>LPNX010226410.1:15636-61928 GCA_001517045.1 Pseudotsuga menziesii
CATCCCTGTGTATCCCCTTATTACTAACACCCCTTAACCTATCTTTTTCTCTCACACACATCCCTTGAGCTGTAAAACAATATAGTTAGGTTGAAGAGAGGGGGGGTGTTAAGGCGCAAAGACTAAGGGAGTGCTTGTTAATTCCCCCTAAACCTTGAATGATCCCTTAGCTGTGCAACTAACTTTTTAAATGCTCCAAAATTCTATTAGAGTAAAATGCACACTCGTTTTATGTGTCCAAAACACACCCCCATTTTAGTTAACAATAATGCGTGCACATTTAGTCTCGATATAAACAACAACAGTCCCTGCACGAGAAACACTCTACTAACATTTCACACAGGTTTGACAGTCTGCATGCAATTTCAGGTTATAGATAGTGCATGGACATTCTCTTCTTCACCATATTATCACACAAAATTGTTTTTGACATCAAGCATCTCCACCACAAGTTTCTAAGTATTGCTTGGAGCATGGTATACATTGAGGAGCAAGAAATACATAATTAATTGAGCAACAAAGAATCCATTAATTGAGTAAGGAGCAACATAGAGCATCTCCACCATTGTTTTTCTTGCAATTGAGGAGCTAGCAATGGCAAAATTAACTTGGTAATTGTGGTGGAGTGTGTAGACACAATTGGGCAAGAAACACGAGAAACAAACCAAGCTTGGGGAATTTCCCATTGAGGAGCACCATAGAGCATCTCCACCATTGTTTTTCTTGCAATTGAGGAGCTAGCAAATGCAACATCAACTTGGTCATTGTGGTGGAGTATGTAGACACAATTGAGCAAGAAACAAACCAAGCTTGGGGAATTTCCCATTGAGGAGCACCATAAAGCATCTCTACTATTGTTGTTCTTGCAATTGAGGAGCTAGCAAAGGCAACATTCTTCCCAATATTCCCCTTAACTTGTTTATCTAGAAACAATTGAGCAAGAAAGAAACCAATCTTGGGTAGTTTCCCATTGAAGAGTACCATTGAGGAGATAGCAAATGAAACCATATATATCATTGATCATTGTGGTTATGAGAAACTCACGCAATCGAGCAAGAAATTCAGCAAGGAAGAGGACACCCAATGAAATCCTTAAAGAAATTATAGAGAAGAAAAGAAATGACATGACTAATTGAAGACACTCTATGGACACTCAACCAATTCCGGTTGTTGAGGATGCCAGCGTTCTTCCTACCAATCCACATCAAGAAAGACAAAATCATTCGCTCGATCGTGGTCGATTTTGTGGAAAACTACACTCTTCAACCACAGAACGAGATTCAGAGTCAATATTATCACTCAGACCAGGTCAACATAATGGTCCATATCACATATAGACATGGGGCAGATAGTACTGAAGAGAAAAGGGTTATATTGAAGGAGTATCACTTTTACATAAGTGATGACACGTGTCATGACTTGGCTTTTGTACAACACAACTTTCAATTGTTCTACAAACACTTGGAGGATAACAATATACAAATGGAGCAACATTGGATTTGTTTTGATGGTTGTGTGGGGCAATTCAAAAATTCCCGTGTCTTCCAATGGTTGTGTATTCTCCACAAGAGGCACAAGGTGCCACATACTTGGAACTATTTTGAGATCTGACACGGAAAAGGGGAACATGATGGAGCAGGTGCATGCATCAAGACTGCATTACGTAGGCAAGAGATGAAATTCACAACTATTTCTCTCATCCGAGATGCAAAGGCCATTATTGCATGGTGTTCTTCAGTGGTGGGGTAGGGAGCTAGAATGAAAGAAGACCAATCATCTCAAAAAGCACATGTACATAGATATTTTTGGGAGGCGGTCAATATAGATCGATCACACCTATATGAGTGCAAGACAGTACAAGGAACTCGTGCATTCCATTTAGTTAGGATGTTAGACAATGCTATAGTTAAAATGTGGACAAGGAAACTCTCTTGTTTTTGTTATCCATGTAGCAGTGGCGAATGGGACACTGTGAATCCACAGATTGGGTTAACACCTGGGATTGTGTATCACTCCCCATTGGTTGACAAATAACTGCAGAATTATCCCAGTTGGAGGAGGGTCAGTCGAGTATTTCACATGAATATGACCACATTTCAGATCTCATACAACCAGGTTCGACTATTATGTTGATATCTTTGAAATGTTTGACAACTAGTTGTGTTTAGTTAGCTGACTCCTAGGCCTGCACTTTATTTTATGCAGGGCACATATACGTAGTGGTTTCCCTGAGAGACAATGAATGGCACACCGATTACTGGTTGGCACATTGCTTGGATGTGAAGCAGACCCTCATTGTCTCATTAAGCAACTCCGAGGGTAATTATTTTACAATTGCGTCGATGGTTATCAAAGGAGAATATTTGACACAGGTTGCCCACGCATGAAAGAAAAAAGGTTATGTATTTGAAGATTATAGACCAGGTCAAATTGTATACGATTATATAAAATTAGTTATTGGCACAAACCTCTAGCTACAAACAATCCCAAACAAGAACTCATCAAAGTCACGATACTTGTTTCCTTAATTCAAGCACGAGAGGCTAAAGGATATTGTTGCTATTAGAGGTGATCTCGATGGTCTAGTTGGATGACCATAGGTAGGTAGTCAGGTATGTGGTAGTCAGATATTTTGGTTTCATAGTCTCATTGATTATTTACAGTTTGATAGATTGAGCACTTGATAGATTGATAAATTCAATAGACTTCTATAACTTGATAACTTGATACTTACATGACTCATACCTTACATCCCAACACCATTATCTACCACTCTATCTGGGATATGTCTATTGCATTTGCCTTGAATCTCGAAGTTGATCCTATAAGGACATCTTGTTGAATTCGATAAGTATCTCCTTGACTTCAATAATTTGTTTTTCCATGGGAGCCGTGACATCGAGGAGTGGTAATACTAGCCTAATAACCATTTCCAATCCTAGCTTACAAACCCTATAGCCAATCCTATTAACTTAAGTTTGCACCGTAAACCATATTTTGTATTCTAAACCATAGAAACCATAGTTTGAGGGTCAACTTCGCATATTGCTCGACTGTGAACATGTGGCTAGCATTCCCACATGGACCCTTCCTAAACACACTTGCATGACCCACCGAAACCTCATTTTGATACACGGTTTCCATTCTATGCCCCAGTTAGGGATTCAAGAAGTGTCCTTGAAAGCCCGTCGGAGGTGGGATTCAGCGTGCAATAGAATGATGGTTGTTGCTCGGATCGACGAACCGTCAACTCTGTTGGATTCATGACATTAGGATAGTGCTAGGGGTGACCCTCTACTTTGGTTCCATGGACAAGGGATCATTTTTTGGTCAATTTTGGAAACTAGGGTTTTGCTAAGTAAGGGAATGCCAAATTTTTCCACATGGGGCTGAACTTCGCATATTGCTCGACCGTGAATGTGTGGCTAGCATTCCCACATGGAACATGCCTAAACACGCTTTCATCACCTACCAGAAGCCCATTTTGATGCACGATTTCCATTCTATGCCCCGAGCAGGGATTCAATAGGTGTCCTTGAAAGCCTGTAGGAGGTGGGATTCAACGTGCGATAAAATGATGGCCGTTGCTCGGATCAACAAGCCGTCGATTCTGTTGGATTTAGGACATTGGGATAGTTCTATGGGTGGCCCTCTACTCTAGATCCATGGACAAGGGATCATTTTTTTGGTTAATTTTGGAAACTAGGGTTTTTCTCAATAAGTGAATGTCCAATTTTTGCACATAGGGGCCAAATTTGCAAATTCCTCGACCGTGAACATGTGTCTAGCGTTCCCACATGAAAAATGCCTAAACATGCTTACATGACCCACCGAAAGCCCGTTTTGATGCATGGTTTCCATTCTATGCCCCAGTTAGGGATTCAACAAGTGTCCTTGAAATCCTGTAGGAGGTGGGATTCAATGTGCGATAGAATGATGGCCGTTTCCCGAATCGATGAACCGTCAGCTCTGTTGGATTCAGGAAATCGATATAGTGATATGGGAGGCCCTCTAATCTGGTTCCATGGACAAGGGATCATTTTTTGTCAATTTTGGAAACTAGGCTTTTTCTCAGTAAGGGAATGCCAAATTTTTGCACATGGGGGACACTTCGCATATTGCTCGACCGTGAACGTCTGGCTAGCTTTCCCAAGTGAAACATGCCTAAACATGCTTGCATTACCTACCAGTGCCCATTTTGATGCACGGTTTCCATTCTATGCCCCGAGTAGGGATTCCACAGGTGTCCTTGAAAGCCTGTAGGAGGTGGGATTCGATGTGCGATAAAATGATGGCCGTTGCTCGGATCGACAAGATGTCGACTCCGTTGGATTTAGGACATCGAGATAGTGCTAGGGGTGGCCCTCTACTCTAGGTCCATGGACAAGGGATCATTTTTTCAGTCAATTTTGGAAACTAGGGTTTTTCTCAATAAATGAATGTCCAATTTTTACACATAGGGGCCAGCTTTGCAAATTCCTTGATTATGAATGTGTGGCTAGCGTTTCCACATGGAACCTACCTAAATACGCTTGCATGACCCACCAGAATCCCATTTTGATGCACGGTTTCCATTCTATGCCCTGGGTAGGGATTCAACATGTGTCCCTGAAAGCCTATAGGAGGTGGGATTCAATGTGCGATAGAATGATGGCCGTTTCTCGGATCGACGAATCGTTGGCTTTGTTGTATTAGGACATCGAGATAGTGATACGGGAGGCCCTATAATCTAGTTCCATGGACAAGGGATCATTTTTTTTGTCAATTTTGGAAACTAGGGTTTTGCTCAGTAAGGGAATGTCAAATTTTTGCACATTGGGGTCAACTTCGTATATTGCTCGACCGTGAACGTCTGGCTAGCATTTCCACATGGAACATGCCTAAAAACGATTTCATGACCTACCAGAATCCCATTTTGATGCATGGTTTCCATTCTATACCTCGAGTAGGGTTTCAACAGGTGTCCCTGAAAGCTTGTAGGAGGTGGGATTCAACGTGCGATAAAATGATGGCCATTGCTCGGATCTACAAGTTGTAAACTCTATTGGATTTAGGACATCGAGATAGTGCTAGGGGTGGCCCTCTACTCTGGGTCCATGGATAAGGGATCATTTTTTTGGTCAATTTTGGAAACTAGGGTTTTGCTCAGTAAGTGAATGTCTAATTTTTGCACATAGGGGTCAGATTTGCAAATTCCATCGTGAATGTGTGGCTAGAATTCCCACATGGAACCTACCTAAACACGCTTGCATAACCCACTGGAAGCCCATTTTGATGCACGGTTTCCATTCTATGCCCCGCGTAGGGATTCGACAGGTGTCCCTGAAAGCCTTTAGGAGGTGGGATTCAACGTGCAATAAAATGATGGCCGTTGCTCGAATCGACAACCCATCGATTTCGTTGGATTTAGGACATCGAGATAGTTCTAGGGGTGGCCCTCTACTCTGGGTCCATGGACAAGGGATCATTTTTTTGGTCAATTTTGGAAACTAGGGTTTTGCTCAGTAAGTGAATGTCCAATTTTTGTACATAGGGGTCAACTTTGCAAATTCCTCAATCGTGAACGTGTCGCTAGTTTTCCCACATGGAACCTGCCTAAACACACTTGCATGACCCACTAGAAGCCTGTTTTGATGCACAGTTTCCATTCTATGCCCCTGGTAGGGATTCAACAGGTGTCCCTAAAAGCCTGTAGGAGGTGCGATTCAACATGCAATAAAATGATGGCCGTTGCCCGGATCGATGAACCGTCAGCTCCGTTGGATTTAGGACTTTGAGATAGTGTTAGGGTGGCCCTCTACTCTAGGTCCATGGACAAGGGATCATTTTTTTTGTCAATTTTGGAAACTAGGGTTTTTCTCAGTAAGTGAATGTGAAATTTTTGCACATAGAGGTCATCTTAAAGGTGATTGTAGATATTCCCCTTTTGAAAATATACTCATTGCAAACTATTATTCCATGTGTAGCTGTTGAGAATTCTGTTACGTGTTGTGAGGTGTTGAACTTGACTTATTTCCCATCATTGTCAAGCAAGAAATATTCTTTGTTTTTGTTTTAATCAAGGCGAAAGGAGTTGTCAATCTCTATGTGGAGGTGAATTGATCTTAGGTTCTTGAATATCATTCGTGAGACTGGAAATTCGAAAGAAGGTTTTTTCCCATATTAATTTAGGTTGGTCATCCAAGAGATGTGAGCATTTGTACGATGAAATGTAGGAGGAGACAATGCCATTACATTAGTAACCATGTAATGGAACATGTTTATGTTTAGAAACAAGTGGCCAACCTATTACGCCATTATTACAAAATATATATATCTTCACACTAAAAATGTTTTGAATAATACTCCATAAATATAAATTTATAAAACAAGATTCAAAATAGTAATTCTCTAATCAATTTAAACTATAATAAAATCACACATAATTTTCGTCTCTTCCAAAGTTGTTCCTCGAGGCCATTCATCAAATGCCATGCGCATTATCAAAATGATAAAATAATGTGCAGGATATACATAATGTGGAGGATATAGCCATAACCATTATTTTGAATCAACCTTATAATACTTCGATACTTTTAGGTTTGATGTGAATACCATGTATTCGTTAGATGAAAGAAATCATGCCAAACACTAATTTTATTTATGTAGACAACATAGGTGCATCACTTAGGTGTGTCAACTTCGTGCATCCTTTAAAATTTTGTTAGGTTGTTATGTGGGTAAGGTGCATTTGCATTCCACTTAGTTGGATTAGTTGCTTAGCTGTGCTAGGTGCTTATGTGTATTAGGTATGTTCCATCTTTGTGAATACAATTTAACATTGTTAATATAACATTGTATATGCAATTGGATCGTGGTAAAAAACAACTTAAATGTACATTTTTGTCATTACGTAATATTGTAATTGTGCATTGTTTTCAAATTTATAACTGATATCTCCATGCAATCGTAAAATATATAGAAAATTGGGAACATTACACATAGAAACATTCTTGGACACATGTGTATAATCACAGTTAAAAGACTTAACCATGAAGATCTCAAGAGCCTTGATATGAAATATTTTTTATATCATGAAAGTTATAATACAAAAAAAGAAGGCCCATCTATGCCCTGTCAATGTACATGTATCAAAAACATCTTTGATGTACATGTGCAAACAAAAGTACATCTATCCTGGACCGCGCCCCTATACTCTAACTCCATATTGTACATAAAAATACATATTTGTCCTGGAATAACACATCAAAACTCTAACTTTCTCTTGTTTCTCCCGGACCTTGATGATTGTTTCCTCTTTCGACAACCATTGTGCATCTCGGGCGACTGCAAATCAATGACAATATTTATTGATCAGGTAACTAAAGTAGTACTGTCTAGCAATAACAAAGTTTGAAAATTCAATATATGACTCAATTATACATAAAACAAAGACTCACTGCATCCATCGAGGGTGTAGGTGCCTTTGGTGTCCTCCTTCCAGAGAATCTCTCTACGAATAAAAACAAATATGTCAATTATCTCAAGAATTATCAACATGTTCATGAATGAGAAAGTACTAATCAATTATGTAAAAAAAGAACATCTCACCGAAAAAACCATTTCTAAGGGAAGAGGCTAGGACTCTTCAGTAGTAAGAGGAGCCATAGGTTGAACATCAACCTCAGTTGCATGCACTAATGGACCAGCGTGTGGCTACATTCACCAAATGATAAATAGTTAGACATCGTGCATGTCCATAAACAATACAAATGAACTGTACAATTACAAATATTCAAGTAGATGTACTTGAGTGTGACTTATCCCTATTGTAGATGCAGCATTGACTGTAGCTTCAACAACCCCACCAAGGTCTGGGATAGATGACTCTGCATCCTGATGCTGTAAACATACTAAAATAACATTAAGAAAAACTAGTTGTGAAGTGAATTCAAAGCTAACCAGTAACTGCCATTGGAAGTGTGTACATTACCATGGGATGAGTAGGTTGAACCTCATGTACAACCGCTCTTTTCAAGGAAGAGGGTCATCTGATGTAAGAAACCCCCTTATCTATGTTTGGACTGCGGGGAGATCCAAACCAAAGAGGCGGTGCAGCGATTTGCGATGATGCCTGCAGTCATAAAGTGTTACCATAGTTAGACATGGAGTTGAATGGATGGAATAATATGTACTGAAAAACTAACATGTTGTAATATACTTACCCCTTCCTGGGACATATATCCCCCATGGGAGTGATCACTTCCATCAATTTCTTGCCCCTCTTTAGATGCTGATAGCATCTACAAGTTTAAAAATTATAAATATTAGCAATCTAAAAAGGAGTGTATAGTAAGAAATTTAAATAATTCGAACAAGATTCAGTCATTAACCATGTACTTACATTCTTCAAGTAATCATAAATTCCACCTTGGAGTATTTCGCTAAGATCAATGTCTCTAGCATCACGTTCTCAGTGGGGTTCCTGCAACTTCAAAAATTGTAAATATTAGACAATTTAACAAATTAATCAAGACTAACACATGCATTAACAAAATGACAAATGTTTAAATATTACCTCAATGGTGGTTGTTTGGGCCTCGGGTACAACCACACCGGGTGCAGTACCACCCCCTGAGAGGCATCAATCTCCTGCAAGAGTAAATATTGCATATATTACGAATATTTTAATATGTTACATACAGTACAGAAAAATTAAAAATTGAACAATAATACAGTTTTAACAATGTCCTTACCTGACCACCATTCATCATAGAGGTACCATGTCTTGGTCCAGGATCATAACAGGGTTTACCGCATGATGTGCAGATGCGTGGCTCGCTCTGAGGCACATGGGATGTCGGTCTATCCCCACCAATAGATGTTCTTGTACTACCAGAAGCTGGTGGTTGTACCCCAACAGAGGAAGAGGGCGTTGTCTGGTCAATAGTGGTCGTGTGTCGAGAGACCATCTCAGCTAGAGTAAAAAATGCCTCATGTGTCTGGGAAACCATGTCATGTGCAAGAGGGATGTCTGCCCTCAGTAGCTAGGAACAGGGTGTAGGTATTTGTGGATTGGCATCTCTATGCATAGAATTGGGTTGGTGTTGGGGAATCCCCCTACCAAAACCCTGGAAGCCCAACATGTCAAAATAGTTGACATGTTTCCCCATCACAAACTCTGCATACAACTATCGGAGGAGTACAATGGTACTTCCCTATTGTTGTGCAGGGGAATGTCAAAAACCATGTACCACCTATCCATCCAATGGTCTCTAATGGGTGGAAAGGTGCACCATTCAATAGAAATATGTGGCCTAGTGATCTCCGGAATGTCATCCGTCCCAGGCAGTCTAAACAATGTATAGATGTGTTCTTTTGTTATTTTCAGCTTCTTTACCTCATTGTAGCTCAACTCATCAGCATATTATTGTCTTTTCCTCTCCCTGTACGATGTGATGCTATACAAAGCATCATTCGATCTTGCGATCGTATCAACAATATTCAACAATGAATCTGCCAAGGAGCGGCGGAGCTCATCTCCAGCCCTCCAAGCAGAACCAATCTCTCTTAGATGGCCAATAACCCTCAGTATCTCAACATTGTTATCCATAGTAGCCACTACAATCATAAATACAAATAAAATATCATTAGAAATATAAACAGATGATATAATGACATCTCTAAGCACTGAAAACTGTATAACTAATGTACGACAAATAACAACATAAACTAAATCTATTATGTAAATTTAAAAATTGATCTTGAATTTTACAGTAAAGAATAAACATTTAACATTTTTTCATTTTAAATTTATGTCATAAATTCAAGTATTAATTCCAATTTCCATATGCATGTGTACATAAAATGTCTTATGTGCATATGTTGATTGCGAAGCTCCTCTAGCTTATTTTAAGGCTTGGATTATGAAGTTTCATTGAAATTGTGAGTGTTGACTAATGTCCTTGCAGGACCAGCTCCCAGATTGCGGGTAGATGCAACAACTAGACCCTAGAATAGGCGGCATAATGTCCTATTGATGAATAAAATCCCAGTATAGGAAACGATTTGGTTAGATATGTAATTATTTGTTGTAGCGTGATGTTTTTGGGACTCTAAAGTCTATTTAGTAGATCTTTGTTTATATGTAATTTGGGCCATGTATGGATTCCATTTGATGTTATTTTAGTTATATGCCCTCTTTCTATATACCCATGAGAGACTTTAAATGCACAATTGTGTATAGTGGATTTTATGGTTGCAAGGTTTCCACTGGATTATATCATGTATGACAGTATGTGATTGGCATGTTTAATCAAACACAACAACCTACCTATTTATCTTCATGTTCGTAGAGCCTATTGTTGAACTTCAGTGTCTTGACCTTAACCAAAAAGTATCTTTCAGTCAAGAGGAAATATTTGTTAAAAGCATGGGAAGTTTCTATACCTTATTTTAACACTTGGATTAGGAAGTTTCATCAAAACTATAAGGTGTTTATTAATGTTCTTGGACAACCAAATTTGATATTTTGGATAGAGGCAAGGGATTTACCATGTTTTTTTTATGTATTTTAGGGAATATATGAATTCTACTTGATTTTTTTTAGTTGTATGCAAGCTTGCAATATAATTGACAAACTTTGCATATTTGTTAATTTTGGTTTAGATTCACAATGATGCTTGCGAATATACATATATGCAAATAGTGAAGTTCGTATGTTTTTTATGAGTTAATTGGGGTTTTGGTTTACATTGGGCATGTAAATTACTTATGCAAACTTGCAATGTGCTTGACAAACTTTGCATATTTGTGAATTTTGGTATGGATTCACAAGGATGCTTGTGAATATGCATATGGAAATAGTAAAAGTGATTTGTTTTTTATGAGCTAATTGGGGTTTTGGTTTCCATTGGGCATGTGAATTTTGGGTATGAAATTTGGTAAATAATCAAAATTATTTTATTTTTATGATTAAATTGGGGGTTTTGGTTTCCATTGGCCATAAATTAATTTATTTTGGTTTAATTTTTCAAATTAGGGCAAATAAATTAATGAATTTAGGAAAAAATCATGAGAAGAAATGAGGAAAATACCTCACAAAGAAGAGGTTGAACCAAATGTGGAGGTGGATGGCTTTGGCACACCCAAAACACCTTCGCCCACTCGCATTCTACTCCGTCCAACTCAAACAACGTTGCGATGTGGCGAAAATGACGGGCTCGATCCATTTTAAACAAAAAAACGGGTTTTACAAAACGGGGGCGCAATTTTATTCATTAAAACGGAGGCGCGATTTGATTCAATAAAATGGAGGCGCATTTTTCTCTACTATCCTACTTGTCATACCTGTTGGAAGCCTTGGGACTAGGCTTGGAAGGTTCGTGGTTGCTTGGGATGTTTTCTATTTTATGGATCAAGAGTGATTGACTTCACTCCACCATTGCATCTAAAAGGTCCCTCAACTTTGTGCACTCACCCACAAGTTTTTTCTCCATAGAAATTTGAGGATTAAGAATGAGGTACATGTACACATGACCATTTATGCAAAATACTCAATAGTCGTTGTATGATTCCAAAAAAATGCAATTAAATGCAACGCCTACACTTTTAAGGATTTACATAGCGAACCTATGGAAATTTAAACTAACCTTTCTAGGGCCTATTGCAATTGAAATTAATCCATGTAATGCCACATATTGCTTATGTTTCTTTATCGTCTCACTCTTACCCTACCGATAACATTTCAATGTTGTAATTTGCTACAAATTATACTAGGATATTTACACCGAGAGGGGGAAGAAATCTTGTTTTTGCAAATGGCATAGGATTTAGATAACGTTGACTTCCTCCATGGAAAAGAATATTAATGCATTCCATAGCAGGTGGTTCCAGGGATGACATATCAGGGAATCCCCAAGAAATAAATAATGACCATGTTGTATATGGGGAATTCCCCCCCTTATTATATAATATAAATATCTTTACAAATTGAAATAATAAAAATAACCAGTGATCAGTACTAGGGTCAATAGTGCTTCTAGATGAAATTGTGAAACAATTTTGTTATTCAATTTCTGACAGGTTGATGTTAGGTTTTTTGCAACATTTTCCCTTTTCCTTTAACTTTTGAGAAAAGTGCGACTCATTGCATAATTCATACCACTCGTGAGGTGCTTAGTTGTTTTTAATGAAAAGCAAGAAATTATGCATGAATAAAAAATAAACTAAGAGGGCAATCTCCTATTTTGGTGTTCTTACTGTAGTAAGGGGAATATAGGTAGGGTTATTTGTCTAAAAAAATTAAGCTCTTTACGTATGGACATTTGTGTAGGGTGGGATGATAAGGTGGTAGAAGTAGGGTAAGATTTCTTAAAACCTACTTTTCATCTAACCTATGTTTTTATGTGTTTTCTATAATGAAAACAAAAACCATAAAAACTTATCACTATTTAAGAGATAAACTAAATAAATAGTAGGAAACCATTATTGCTTACAAATTTCAGGTAAAATGGATAACCATCCTTGCTAATGAGATAAAAGAATCTACAACCAAAGAGCACTATTTTGGGCATTACTTTAGTCATATCTCCAGCATTTACCCTATGGTTCCACCTCTAAAAGCTAAGCACCCTATGATACTCAATTTAAAGACCTCCTATTTTATTATCAATTCCTCAGAAATGCCTCCAAGGTCAGTGACATGTGGAAAGAGAATGTTAGGGGAGAGAACTTCAAAAAATGGAAGGAATTTGAATGGTGGCAAGATTTAAGCCCCACGATAGATATGCAAAGCTTCTAGTATGACCTCGAAACCAAGAACATTAGAATAAATCAGGACAATGATAAAATAAGATGGGGCCTCTCTCAGATGGGTGCTTTTAGCATGAAAGAAGTTGTTTCCATTCTCACCAACTTAGGAACTGACGACCACGAACCCAAGTGGAAAAATATCTGGAAGGCCAACCTCTGGCCCAAAATATCTACTTTCCTTTGGCTCTTGCTGCATAGATGAATTCTAACTTGGGAGAATCTACAAATGAGAGTAAGCATAGGACCTTCTTAGTGCTACCTTTGCAAATCCAATGAAGAAACTATTGATCACCTCTTGGATGAGTGCAAGTTCGCAGACAAAATTTGGAAAGAGGGGGAAAGAACCTTCAATTTTTTTTCCAGAGTAAAGGGTCATCCGGACCTAACCATAACAAATTGGCCTCATCAGCCCTACATCAACATGCTCCCAAACATAATCTGGAATTATTCCCAGGATTCGTAGTATGGGAACTATGGATAGAAAGGAACAATATAATATTCAATAACTGGAGCAGAAGTGAAGAGGATGTCTGGAGTATCCTAAAGAGACACAACATGGAGACCTTAAAACTCTAAGCTTGGAAAGATAAAGACCTAAATACCAACAATAATGAAATGCACATTCTTCATGACTAGGGAATGACCACATCCCTGACTACATTGGCCCAACCAGTACATAGAAAATCAAGGTAAACTCCCCTAACCAATGGCTTCCTCCCCCCCTCAATACTTACAATCTGAATTTTGATGGAGGTTCCAAAGGCATTCTAGTCCCTGTAGGATTTGGAGGCGCCATTCCCAATAATGAAGGGGAAATTCTGGGAGTCTTTTGGGGCTCTCTTGGCATAACCACAAACAACGCTGTTAAGTTGGAAGGAATGCTTGTTGGCCTCTCTTGGGCTTTGGACATGAACTGGACCCCCCTCATCCTAGAAGGGGACTCCCTTCTCATTATCATATGGCCACTAGACTTAAGGCAGGTTCAAAATATAGTAAAGTGGCCAATAACTGGAGACTGGAAAGCAAGCTCGAAGCTCTTAACATCATCCTTAGGGCCAAACCTGTGATCATGTTTCAACATGTCAAAAGAAAATCCAACTGGCTTGTGGACTCCATTGCCAACAAGGGAGTTACCCAAAATCTTGTGATACACCGCTCTCGCTGGGACGACAACATTGGACCCGAGGACAAGGAAAAATGGTGTCAAATCGTGACTTAGTATTATCCCACCCCAAATGCGGGTTTTCATATGAAGGTTGAAAGGTTTTGAGGACAGGACAGGAGGCCTCGGGAGGAGTGGGAAGGTGCCACTCGGTCCTCCCCCTAGACTTAAACCATGCTTCAAATTCCTTTCGTAACGCATGCAAACTCCTCACATGCCTCGAAACACCACCGTATCAACGATTATGATGATTATTTTGATCCCGAAATAATCGATCCATCTGGTAAATCGGACAATGCATCCTTCGCCTGTTGTGGTGAGTGATATTTGTCTTGTTATGCATAGGGTGCAACATGCTCAATCTCGTGTGTGCCATGCTATTAACAGGTGCACCATGCCCAAGACGAGATCTTCCCTGCAATAGTCAGTTCGTAAAAGGGATTTTATGCATCCATCTTGGGGATTGTCTGAGATCCACGACACTAGGCCCGAGGGTCGCTATAAGAAGGATGAACCAGAGCTTCATCTTGTCGTCAAGGCTAGGCAGCGCCCTGTAGTTTCATACCTACGAAATATTGTTCTCAGTTCTTGTAGTTTTAGACTTGGAGTTGCAGACCTTGTGCATGGACTCCAGCAACATCATGCCTCAACACCAGCACGCCTTAGTAGACCTTGCGCACGAACTCAAGAACCAACACACCTTAACGATGACTTCAGGAGGAGATAGCGATAAGGAGGCTGATTGGGAGGCCCTCTTCCAAAAAGAGGCTCCTGCACACATTCCCAAATTAATTGCAACCATGGAGGAAGAAATTTATAGTGAATTCAGGTTCAGACTGGGGCATGATATCTCCATGTCCAACTACTGGAAGCTGAAGTTCATCTTGGACAAATCCATGAGTGAACAATAAAGTTTTGGAGAATGCGTGAACCTCACAATCAGCACCTTCAAAGAGGATGCTGAAAAAGGGATAATTCACATGAAAATCCTCATGCAACTCTCTGAGCCCCCCTTCAATAGAGCCAATAAGTACGAAAATGATCTCAACACCAGCAAAGCATTGGAGGATGAGGTCGAATCCTCCAGGTGGTTCTAATTGCTCTACTTGGTTTTGTCTTTCCATGTGCCCCACAAGTCTCTCCTTCCCTTATGTTAACTTCTTAAGTTGTATTGTGCTGTCAACCTTGAATGGTTGGGAAACTGTAGTTATGTTTAGATTCTCGGTATGGACTATTTTGCATACCTTTCTTAGGTGGTTCCATAGCCATGGCTTGACTCCTTGTTTCCGTAGTGAGCCTGAATATGTAACTCTTTTTTTTATTATGAATTAGAAGGTTCGTATCTCTTACTGACAAAAAAAATGTGTTATCTAGTGAAAGTCAACCTATATTGCCTCATTAATAGTAGTTGAGAAGTATGTTGGGTTAGTATAGAGTTAAGAGATGAGGGTTGAAAATATTAATGAAAGGTTTAGATTATTGTGCACCCACAATAAATGATATAGTGGTAAGTTTTTAAATTTACAATATAATTTATTTAAAAAATATATAAATATACCACTACTTTTTATATATTTAATAAAATATAAAACTAAAAAAAATTAAAACTATGGTGAAAAAATATAATTACAATAATACTAAAACAAACAATAATTATTATTATTTTATATAATATTATAAAAAAATAAGTATTTTCATGTGTTTTAAACTAAAATTAAAAATAATAATCAATATGTATCTAACTAACTAACTACATAATAATCAATATCTATAAAATGATTCATAATTAATACATAAAATATATTAAACTACACAAAATAATAATAATAATAATTAGTATATTTCTAACTAACTAAAAACATATATAATTAATTAACTCTTATTGATTTTTATTTTTAAAAATATTTAAATAAAATTATAATTAATTTTCTCCCATTCTTTTTTTTTATTTTAATTTTAAAGATTAATTATATCAATGTTTTTAATATTTCAAAATTAGTCCATTATCATTTTAATTAATGTGATCTTTATAAAGGACTTAGAAGTAGTGGTAATATAGAATAATATATATTTATAATTTTAAGTATATTTATGGTATTTCAAGATGAAGTTTTCATGATCTTAACCAAGGTGTGATTTTAATGGAGTTAGCTATCATCAAATAAAAATATTACACATAAGCATCATATGTCCAACTCAACCATAATGGTTGGCCAAAGCCATTGAAATTCTATTGGCTTGAAAAATCCAATTCAATCCAACTCATCCAGGACACATTTTTTTAGAAGGCCCATTTTAGACCCCAAATTTCCTCTAATACAAAGGTTTCAAGTTTCTCGGTTTCCATTTAAAACCAAACAACTATCAAAGGAAAGAATAGGAATGGATGTTGTGCAATATTAAAGCCTATATAAACTTTTGGTGTAACCATTGGATAACAAGAGGAGGTAGGGATAAAATTTGTTATGTCTGCTATCCCTGTTTATTGGATGGCTATAGCTCATATCCCAATAGGAGTTCTGGTACATATTAGGAAATTATGTTATAATTTTTTATGGAGAGGAAATACTAGGACAAGTATTCATTAGTCAACTTGGAGTTCTGTTGTGAAACCAAAAGACCACAAAGGGTGGGGTTTAAAGGAATTACAGAGATTTGGCAGGTCTCTTACCGCAAATTTAGCTTGGAATTTCATATCAAAGGAAGGATTGTGGCAATATCTACTTAAAATAAAATATCTAGGAAGTGGAGAGATCATATATTGGATTAGAAATCCGACTAACATTTTTAAAGGAGGTTCAGTACACCAGAAAGCAAATTCGATGGCTTTTTCGATTGTACATGCTATGCTTGCTTGGAAACTAGGAGATGGGCCAAGGGATTTAGTTGGGGAGTATGGAATTATAGGTGCTGGGATTCAGGTGAATTTGTCAAAGGATTTGATAAAACATTTAAATGATCAGGGAATAGTATTTGTAAAACAAGCGATGGAGACAAAATAAGTTTACATTATGCAATAAGAGGAAATCTGTTGAATCCTTGGGGTTAAGTAAGAGATGGAAGCTAGAATGGGATCATTGGAAAGTAGAACTAACATGAGGCCATGTTAGTCAACTAACTAAAGAGTAAAATTCTTTAATATGGACATGAAACAATGAGGGTAGGAGTTACACTGTTTGGAAAGGTTATAAACTATTTTTCAGATGGTATGGAATAACATAAGCTATGGTGGTAGTCAGTATTATGGAAAAAAGGCTCCAATTTCTATGGTTACTTATTAAAATAAATTTTTTAACCTGGGATAGTTTGTGGAAGATAAAATCTTAAGGCTCGAGCTACTGTAGCATGTGCAAATGTGTAGAAGAATCAATGGAACACCTTTTTATACATTGGCCTTTCTCTTCTCAAATGTGGAAAGATATAGGATATAGTCTTCAGTTTGGTAACATGTGGGAGGCAATTTCTATTGAGGAGTGTCTCAATGAGTGGTATAGGAGAGAAAGGTTAAGTCAAATTAGGTGTTTTCCTTTTTTAGTGGTTTGGGGAATTTGGATGGCAAGAAATGAAAGGAGTATTGAAGATCTACAAAATTCCTCTTTCTAGGTAACAACTCAAGTTTTGGCATTGTCAAAGCATTTCAAAGAAAAGGAAAAGGTAGCAAAGGTGAGGGTTCTTAAAGAATTATGCATTGATAGAAAGAGAAGTTGGTGCTTTTTGACGAAGCATGTCAAGGTGTGGAAAAAGTTTGTGGTTTGGGAGGTATACTTTATATATCTTGATATCATAGTATTGAATTCAAAGGAAATAGTGGTAGTGGTTCAAATAATAGGAATGAGTGCTTGGCATTGAGAACCTTACTTAAGTTAGAAATTGGGGAAGATGTGTATGAGCTTCAGGTTTATGGTGATTTGTCAGTGGTGGTAGACTAATTGAATGAATCAAAGCAGTAATTGAATAAGTAGGGAATAATGAATTTACTTAAGTAATTGGCGGGGGATTTAACTCATTCATAATATGCCATATATTCAGAGAGAAAAATGAGTGAGAATATTCACTATCAAAGGAAGAACTCATACATTCAACAAGTTTCGTTATATACACAAGAAATAAGAATGGTGAGGAAAAAAGAAAGAAAGAAATTCTCGACTACATGTGAGGATTGATAGCTTCTTACTTTCAAATGCCACAATTTTTTAAATACTTTGTATAAATATACATAAATAAAATTTATGAATCAATGCCCATGGGTGAAAACTTATATTTGTAATAGTTCTGAAGAAATATTTTGATATTTGTAATAGACAATGAAGAGCTACAAAGTAAAGTAGATATAACATAGTATTTCAAAATTCTTAGGTTCTTTTTGGTAAGGTAGAAAATTTACGACAAGTTTGGAGAATTGAAAAATGCACATAAAGAAGGTATTTCAGTTTACTTTTTGGGATATATAAATGAGGTTTTTTTCATGGAAAAAAATGTTTTTTTTTTGTGCTTCATTAAAAAAAATGATACTTTATATTTAAAAGAACTATATGAAGAAACTATACTTTTATGTTTTATATCTTTCATGCACATAGAGAGTGAGTGAGCATGGATTGCTTAGATCTTTAGTTTTTTGCATTGTTTGATATTACATTAAGTATTATTGAGTTTTACAATAAACTATATGGTTTGCTTCGATTTGATGAATTACTATGTTAGAAAAATAAATGATATAATATAAAAATATATATAAACTGTTTCAAATTTTGAACTTAAGTTTGTTATATTCAATTTTTTATTATATAAGAAATTATTTCAAAAGTACTATAAGAGTATATGTATATATAAAATATATTTAAAAGTAATTTAAGACTAAGTTTTTATAATGAGTATGGTTGACTATGGGTTTTCATCCACTATATAGAATTTGACAGGTAAACATTTTTAACTAAAGCAATCCTACCTCAACCATAAGAGATGATGTCATTATTTAGAATGTGATTGGTTCTTTTAAAGTTGATTTAATAGTACATATTTTTGTTTTGAGGCTCATTTTAGATCTCAAAAATCCCCTAATACAATGGTGACAACATATTTTGTTTTGTTTTGTTTTTCATCAAGGTAACATTGTCCTGCATTGCTTGCTACAATGTGGAGATAAAGCACATGTTTTCACCGTGTCATATTTTTTGATACATGGAAATAAATGTGCCATATGATGGTTAAAAAATGACGTCTCACGTCACGTATTCAAGCATTGTTATAACATTTCTACAATGTCATTAAAGTGTTATGATACCATTAAATTTACCACCTATATCTGCACAACAAAATTAATCAATGTTATTATATTTTTTTTATAACTATAATTATAATCTCTATTAGAAATCGATAATTATAATAATTTGAATTAATCATAAGAACAAAATTTATTATTATTATAATTACAAATAATGTAATGTCCCCTGGGGATATCAATGGGTCTTAGGGTCATTAGCTCTTTCAGGATAATTAGATAATTTTAGCACATTGGATTAGTCAAATAAATATTTAATTTCTTTTTTCATGATTTAATCACGACAAAGTCCCTTTAATTACCAATAAATTAAAAAAATAATAACTATTCCAACAACTGATCCAAGGGTTGGGAACCATTACTAACACCTTTTAACAAAATCACATATCCTTTCCAATCCAAATTATTAATAGATTCCACCTCTAAAGGCCATTTACCTTAATAATGATTAACTAGTAATTAGTGTTCTAATTACGATACTTAATGATACTTAGTGCACAATTGTCAATACTTAATAGAATTTCACTTATTCATCATATAATCATTATTTATCAAGCCCAATGGCTAATTAACACCTAATAGCATGCACATAAGTCCTAATTATTATTTTCCAATTGATTAAACATATTAATTACAAAAATAATTCCATAAGAACTAGCTGTTAACTAGTTGTTCAATACAAACAATTAGACTTTCCCAAATTTGAGATGCAACCATGCCAATGAACCAAAAGGATAAACTACAACCATTATATATGTATTTAAGCATGCACATACAAAAAAATAAAGTTATGTTTGGAGGTCAGATCCTGTCACATAAATGATGATTCTTCCAACCAAATTCAAATTCAATTAGTTAACATTTATCGCAAGGAATTGAATCAAAACGACTGAACCAAAACTAAAGCATTCATAAGTAAATGATCACAGCTGAAAAGTACCCACCTACAACACAAATAAAATTTTAATAACATAGCATATGGCTGTAGATTCCATAAATTATGAAACATAGATCTGAATATGCAAACTAGTTACCAATTTTCAAGGAATTGAAGCTAGTTTCACTTTTTAGTTTCTAAATGCAAAATAATAAGAAAGTAATGAATAATTAGCTTATGGGAAGCATAGAATAATTCACTTACAGTCAAATTTCTGTAGCTTTCCACTCATAAGCAATCCTCTTATTAATTCACCAACTAGCTAGATCTACTTCTCTGGATTGACTAAAAGATGAGGAAATAAGTAAGATAAATGTATAGACTATTCATAGAATAAATCATAAGCCATTCAAGATTTAAATACCCTGTATTTTCTGTCTTATCATAGGTAAATACCATGTACACATTTCCTCAAACAATTCTCATGTAAAGTCATAAATCCATGTAAAAACAATTCTTTTGAAGGAACTAGTGATTGGGAATTAAACTAGAATTTCAATAAGAAAATATACAAGGATTATCTAGGAATTATTTCACACACTTATTCATACATTTCATGTGTAATTATCAAATCTGAGATTGAATATCTCATCAGGAATTTTCACAAACACTTCTCATGTCAAATCTTGAAACTAGATAAAATCACTCAACTCGTAAGCTAGTAAATGAATAAAGGCTAGAAGACACCGCAGCAAGGTGTTTTGATCATTCCAACGCTACTGTACATTCGAGGTTCATATAACATAAAAAAAATGGGAAAATATATCAGATATGTAGAAGAGATACCAATAAACGTTTACTTGAACAACTTCTTCACAAATTTAAAAAACTAGTTATTTTGTTTTCTACAAAACTTGTAGCACAATTTTGAAAACATTCATAAGAGATTTATGCCACATTTAGGTGATATATTTTGTCAAAATTTTCATGTGAAACCATATCAAAATCATATAAGAATCAAAATAATGAAATAGACATGAAATAGAGCATTTATCTGCAAAATATGCAACTGAAATCGACCGTGCCACGTAGACACAATGAAATCCAAAGCCTCACTTTGTAATGGACACCCCTGAGATGGAACCATGATGCCACAAGAAAGATAAAACTCAACCACATTCCTACACATATTTGCAACCATAAATCCATTGGAAAGTGGATTCCACATCACCCCCAACCTAGGATTTCTAGTGGCGATTCTGGAACATAGTTTTTAGGAAATTAATCCAACCACAACCCAATGGAAAGTCCTCTACAAATTCCACTGTAGGGAAATTATAGTGGCTCAAGGAATTTTTTTTTATTCCAACCACAACCCAATGGAAATTCTTCCTTGAATTACACTCCAGGGAAATTCCAGTGGCTCCAAGTTAAAAACA
Organism: Pseudotsuga menziesii; assembly: GCA_001517045.1. Lineage (NCBI taxonomy): Eukaryota > Viridiplantae > Streptophyta > Pinopsida > Pinales > Pinaceae > Pseudotsuga > Pseudotsuga menziesii. The sequence goes on from LPNX010226410.1 coordinate 37,185, forward strand.
ATAGTCCAACCTCAAATCCAATGGCAAGTGGATTCCATATCGCTTCCATTCCAGGATCTCCAAAGGCAATTCCAGGATAATTACCAGTGGTTCCAAAGTAACTCAGCTTGGGCACAAGCTCAATAGGGGTACATCAACCAACAAAGTCTCAAACTAGGAGTAGCAAAATCAGATTGACATGTACCAAGGCAAGAGCCAAGAGCATGAGTCAAGAGAGTATATCCGACATAAGCAAAATCAAATTCCTCAAGAGCAATTCGAATTGGGAGATACACACACACACAAGGGATGCGTTACATTCCAAAAATAACAAATAGGAGTTACACAAGGATTCACATAAGTATTTACACAAGGAATTACACAAGGATTCACACAAGTAGTTACACAAGGATTTACACAAGTTTTGAGGTGTCAATACTAAATATAGCCAATGAGAGCACACTTATGCAAGTGGGGGCTACAAAACCAAGTGTAACATCTAAAAAGGAGTTACAAATCCACTAAAGGGACACACTAACCCAACTCAAGAGGGTGCACTAGGTGAGAGAGAGACTCTAACACTAATAAAAATTAATCCCATAATAAATGAAACCAAGGAGTAACATAACACATGAGGGTACATAGCTAAGATGGTCCACCAAGTCCACAAGAAGGGCGTGTAATATTGGCATTGGAAAAAACACAAAGGTAAAATGTTTCTCACAACCCCTTACTTATAACATCATGGTTCATCATACTCTCTTTTTTGGCATCGATCGATCTGGTTGTTATATTTATTTAATTAATTAATAATGTCCAACATAATAATAATAATAATAATAATGTGAAAATCATAGTCTTGACACCTTGTTCCATAACATCCAACATAACAAAAATAATAATATGTCTAAGGGATAAACCCGAGGGTATTGCATCCCCCTCCCCTTAAACCATGCATCTTCCTCGATGCAAAATACATACACACTTCTACAAAACTTTGAGAAGGATCACAACCTTGAGTTTCCACATATTTATTCTCAAAACTCATCTTCTAAGAAACCACAATACTTCCCACTACCACCTACTTTCCTATTCGTCTCCGCTATCGGTGCGATAACAATGACTAGTAGAGTGGACTCAAGGAAGCAAGGGTAAATCTTCCATCCCCATTACAAGGTATTCAAACCTCATTACAAGGCATTCAATCTTTAACAAAGATACATCCACCTGAAAATCATATTTCATTCACCCATATGATCAACATAAGGAATAAAAATATATGATATATGATATAAGGATATTCTTTAACAATTAAAACATGAACATAAAGATAACATAAATTAGTCACCATGGAACATATACATAATAAAATAACATGAATAACACATGAACTCAGTCCCAACCACTAAACCATATTCTTCAACAAATATATTTGAAATAGAGGTGCTTCTTCAATAGGGATGCTTTTTTTTTCACCTTCCCAATAGACACATGGTTAGTAGTAAACATATATATTGTTCAACAAGATTTATAAAATACAACTTTAAGAAAATAAATTTCTAATTAATCACAGGAAATACTTTAGTATATGCAAGGTACTCGAGATATAGATACTTCTTCAACAAAATACTTGAAATGGATCTACATAAATCTTATTCTAATAAATTTTCAATCATATGAAATGAATCAAGTATGTGAATCAATTTCATGAAGTGCATCAAGTGCATACTCTTTCTTCATGAAATGCATTCGAGTCAATCAATCACATGAAATGAATATACTTTACCTACAAATACTTGAAATTCATCATGCATATGCTCTATCATCAATATACATGAAATGCATCTAAGATACATGAACCACAGCTCAACCAATCACATGAGATGCATTACCAAGATGATTTTACATGACTATCAGTCAAATACTTTTCCTACAAGGATGCATGAAGTATCACCAAGATATTTTTCCAATAAGGTGCATAAACTATCACTATGATATTTTACAAAGGCACCTTTCAACAAAGGTATTTGATATACTACATAGATACCCTAGCAAGATACTTTCAACAAATATCACAAGGATATTTTTTTTCAACAAGATCACCTAGATAGTTTTCTAACAAAGATACTTGCATCACATTCTATACGATTAGTATTGGATAAATAAAAGGATACATGAAGTACATGTACAACAAAGGTACATGTATAATACTTAATCAGTGACACAATTAATACCTACTTTTCCACAAATACATTGAAAATACAACTAAGTTATTACCATGATACCTTTCAATAAAGACACAAAGATACTTTTTCTAATGAATATTACAAACATAACCTAAATACTCTTTGCATTTTGATGTAACAGGAAAAACAAACTTATATGCAATAGTTCCAATCTAACTAGGAACCAAAGGGGCCATAACAACTAGTAGTTAAACATACTACTTTTCATCTCAACACATAGCATAAGTCTTCTTTAGAGAGAATTAAAAAATGCATTATACATCAACTAATAGTGATCAATATCAACCAGTTAAATCAACCAATATCAATCATACATTGACCATCATGCATACATCATCCATACAGACGTGGGTACTTAATACATCAATTCATAATAACTTGATAATATATTAATAACATATCGATCATATAATATCAACCAATGACAACCATACATGCATTAGATTACCATACAAACATCAATCATAGTACATCAATCACAATACATAAACCAGAATACATCATCCATAATACATCAACCAAAATACATCATTCATAATACACCAAGATGAATACAACAATCAGGATTCATCAATCAGAATACATCAGTCATAATACATTGACCAAAATACATCAATAATATTACATCAACCAGGATTCATCAATTAGAATACATCAACCAGGATTCATCAATCAGAATACATGAATCAATTCAAGATACATCAATCAAAATTCATTGATCTACATCAATCACATCTACCCCACATATGATAAACATCAAGTAGTTTCTCAATAACATCACCCTAGCACATCAATCATACCAATAGTATCAAACAACATACATCAATCATTCAAACATCATACACTCATACAATACACCATACCTACTACTACTATGCATTATTTATATATATACACCCATTTTGTCTACATACATATCATAATTCTTCAATCATATATCATATTATTATTAATCATATACACAACATAATAGTCATATAACTTACATTTTATAAACCTATATAATTATTATGTTATACAATAATATTCATACAATTACAGTGGTAAAATTACATAACCCAATACTATCATATTAGATACACATTATAACATATATACTAACATAACACTGCTCATCACAATATACTTCCTAATACTTCCAAATACTCCCAAATAATTCCAAACACTTTCGAATATTCCCAAATACTTCCAAACACTTACAAATAACTCCAAACACTTTAGTTAAACTAAAAGACGACACTTAAGTTACGACATTCGAGTTAAACTAAATTATGACACTTGAGTTAAACTGAAAGGTGGTACTTAAGTTATGACACTTGAGAGCTAGAATCCTAACGAAGTTGTATAACATCCAGTTCGAAGGGGAGTTCATACTAAAGTAAGAAGAACAAAGATAAATGCCAATAATGATAAGTATTACACAGTTGTGATGGAGGAAATTGACAAGATCAAGGTGAAGTGTGAATTGAAGGCTATTGTGTGCATGTGTGTAGAAACTGCGAATTGGTTTAGTGCAGAAACTGTAAATTGATTGTTAATCCTTAAATGTTGGGCACAGTCCCCCCTATAGAGTGGTGTATTACCCCCTATATTGTGGCATATTACATATTATTGATGTCATCTAGGGTCTATTAGTGAGTCTATTAGTTTTTATTGTACACCTTTGTCTCCTATATATAGGAAGGAGATATTTTCATTTGAGTCATCATTGTATATTGTGTTGTCTTGGGTACACAATACATTGTGTAAGGAGGTTCATTCCTTGAATAGGATTGATATTAATATTTTTTATTAATTATTAAGGCATGGATTACTCTCTTTTGGTCTATTTCTTCCATTTTTATGCCATTTTTGGGACTTGGTTGCATAATATTTGGTATCAGAGCTCTTTCCCCAAGACTGGCTTCTGCAAAACGAGCCATCTTGGAATTTTCACTACAAATTGTTTTATATAAGGATTCAAAGATCAAGGTTAATAAACCACCTCTAGAATATGTAGAGATATCTCTAATCTGAAATTTAGATCATGTTCTATTACATTTTCGAAGATGTTTGTAGAGGAACATAGGGGTTTTTACTAGTCCAAAACCAAGTCTAAAACAAGTGTTATGGGGAAAAAGGACATATATGAGGAATACAAGATCCAAATTGAGTGATACCTTTTGAATCAGAAACAAGACAGACCAAGATATTTGTGGTATGGTTTTTAGTTGCAGACACGAAATATTGGACATGTGGCTACCGTACAAGTTAGCTCTTCTGGATAGGACAAAAATAAGGAGTTTTGGAGATTTGCAATAACTTTTACTAGAGAATACAAATTAGGTCAGAACTGTTGCATCAGACAAAATACATACCAGAGTACACGTGGTAGGGTTTTCATCCTCATATATGAAATATTGGACACATGGAATATCGTACAATTTCGCTCTCCTAAAAGGACAAAAAAGAAGTGTTGGGACATTAGCAATTAACTTTTAATTGGAGAATTTGAATTAGGTGAGACCTATGGCATCGGAATGAGGAATTATCAGGATGCAATAGGCCAAATTTTTAAACCCAAAGGAGCTAAAATTTGAAATTTACTTTATTTCTAAGTCAACCCTAAAACAATCCTCTAATCAGGGTTTGAAAAAAGTGCATGGGGAAAAGAATCATTTATAGGGCATGTGAAATCCAAATTAAGTGATACCTATTGGATCAAAAGAAGGAATGAACACAGTATATGTGGTAGAGGTTTTGGAATCATATCACAAACATTCGAAACATGGAATACCATACAATTTCTTTCTTTTGGATAGACAAAAAAATAAGAAGTGTTGGGATATTTGCAATAACGTCTTATTGGATTATCCAAATTAGGTCAGACATATGAAATCATAAAGAGGGCACATGAGGATAAAGCCGACTGAAGTTTCAGACATAGATGAGCTAAAATTTTAAATTTATACTAGTCGAAGTCAGCCATAAAATAGTCTTCCAATCAGGGTTTGAAGAAGGGAAGCCTATAGTTCAAGCAATGGCAGATCACATAGAGCACTAGCAAGCAGTTCTCCAAAAACTAAAGATGTCCAAAAATATGATGAAACAACAGGAAGATCAACATCACAGTAAAATGAGTTTTGAAGAAGGAAAAATCATAGGGAAACTTGAACAAATCATTGAAACAAGGACCAAACAACTACACATCAAGGTATTATTAAGCACCTCATCAAGTAGAAGAACATACAAGAATTGGGCACATTCCCCCCTATAGTGTTACACTTTACCCCCTATATGATGGCGTATTACATATTATTGATGTAGGCTTGGGTCTATTAGTTGTTATTGTACACCTATGTCTCATATTTTCATGTAAGTCATCATTGTATCTTGTCTTGTCTTATGTACTGAGTACATTGTGTAAGGAGGTTCCTCCCTTCAAGAGTATTGCTATTAATATCTATTCTTAATTATTAAGGCGTGGATTACTTTCTTCTTGTCTATTTCTGCTATTTTTATGTTATTTATGGGACTTAGTTGCATAACATTTATTTTGTGCTAGGAATACAACTCGGTGCTTCTTGATATATCTTCTCTCTTGCTTTGTGATTTCACCTAGGGTTCTTGGTACTTCTCTCTGATATTGCACCAGAGGTGCTTGGTGTAATCTTCTCATTGTAAAAGATATTCTCTTCTCTCTATCATATTCTAAGGAATATTTGTTGGGGTTTTCTCCCCCATGTTGTAGAGGGTTTCCCCAGGGTAAATTCCATGTCTCATGTGAATGATTTATGCTTTGATGATTAATTTAAATCAAGTACTACTATAATTCCACAATTAAGACCAAAATTCAACAATTGTCCCCTATAGTTTGTAATGTTTTGCAATGTTCGTTAAAATTTATATTCACTAGTAGAGGATTCCCAATCTCCATAAATATTTTCAACATCTAAAATTACAAGCTAAATAAGAATTTAAATAAGACATTGATGCAAGTAATGTTATTAATGAATGAATCAATTTTGCTATTTAATACCTATTCTTTGTTCAAATCAATTTTTATACAATCCATTCAATTCTTGAACAAAAGATTTTGTATCATTATATTAATGTGTTGTTGGGGTTCATCCCTAGATATAACTTCATTACATATGTTAACAACCTATTTTTGTTCACTTACCTTGTCATGAGTATCATAATCATTATACATAATTTATAGTAGAATTAGCCTCATTTCCATCACTTTCATCACCACACGGCCTCAAACGATATGACCAAGAACCAAAGAAAAGCCAAAAGTTGACCCTAACAGTCACTGCATTGATTGTCCCTAGAATTATACAACAACATGTCAAACTGAAATCCTCAAAAACCATGAAGATGTCCCAAAAGCATAATTTCGCTATCCTTTATCTTTGTGAACCTTTCAAAAAGGTGTAGTGGTTGAAAGTGGAAATTCCCTAACTATTATGACCAAAAATAACATTTGATTTGGTCTCTAAAACATATCTTGCCCATTAAATCATCAATGAAAATGGGATCATTCACATTGTATCTTGATTTAAGAACTGTCCATATTCTATCATATAAATACAACCCTCAAGGAAATTCCACATCTACCATATATCCATAATAGCAGTGATATGTTTCTGGATTTCATACAAAAAGTAAGAGAGAACCTCCATATTTTTTCTTTCACTATTTGGTATCCACATTCTACATCACTTGGATGGAACTTGAGCATAAATTATAACCCTCTCTTAGGTCAGCTATAGAGTTCTATAACTTCTATAATTAACACTGATATGTGTCTATCTCTACCGATTTTTTATGTTAATAAAAATCAACATTCTTTGTATGTGTTGTTTTGTTCTCTTTTAGCTAGTTTTATCTCTATTTGGATTGCATCCATAATAAGGAATACTGTTCATTTAATTTAGTTTCCGTATTTCCATTTGATCTAGTTCTTAAGATTGCACAACCCCTAAGTAGGTACATTTGGTACATGTTAGTGACAAAACAACAACGCCAACATGAGAAGTATCAATTGAACCCTCTCCATGCTACTTGCAATATTTAATGAAATACTATAATCTCTACAAATAACAATAGTAAAAGAAGCATGGTTAGGGGTCAATTGATTCTTCTCCATTGATATGCTAATATTAATGCCAATCACCTAACATATTATTTTATTTAACATGATTAGAAGGAGATAAGGGAAGAATCAATTGTTATTTCTCTATCTATGAGAAAAATTGGTTGGCCCTTCTTGTTAGAGAACGAAGATTGCAAAAGTGACTAACCTTGAATTCCAAGAAAGAGAGGTAGCGTGGAAAGACATTGTTACAGCACTAAAGAAGAAGTGAGCATATATTGACGTATAATAATAAATGTGTGATAGATCAATATGTATGATCATCTATATATACCCAAAAGTGTAACTAAATCCGTTAAAATGAAGACTTAATCCACTTTGGTCACCTTAACATACTTGAGAATGAGTAGAAGTTCCTTTACCTACACACCATTATGATATGACCCAGATATTAGACTAAATGCATATTATATTACCCCGAGGGGGGGAATATATGGAGGTAAATGTATGTAAATTTATATGTAATAGAGCTGTCCTAATAAAAGGGGTCACATGTCCAATGAGTTGCAATATATATATATATATATATATATATAGTCATTATTGTGGGGAGCATGTGAATTGTATGTATGAATATCTTGGGGTATTTGGAGGAGGTTCTCCTAGTGTTTAATAAGTTATTGTATAACTCATCTCTCTTAACTATATTGGAGTTTTTCTCCACGTTTACTTGTTTTACATGGTGTGCACTCTGCTATATTGTAATATCTTAAGTATTTGGTTCATAATTTTGGTATGATATGTACCAAAGGGGGGCTTATGTGGGAGTAAATGTATATGTTATGATCCATGGGGGAATAATAATATGGAGTTAAATGAATACGATATGACTCCAAGGAGGTGCATATGGGTGAAATGTATTTGTAATTAGGTTGGAAATGAAAGGGAAACATGTGCAATAAGTGACCACTTGTTTCCTCATATTTTGCAACTTACCTTGAAGGCATGATGACCCACTTGTTTAGAAGAAGGATTTCATGGAGTTGAAGTCGACCTAAAGAATTTGATATATATATATCCAGCGGGCATAATAATATGGAGTTAAATGTATATGATATGACTCCAAGGAGGTGTATATGGGGTGAAATTTATATGTAATAATGTTGGCCTAATTAAGGGACCACATGTTCAATAAGTGACCACTTGTTTCCTCATATTGTATAAATTACCTTGAAGGCATGATGACCTGCTTGTTTAGAAGAAGGATTTCATGGAGTTGAAGTTGATCTAAAGAGCTTGATATATATATCCAATGAAAATATTGTAATCCTACAAATTTTGAAATACTGAAAACTATTAAGTCTATGGAATTTTGAATAAGATATGAATTCTACTTTCTCTATATGAAGTCCAATGAGGTTGGAACCACTCAAACATCCTAAAAAAATAATGGGAATGCTAAAAATTTAAGTAAAAGGGTAGAAACAAAAAGATAAAAGAAATGTCATAAGAATTTAACATTACCATTAATTGCTAGCATTTTCTGTCAAACATAAGTAAAATAAAAGTCAACCCAAGTTAAAATAGGTGATTTAGAGAATGCCACACCTTGTATTAATGCTAGTATGGATTGTAAACATATTGCCAATTGTACAAAATGTGTTTCTCTTACATGGGACACATTCATACAACCAAAATTGCATTTCAAGGCCGTACTGAATGTGTTTTCATATCAAAATGTATGATGTTTCTTGCAACATAGCTTTAAAGTCTATCACATATATGTAGATAGTCTTCAGGTGACAAGTGCAAGAAAACCTGGTCTCAATGAAACTTCTATGCACCCTCTTTAATTATTTCTAGGCCACGAGTCAAATACAACACAATTATATAATAGGTACACATACATATCTAGGTCTTACAACCATATGATATATACATTGAATAATGCATGATTAATAACAATCTTGGAACTTAGTAAGCCAATGGTGACTAGAACCAATCGAAAAAGCTTTACCAAAGAACTCTATTATGAAGACAAAACTGCGAATCATGCATTCTTAGAGTCTCAACACAAATCATTATAAGCTTTCTTCTCTATGACACAATAGACTAACACAATCTAAATATTTAGAACACTTCAAAATAACACAATCTAAATAATTAGAACACTTCAAAATAGATCGTTAGTATTTAAAAAGTCACATAATCATGTTACATGTATGTGATACCACCACAATATTCTCATATATACACTAAGTTAAATTGTTTGACACCCAACTATTATGACTTGACACAAAACTAATGCTTTTATTAAACAAGGTGTGCATTTACTTATTAAAAACATACAATATAAATAACAAATGTTTTTGTGTAGACATTGACAATAAGTTGAGTAGGGGTAGACTCACTAAATAGCCAAACAACAAATCACCGACTTTTCCTTCAAAATCTCATAAAACCTTACATAGGTGTCCACTCTTTACACAAGGATGCCTTCTTTGACTACGGAACCGTCTCATGGACTTAAAATCCCAAAACTAGAGAAGCCTTATCAGATTTACGTATTTCGCACCAAAGCATGTTTACAACTAGCTATTCGATCCAAATATAAAATGAAAATCAGTAAGTTTTGATCCAAATATAAACTAAAATTCACTAAGTTTAGGATTGTATAGTAGGGATAAATTTGTTGCTACTTGTACATTTATAAAATAGTTTGCATCACTCAAAACTAATCGATATCCATCTCAAGATAACTCCCATTTTAAAAAAAATCAATTCCCAAGGCAGAATCGTTTCTAATTTTTGGAGTCGAATATGAAATGTTTTTTTGTGATTTTTCAACCAAGCAACCAAGCTCAAGGGTCAAAGATATATGCATATGTCCTGTTGTACTAGGCAGGTAGAAGGTCATTGCCAATAGCTGCTAATCATTGCCAGCCGGTCCATTGTCAAAGGGTACTTACCTATAAGTACCAGTCGCAGATAGCTGAGAGTCTGTCATATTGTAAGCCGGTCCATTGGCAGAGAAGGGGCATACCAGTGGTCGCTATAGACAAGAAGTGGGCGGTCCATTGTCAAAGATATAAACATGACAACATATTCCATTGTCAAAGATATAAGGTATGAGGGCGATTCCAGATTTCATCATGACAACATAATCCACTAATGGAATCCAATAACTAAATTGGAGATCATTTAAGAGTACAACTAATAACTCAACTTTACAAACCAGACTAGATAACCATTTAGTGAATTCAACAATCAGCTTGGACATCATTTAAAAATGTTGGTTGTGGATCTTGATGTTCTTGATTCAAAGGTGTTATTGTTTAGTCATGTTTGTATCTTAGTTTTAGGGTACACTTGTCCTGTAGAAGACCATCCTCTAGTTGGAGGATCCAAAGATCAGTGGGTCCAGTGAGAATTTGGGGTAAGGGCCAGTGAGCCCCAGTGAAAGTTTAGGATGAAGCTCTTAAAATAATATTTTTGAAATGTTTGTTGAACAACCCAATGCCATAATATTTTATTGGCAAACAATGGTTAAACTTCTTATTGATTCAATTATTCTACTAAAATGATCAAATTTCAATGTCCATAAAAATGCCTTTGAATTCAAGTGTTTTGCAGGGTCAAAGGATTAACTTTTCTATTGAAATTATAATATTTTAACGTCCTGGAACGTAGACTTCTATTATTAATAGGCTAAATTATCGGGTTTTCCTATATAAAATTTATGGGTATTGACAGCCAAATTAAAATTTATGGGTATTGACATCCAGATTTCTATTTCCAGTGAAATCACCAAGTTCCCAAAATGAATCCCAACTGTTTCAGATTTACGATATTGGATTTGCGTGCATTTGTAAATCTAATTCAAGTGTAAAACATAGATCTATAAATATAAATATAAAGTCCGGGTTTAAGAATCGCATAGAAATATAAACTCTGGTTTTAAGAATCGCAAAGCACGACTCTCTCAGGTGCAACCGTATTTCCCATATTTGGTTCTCTTTCAAGCAGATAATCTATTTCTTAAAGGCCAGGTGCAGCCGTATTTCCCATATTTGGTTCTCTTTCATCTTCTTTTGGTGTATCTTAAACCAAACCTTGATAGTGACAAGAAGAAGATACAGTTAGATGTGCAAAAAGGTGTGTTAAATCTCATGCTATTTTAAATAAATTCGAAATCTCTGTCCAGCGTTACAGTTAAACATCTTTATGTTTTCAGAGGTGTAGCTCCCCCAGAAATAACTGGCTGATAATCAGATTATGTTTATGAATACGACATCATCGGAATATGCTTGTATATAATACATCTAAATTTCAAAGGGTGAACTCTTAAATCTATGTGATGTTTTGTTATGCAGATTCAATAGATGTGTATTGAATCTTTGAATTGAATTCAGATCCAAACTAATTTTACTTCTGTGGTTGTTTGTCGTCTATATACTGTTTTCTATGCAGTACAGCTTCATATCACGACATTAGATCATGGAATTCTAGTTCTCCTCTTCTTACTTTTCCTCCCACACAAGCTCCACTTCCTGCTTTTGTTCTTGAATTTCTAGTTCTCCTGCTTCCCACGCCACACATGATGAATTTCCTTACCATATAACTGATGGCTTGCTCTAGCCAAAATTTTCCATTCATTGCGGCAGGAATGTATTCCTCATCCTAATCATTTACAACCTCCGCCAATGGCCTCCCTTGAAGGCCCTGCTGATCCCCTCATAAACTTGATAAAGCACAGGAAATTACTCTGCATATGAAGATACCCATTGCCTTCACCCCAGGCATAGCCCTCAAAATCATAGACTAGAAGACGCCCTTGAAGACGCCCTTATCCTTACCTAGACTAGAAGACGCCCGAGATTTCCACCCCATTTGCAATTCTAGATCTGTACTCAGAGCCTGCAATATGCCCAATGATCGTCTATTCTTTTCTCTTTAAAGCCCAGATTCGTCCCTTTAATCAATACTTGAAGTGAAGTCTTGGCCTGACATAACTTATCTTGCTGGGGAACAGTACTACGGTACTACGGTTTGACAAGAGATCACTGCAAACAGATCGGATTAGCATGAGCTGATTGTGTTCATTTGAGCATTGAAATATGTGCACTAAGCTCATTACACAATTCAAGAAGTTTGATACTGTCACTCAGATATTCAGTAATCCATCGCTCTCTAACACCATCTCCTCCCCCTCTTTTTATCTCTAGGTCACCAATAAGGATTTTCAAATCCTCTTATGTCTTTGAGAAAACCTCAGTTGCTTGTCGAATCTGAATTCTTGGGCTTCGATGTTGGAAATATTAATCACTTGCAGATCCGTACCTGACTCTTCAGTTGAGATTCGGCAATGTAAACCAGTCGAATTTTTTTTATGAAGTTAAGTTGTTAGGTAGATAGTTATTACAGTCTTTAATTGAGAGTTGAAAGAGAAGTTGAAGCTCAAGCTTTTGTGTATGTGATTCAGCCGAAGCTCTGTAATTATGTGAGCCAACAAGTCTGGACAGACAAGTTTGTCCTTTGTGCATAGTTATATATATGAAATAGTTTATGGTTGAATGCATGTTTATTTGGCTGCACAATATTTCCAGATTTACTTGTGTAAATGTTTTTTACAATTACCATTGAGTGAAAGAACAAGAATCCTCAAATCTCTTACTCCGTGAAAGTTCAACGTTTTACGGCACATTGGTCGACTCAAGTCTTCCTACATATTTGGGTATATGGTTTTTATAAGTTCTTTGGATTTGTTAATGTGTCCATTTTTTTTTCATCTTACTCATAGTTGAAAAGCATTTGTAATTTCTTAAGTCTTTTAGACTAAGAAACATACTCTGTAGATTTTGACCAAAGTGAACGGAGCCGACTTAGAGGTCGAAGCCGACTTGGAGGTCGAAGAGGTCAAGTCGAAGTAAATCAGTCGAGGCCTATCAGTCGAAAGGCCAACCAAAGTTTATAAACTTGTCTAGTCGGGAGTTAGACAAGTTTCACCCGACATGTGAAAGAAAGAAAATGAGGTCGAGGTGAAAATATTTAATTTCAATATTTGTGATATTAGCAAATCTATCATAATATGTTTCTCTTTTGATTTGTACTTTTAAGGTCTGTTGAGATCAATTCAATTACCAATCATGATAGATCACTCTGGAGTCTTTAAGCACAAACTAGGGCCTCTAAGGTATAACTTTTATGGTGGCATAATAAAAATCTTGTATATTTCAAAGGCAATTAAACTAGATTCATGTACAATGAATTGAAACACAACTAGCTAACCTAGATTCATGTAATTTGCAAAATTTACACTTTTATAGCGACATACATAAATGAAACTAGATTGCTATATAGTAAATTGAAATCTAGTTAGGTAACTTATTCATAGGCTATAGTAATTTGTAAATTTTACATACATATTTTTTATTTTCCTTATGATTTTACAATTCATGTAATGAGATCAATTTTTAATTGCTTTATTTTACTTACAAAGACATGTCATTTGCACTATTGCACTAGTGGCCTATTGACCGAACCTTTCAAAAAATTTAATTTAATGCAAATTATTGTTGTTGGTGGGTGACTTACATGCCACAAACCATGTAGAGGGTACCTATAGTTTTTCATAGACTATTATGTCATGGAGCTAGTTATAAATTGAACTTTCATAAGTAAAAAAATCTACAATTCCATGGTTAGTAAAATAACTTTTCAATTATTTTTTTCTCCTTGTATTGTGCAACTGTAACTAGAAATGTAGAATTAATTGATGGATACATGTCCTCTATAGATTCTTTGTCTCTGCTACATTCGTTGTATACTTTCTGTAACTTTTCTTGTTGATCTTTTTTTGCTTAAAAAAAATCCCTACCTTTTTAGTTAATGATATCATGATTTTTTTCATTGAGAAAGCTTTGTATTATATACATTTCAATTGAAAATGTTACACTACTTGGAGAGAAACTAGAATTGAAGGTTTTGTAATCAATGCCTGACAAGTTGAAATATCCTCTTTATCTATGAAGCATCTTGTTTATACTTTCTTTCACATACAATTTTGTTTCATAGAACTTTGAGGATTAAGTATGCAAAATACTCAATGCTCGTTGTATGATTCCAAAAAATGCAATTAAATGCATCTCCTACACTTCTAAGGATTTACATAGCGAACCTTTGGAAATTTAAACTAACCTTTCTAGGGCCTATCGCAATTGAAATTAATCCATGTAATGCGAACATATTGCTTATGTTGCTTTAAACTTCGTACACTGTTTGATTACAATAACTGTAATGTGCAATCCTAGCAGTTAGCAAATTGCTGTTTTTCTGGAAATCTGTTTTTGTGATAGACTTAATGAATTTGTGAATTTGTGTTTCAGACGACTTGGAGGGGAGCGTGTCTATGGAGTTTTTGATAACCAGCTTTTGGCAAAAAAATACCTTTTGACCACCACCTTTCTTTGCAGAATGTTAGGAAGGTGGTCTCTGAGGATGATGGTTATCAACCTCACTTGATAGCTCCTGAGTAAGGATATCGAAGACTTATTGATGGTTTTATTGGCTATTTCAAAGGCCCTGCTGAAGCATCTGTTGATGCGATAATGTAAATTTGGTTTCACTTTCACATAATAGTTTATTTAGGATTGTTAACAGTAAATAAGTTTTTATTTGTGTCTGTTAACTCTTGTGGGTTTATTAGCCGCACGGGTGTGGCTCAATGGCGGTTCCGTTGTAATGAAGTTGTTTGTCAATTGGAGGTCACGAGATCAATCCCACCCGGGTTTACCTGTGTCCCATGTCTTGCGGCGGGTGTGGGCACCTAGGGTTATAGTGGTAGCGGGAATGGATCCCTGGACCCCGTGTCACACGAGTACCAGCCCGGCCCCAGTTGCCGATTCCCCTAGTCAAAAAAAAAAAAAAAAAAAAAACTCTTGTGGGTTTATTACAGGAGTTCAAAAACAGATTTCGAGAGGAATATATTTTCAGTATTATTACAATGAATTGTACAGGTACATATACATCAATGGATCAATTTCCAGGTCCTACAATCAAGCTGCAGATCCTAAAAATATAGGAAACAATCATCTGCAAGATAGGAAAGAATCACAGAGAGAATCAAAAAGAATTAGATCAGTCCATATCACAACACTCCCCCTCAAGTTGGTGCATAGATGTCACACATGCCCAACTTGCCCAAAAACTTTGAGAACACTTGACTTGAAACTGCTTTGGTGAGAATATCGGCCAACTAATCCTCTGATCGAATCTTAGGCAACTCCACAATCTCCTCATCCAACTTCTCCTTAATGAAGAATCTATCTACCTCCACATGTTTTGTTCGATCATGTTGAACCGGATTATGAACAATATCACATGCTGCTTTATTGTCACAATATAGTCGAATTGGCTGCCTAGGCGGATATCCCAAATCTATGAGGAGAAGTCTTAGCCACAATGCTTCACATACTCCAAGTGCCATAGCTCTAAATTCAGCCTCTGTGACTTGATCGGGCAACAACATTCTGTTTTTTGCTTCTCCATGTAACAAGGTTACCTCCTACAAAGGTGAAATAACCTGATGTAGAACGCCTGTCATCGACTACTCCAGCCCAGTCAGCATCAGTATATGCATCCACACTTTGACAATCTTCATTTTTAGGGAATAAAATTCCTTTTCCAGGAGCAGATTTCAGATACCTCAGAATGCACATAACTGCATTCATATGTTGCTCGCTAGGATTATGCATAAACTGGCTAACAATACTCAAGGCATAGGCAAGGTCCGACCTTGTGTGTGCTAAGTACATCAATATTTCTACGAGTCTCTAGTATCTCCCCTTATCAATTGGTGCCTGATCAGAATCAACACATAACTTCAATCCTTCTTCCATTGGTGTATCAGCAGGTTGACATGCTGGCATACCAGTTTCATGTAACAAGTCTAAGGCATATTTCCTTTGAGATAGAAAAATCCCTTTATCAGATTGAGACACTTCGATCCCAAAGAAATATTTCAAGGGGCCAAGGTCTTTCATTTTGAATTCTCTGGACAAGTAACCCTGTAGAGCCTTCCTTTCTTTGGTATCATTTCCTGTAACCACCATGTCATCCACATATACAATAAGTACAGTTATCTTACCCTGTTGTTTCTTCAAGAATAAAATGTGGTCTGAGTTGGTCTGACGGTAACCAAAGGCTTTCATAGATTTTGTGAACCTTCCGAACCATGCTCTCGGAGATTGTTTCAACCCATACAGTGACTTCTTTAATTTGTACACCTTTCGACTATGTGTTTCTAGTATCATGCATCCTGGTGGGAGTTCCATGTAAACTTATTTGGCCAACCCAAGTTCGCAGCAAGAGACAACAAGACTCATACTGTATTGATTTTAGCTACAGGTGCAAATGTCTCTGTATAATCGATCCCATAGGTTTGGGTGTATCCTTTTGCCACCAGTCTTGCATTAAAGCGTTTAATTGCACCATTTACTTTGTACTTCACAGTATAAACCCGTCGACATCCAACTGGTTTCTTTCCTGGTGAACAGTCAACAAGTTCCCAGGTTTTATTCTCCTGCAAGGATTTCAACTCCTCATTCACAGCGACTTTCCACCTTGGGTCAGCTAAGGCTTCCTGCACATTGTTAGGAATATATACAGTAGATAATTGATTTACAAATGACTGATTTGATTCTGACAAACAATGGTTAGACACATAATGACTCATGGGGTATTTAGCTTTAGTAGAGATGTGTATTTGCCTCCATTGTCACTGCGGAGAACCCGAACCTGTGCATTGTATTGAGTATGAACCATTTTATAAAAAAAATGAATAACAAATTCACTTCACTTTTAGAATTCATCAAGCACACCCAATTCATCCTGGTACAGTCATCAATAAAAGTAACAAACCAACGTGATCCACCAAAGGTAGTGACTTTGGACGGAACCCAAACATCAGAATGTATGACCATAAAAGGAACTGGACTTTTATTCAAACTTAATGGAAATGAAGCACGATGAATTTTTGCAAGTTCACAAACGTCATAGCGGAAACTAGAAACATCAAATTTTGCAAATAAACTAGGAAATAATTTCTTCAGGTAACCAAAGGAAGCATGCCCTAGACGTCGATGCCATAACCAGATTTTAGATTTCGTATTCTCCCCTCAGAGCCATCCACCGTTAAAGATTGATGCAACTAATCCAAACTCTTTGACACTAAGTCCAAGTAATATAGCTTCCCTCACCTAACACCACAACCAATCGTTTGCCTCGTTAAGATGTCCTTAAACACACAAAAATTAGGCCAAAAAATTACAACACAAAGTAAGGTAGTGGTGATCTGGGAAACTGACAACAGATTATAATCCAAAGAGGGAACAACTAAAACATAATCTAGATTCAAAGTATCAGTGAGAGGTAAAGACCCTTCTCCAATAATTGGGGTCGAAGAGCCATTGAAAGTGGAAACACATTTTTGTGAGGACGGTTTAAGGGGTGAGACCTGTCTAGAATCAAACATCATATGATCCGTAGCACCAGAATCAATTATCCATGCACTATTAGAAACAAGTATAGAAATATTAAAACTCTTACCACCATTACCTATCGCTGCTGCTAATGCCGAGATCTGACCAGCAACACCATCCGTTATCTTTGTTTCGACAACCGCAGCACTGGAGGTCCTCTAAAACATAATTAAAGACCCAAAGGTCCTGCTAATGCCAAAAAATTACGACACAAAGTAAGGTAGTGGTGATTTGGGAAACTGACAACAGATTATAATCCAAAGATGGAACAACTAAAACATAATCTAGATTCAAAGTATCAGTGAGAGGTAAAGACCCTTCTCCAATAATTGGGGTCAAAGAGCTATTGACAGTGGAAACACATTTTTGTGAGGACGGTTTAAGGGGTGAGACCTGTCTAGAATCAAAAATCATATGATCTGTAGCACTGGAATCAATTATCCATGCACTATTAGAAACAAGTATAGAAATATTTAAACTCTTACCACCATTACCTGTCACTGCTGCTAATGCCGAGATCTGACTAGCAACACCATCCGTTATCTTTGTTTCGACAACCGCAGCACTAGAGGTCCTCTTCGAATTCTTTTTCCATGAATCGCGGCTATGATCCCACCATTTTGGATACCCGACAAGTTCAAAGCAGTGGCTCTTGGTATGACCAGTTTGATTGCAATGAGTGCATTTGTAGGTGGATTTATCGACACCATCAATGTTCTTAGGCTGGCTTTGAGAAGGTTGGTTCTGATTAGACTAATTTCGAGTCACCATGGCTGAAGCTTCAGATTTTTCTGTTTCTCCATTCATCGTTGCGAGTCGAACAGATTCATGATGGACCAAAGCATAACATGCTTCCAATTTGGGGATAGGATCCTTTCTCAAAATTTCACCACTGATTTGTTCGAATTCATCATTTAATCCAACCAGAAAAATACGCACCCTTTGTCGCTGAACTGATTTTCGGTAAGATTCAACATTATTCTCACTCTCAATGATCACCTTATCACGATGATCCAACTCAAAAAAGATCTCGGTTAATTCTCAATAATACACCGAGAGTGTTCTGCCATTCTGTTTCGCAGAGAAGGCCCTCTGATTCAAGACAAACACCTGCAATTCATCTTCTCCATCATAAAAATATTTAGAGAGATATTTCCAAATATCTCGAGCGGTGGGTAAGTGAATATATCGCTTCATGATTTCTGGGGACATGGACATCAACAATCATTTTTTGACCTTTTGATTATCTGCATACCACTTCTCATATCCATCATCCTTCTCGGTAGGTGACTGTGAATTACCACGAATGAAAGAGAGCTTCTCCTTCTCAGCAATATGCATCTCCATGATTTGGGACCACAAATCATAGTTTGTTTCATCGAGTACAATCCCTGCATTGAACGACGAACCTTCATATTGAATAATAATGGGAGTAGATTTGTTCCCAGGTCCATATTTATACCCAGATGTTTTAGAATCTGAGTCGTCCATGGTTCAATGAAGAGTACTATCGATTTAAGCTTCTTGGCTCTGGTACCAAGTTCAAAAACAGATTTTGAGAGGAATATATTTCTAGTATTATTACAATGTGTTAGGATATTTAGACACTTAGGAGTTAGTTAAGATCAACTTGTGTAATATATCCGTTAGGTAAAGTGTGTTTCTTTAGTATGCATTAGTACGCATTTGTAAATATTCTAATCTGACGGTCATGATATGTTCTAGACATAAAGTGATCCGACGGTTCAACTTCTCTTAGATCATACCTACCATTGATCCATGGCTTAACACCCGATTGGTCTATGATCTCTATTTAAAGAACATGGAGGGTCCTTGGCTACTTGATCGATTATGAGAAGCTCATTTGTAACTTTCTTATTTTGCATAATAAATTGCTCCAAGTAGCTATTTGGCTGGGGCCGTGGACTGTTTCCCTCTCGAGGGTTTTAACCACGTGACAAACATATTGTGCTGATCTGTGATCTGTTTGTGTGAGTGGTCGCTCTTTGTGTTCAGTCTTTTGGGAGTACCCTGTGTACCCGAACATGGTATCAAAGCATTTATGAAGAGCCGCTTCTGGTTTTGATCAAGATCTGGAATCGGTGTTGCCGAAACTTTGAAATGGTTTCTGGTTTTGGAGTTTCTGTGAATTTTTGGCATGTGGGAGCTATTCCATTGCGTCTGGAGTGCCGTTTCCATTGGAAAATAGTTTTCGTTTCATCGAAAACTATTCCCATTTGATCCAGAAACACCCATTTCGGCAAATATGAAGGTATAATGTTACAGTGACAGATTTGTTTTATGTTTTTAAATCTCTCATATTTATTAGTTTTATTTTTAGATCTTTATTGTTTTAGTCTCTGACTGTTGCATTCCCTGGCTGCGTATGCTCTTTGCCGTGCACCTTACGAGATCGCGGCGAATTAGAAACAGAAAGGGAAATTTTTTTTTCTTGTCTTCTCGACTACATATGCTCTTTGTCGTGCACCTTGTGCGATTGCGGCGAATCAGAAACAACGAGAAAACTTGAAAACGTATACTTTCCGGGTAAGCTAACCAAGATCTAACCCCATAGTGTGGTTTTTTGTTTTTGTTTTTCGTTTTTTTTTTGTGATTTGTAGGGAAAAAAATGCAAGCACGGAGAACAAGAGAGAAGAGTGAAAAAAAAAGCCCCCTTCATCTTTCCATTCTTTTACGTACCTTTTAAACTTAGCTCACTTGGTTCAAAGTTGCTTTATTCCTTTATAGGTCTTGAGTTCAAGTAAGTCTTTAATTTATTGCGGCACTATTTAAAGTAACATTATTATAAAAGTGAACATCACTTAATCTACAAAAGTGATTCACTTAAAAACAACTTTATTGTAAAGTGATTGTTAAAGGTTGATCCTGGAAAGAGAGGGATTCTTTTTTTGGTCAAGTTAATATCTGTCACGTCACTATTGGGGACATCTTCAACATTTTCTTTGATCAAGCATAACTTCATCATTCAGAATCAGTTTTTAGTGTCGTTTTTTTTAAAACAACCTAATTTTTTGAATTCTTTGCATCCAGGTAGTTAGTTTCTATTTTTTCAGCCATTATTTTCAAGTATGGCCACCCCTTGTGATATTATAATTGCCAGTTCTAACTATTTCTCATGGAAATCTCGTATGGAGGATGTTCTGCGAAGTAAGGGACTTTTTAGAATTACCTTAGGGAAAGAAACATAACCCACTAAAGATGAAAGCCTTATTGTCCCAACAGAAAGAAAAGTCCAAGCCTCCCAAGAAACACAATTTTCGCAATAATAAGCCAAACAAGGGTCCCAAACCCTCTCAGTCAACTCCTTCTTTAAAAAATGACAAAGGATCCAAGCCAAAAGAAAAGAAAACTGAGCGTCATTGCAATTTTTGTGGGAAAGATAATTATGATGAGTCTAAGTGTTTTAAGAAGATGGCAGCCTTGGAAGAAGCAATGAAGAAGCACCACATCGGCCTAGATTCGTCTTTAGAATCTACCTCTCATGGACATGCACTTTGTGCTTCTAGTTACTCATATACTGCATCTTCTTCTTCTACTCCAAATGAATGGCGCATTGATTCTGGAGCATCTTATCATATGGGTAAGGATCAAGCTATCTTTTCTACTATGAATGAATGTAACACCAAACAAATATTTGTTGGTGACGATAGTTCTCTAAGTATTGTAGGTTCTGGAACAATTCCAGTAGAAAATGGTCATTTTAGTGATGTACTATGTGTTCCAAGAATTTCCTGCAATTTGTTGTCAGTCTATAAAATCACTCATTCCAGTGAAGGTAAAACTGTAACGTTTATGCCTCACCAAGTTGTACTCAAGGATTTTAAAGATCCTCAACATGTCCTAGATACCAGAATTGTTGATGATATTACCAGGTTGTACAAATTTAACAACTTTGGGTCATCACCTTTTCCTTCAGTTTTTATTGCTCATAGACATGATAACTTGAGCAAACTTTGGCATGAGCAATTTGGTCACTTAAATTATCGCTCATTGCAAAAACTATGTAAAGACAATATGGTGACTGGTCTTCCGATGGTATCTTGCAAGGATGGTGTTTGTTCCGGTTGTGTACTCGGAAAACATCATTGGGACAGTTTTGACAAACGTGCCTCTTGGTTTTGGTTTCAAATATTTCTTAAATTTCATTGATGACTACTCCAGACGCACTTGGGTTTACTTCCTAAAACTTAAGAGTGAATTATTTAACATGTTCTTGGCCTACAAGGCCCTTATTGAAAAACAATCTGGTCATAAAATTATTAAGTTAAGATCTGACAATGGAGGAGAATATGTTAACAAAAATTTCACTACTTTCTGCACTGAACAAAGAATCCAACAACAACACACTGTTCCATATACACTGTAACAAATTGGTGTAGTTGAACGGAAGAACCGCACTTTAAAAGAAATGGCTAATTATATGATCCAATCTAAGGGACCAAGTCTTCAATATTGGGTTGAGGCCATAAATTGTGCAAATTAAATAGTTAATCACACACCCACTAAAGTTTTACAAGGTATAACACTGGAAGAAGCATGGAGTAAAATTAAACCAGATGTAAGTCACTTCCGTGTGTTTGGTTGTGAAGCATGGGCTCACATTTCGGATGAAAAACGGAAAACATTGCAGCCTAAAAATGAAAAGTGCATATTTGTTGGATATTCTGAAGATGTAAAGGGTTATAGACTTCTTCAGCCACATTCTCATGATATAATCATTAGAAGAGATGTCAAATTTGATGAAAATCTCTTGGCCCGCGAGCCTAACTTGGCGGGTGTGCCATCTTTGGCCTGCGAGCCTGGTTCGACGAATGTGCCTTCTTCTCCTTCCAACTTCCTTGACAGGTTTCCAAATCTAGTTTTTGATGATGACAATGAGGATGAAAATCTACCTCCGCCTGCTCATGTTCCTCCAGTTGCACCAGCATCAATGCTTCCTCGATGGGTCCGTTCAACATGTGAAGCAACTGGTGATATTGCTGGTGATCCTAGACATCAATGTCGAACACGTTCTTAGTTTCAGCGATCTTATTCTCTTTTGGCTCAAGTTTTAGAGAATCATGATCCAAAAACTTTTGCAGAAGCTTCAGGAAATCCAGATTGGGATACATCTATGGATGAAGAATATCGTTCCTTAATGGCGAACTGTTGATTGCATGGGCAGACCCGGGTTTACTATAATTAATCAACAACACCCCAAACTCACTGGCCCTTTCGGCAACAGACCGCAAAGCGATCTGAAGTCTCACCCGAAGTGAATCTAATGGGTTGGCCAAGACTCAAGTGTCTTGGACCAGGTCCTGGACATCCTACTTCTTTCCTTTTCCTTCTATGCGCCACTAGGTCGACTAGCTCTGCACGTCGCACGTCCCCGTCTACTTCGCAGCACTTTCTCCCAAGCGATGCTCACCCCGCTCCAGTTGCTCGGATTCCTCTCACGTCGCGCAACTTCCACTTACTCGCAGCTTTCCAATCCTTACCACATCTCTGCGCACCGCGGAACACCCCTCCTCTCCTCAACGCTAAGCCCTCAGCTCGCAGTATCTCGCATCGCAGCTCCTCTGCCGATGCGATATCACTTCTCTGCGATACCTTACCACTGCGAATTTATGCTCTTAATGTTGATTGCGCCGGTGTGCGACACTCTACTTCTCAGGATTCTATTATGAGTAACTGGTAATTAGCGACAGACGTGGAATAGTCCTTAAACAACCTACTGCAATACTTCGACTTATCCTTAGCCTTTTGCAATATTATGAACGAAACAATACATAAATTCATCTACTGCCACTATCATTACATGCATAATAACTAGTAACAATAAGCAAATACAATCACATCCATTCAACACATAACATGCAGATTTAACGTGGTTCACCCCCAGGCTGGGAGCTACATCCACCAAACTGTGCTTCTATTATATATCTTGAGGGAAGTTAGCACAGTTTGTTGCACTACCCTTGCAGCGCAAAGTTCCTCCTAGATCTCTGATCTTCTCTCTATATCCCTTCCCTCCCTGTTCTCTCTGCAAATGATTACATACAGACTCAAATGACTCACATACGACTATGTGTCTGGATCGTTACAACGCAGTCTGTCTGACTGATTTCTGAATCTACAAGACTACCAACTTGATCGACTATCTACTGATTGATTAGCTACCCAACCAACCCTTTACAATACAAAAATGCAAGATTTTATAGGCAGCCCGAAGGTCGTGCCATTACAACACTGTGGGCCTGTCCCAACAGTAAACCCATACCCTAAACAGTGACAGTCGGTCCTCTCTGTCCTTGAGGTAGCCGCTTCCCGTCACACTGCAGCTCTCTGCAGTCTTCCATGCTTCCTGGTACTGACCATGGGTACTATGCACCGCTTCTCTTTCTGTCCTTCGCCTTCAATGCTTGAGCCTCGTTGCTCCTTCTTCTTTATGAGGGTTGTTGAGCCCTCCTGTCTTCCGCCGCTGCCTTCAATGCAGTGGTTGAGCTTTCTTCTCTCGGCCGCTCTGGTACCGTTGCCTCCTTGACTTTTCTATCCCAAAAGTCATGGTTTCCGGCTCTGCTCTCCAGCTGGAAATGTGCTACGCCGTCGTAGCTATGCCCTGTCCTTTTTCCGCTAAACTTTTCTCTCTTCGCCAAAATTAGCAGCTTCTTCTGTAGCTGCAGAGTCCTGCTCCAACAGTCCCCTAACACTTACTTGTGGCTCGCCCCGAGCCACTACCAGCAGGTGTTTCCTGTTGTAGCTTCTCCTTCGCCTTCTGCGAAGTTTTCTGCAACTTTTCCCGCCAGCAGGCTGGCTGTAAATCTGAGTGTCTCGTTCTCGATACTGGTGATATCATAAGCCCTGCCTCCTCTCTGTAACTTGTATTTCTTTACTAAGG
>LPNX010226431.1:0-87678 GCA_001517045.1 Pseudotsuga menziesii
AAAATGAACCTAGGCTTTCCATTTTAATGTGTGTGGGATAATGTCTTAAGTGTCGCTTTCCATTTTAAATAATTAACCAATTAAGACAAATTATTAAATGATTGAGTAATTTAAGCGTCGTCGCTTAAGCGACGCTTAAGACATTATTAAATGAATTAGCAATTTAAGCGTCGTCGCTTAAGCGACGCTTAGGAGGATATCCATCGCTTAAGCGACGCTTGCAAGCCTAGCCGTCGCTTAAGCGACTCTTATCCCCACCATTTCAAAAAAAAAATTGTCTTTCTGATTTTTGGCACGGTTAAAAGAAAAATTCCATGTGCCGTCGGAAAAAACCGTCGGATTTTGGATCGAAATGTAGTAGTGGTCCTAACATGAAATTTCGCAACAGGAAAATATTTGTAGTATGTTGAAAGATGTTTTGAAAGGTAAAGCAAAAGAAGACAATGCCAAGCTCCACAAATCAAGGTAAGTTGTATGAAAAAATTATAATTAGTATTGGCAACATAACTTTGTTGCATGTATGTTTTGCAAAAATACTCAGGGAAAATCTTATTGATGTTGCCTTCCTCACATTTTATTCATCAAGCAAAACTCAAAGAATCCAGTTGCTAAGTTCACCAGGATATAGGCCCCATTCATTTTTTATTTGAGCCTTAGCACTCTTCTTCAGTGATTTCATGTGCCGAGTTAAACTTCCAATAAATTGGGAAGAAAATAATTGGGATATTAATAATGACAAAGGATCCATGAGCCAATGGAACCACGAGCCAAAGGAAAAACTCTTGTGGTTGCCACTAATTCCCAGTTGTTTCCCTTAGTTCTATATTTCTCATACTTGATCAAACAAAGGTCAATATCATACACCATGATTCACCTTCGACTCTCAATTTCCCTTTAGCACATATCTAGAGTCTAAGATCAATTGTGCGAGCTTAAGTGCTAAAATATTTTATAAGCTTTCTCATCTCTACTATTGTCCTTCAATATCGATATACATGAAAATGGCGAATCTGGTACTTCTACAGTTCTTATTATATTAGGGAGGTTGGAAGTAGACGACAACCCAAAGTATATCATATTTAAGACACCCTTGGAAAATTGTTGTATAAGTGTGGTGAAGAAGTCGCTCTGGAATTGAGATGGTGGTATAAGTAGGGTTTACTTCATACGTGTTCCCTTCAATGAAATTGAAGAAAATTCTTTGTGGAGATGCAAAGAAACTTCTATTAGTTACCACGCAGGACCTTATGAACCTTCTGGTCTCTGCGGATTTTATCGTCCTTACAATCCTTGTGTAGATCTTCAAATTTATTAAGCATGCATATGGTCATGAAATGGGTAGACATTTGTCCCCTCATGCACCTGCCCATCATCATGTTCACTCGTCGTCGCCTTTTGACCACCTGCATCTAGGTTATAGGGAAACAATATTGATTTGGAAAAGTGAAACAATTCCTTGATTCAACATGATTTTGGCTTACTACTTTGCTTAATGATATTAATGAGATTGGGTATGGAAACACCGGGCCTCATGGCAATATTTGGTTAGTAAAACATATGGTTTTGGTTATTCGGTTGATAGCAAGAGATCATATCTATTTGTGAGAAAAAAATTGATGCCTAAGCTTGGTTTTTTTTCTCTTTAATTTATTATTGATGATAAAAAGCCTTTGTGAGAAGAATCATACTATGTTTATTTATCTCTTATTTAGATTCATCTTTGCTAGTTAAATGACAAAATGGGGAAATTATTTGAGTAGGAAAATCATTTCCAATAATTCCTAAGATTTGTGCATGGTTGTGATGGATCATAAAATGAAATGGTTGAAGAGTAGGAAACCCCATATTGTACTATATTTTCCATTTAAAACTTCCTTGTGCCAAACCATGGTAATGGAAATCATGTTTATCCCTTGTTGGGCATTCTTGTCTACATGCCATTTAATTGAAGAATTTTGTTGTGTTTTGAGATTTCAAGAAGAGACATCGATTATTTGTTTTTGAGAGATTTTGTGTTTATAATTGTACTTGTAAAAACCAATTGGTTGAAGAAAATTTAAAGACCAAGTTTGCATCACTTGTGTATGCCATTACTTGGGCATGGTTGTAGCTAGCTATTTATGCCATTATTTTATTTTGTATATGCCCTACCATTTATGCCATTATTTGCATATGGATGAAGCAAACGCTAATGGTCATATTTCTCCTTTCTCATCATTTGTAACTCTATTGTTTGATGTGAGTGATGAATTTGCAATTTGGCTTTATTTCTTTTACTGACAAAGACTTATTTTATAGTGAGTTTATACTACCATTTCATGGTCAAACTGCTGACCAAAATCAAAATTATGTAGGGATACACTACTGAAACTTGATAATTCCTAATTGTGTTCTAGTATGCATCGCGTGATTAGGATCTCATCCTAAAATCATTGTGAGAGAAACCACTTTAAACTACCAAGTTTATGGATGATTGGATTTGTTTCATCTATGTAACTAGTGTTCTTTCAGGGCTTTGCCACTGTATGAGGCTTTTCCATTTTTGCATAAAAACTTACTGAAGATAGGTGGTTGGATTTAAATATGTTATAATCCTACAACACGAGCTTATACAATCACAAACACTGGAATTATATTTTCCTAAATGTTTTCTATGTCTATATTTTCTTTTCTTCGTGTATATCATTTTTGTCTACTATTTCAGGAAATTGGAATTACAAGTCACTACTGTTGAAAAGCTAAATTTTTCATTTTTTTTCTTTTCGCATGAAGGGATGATGATTTTGACTTGGCCCTAGAGGACATAATGGATATGGAAGCTATTTGGATCTCTATCTAGGTATGATATATTAATTTTGTGCATGCATATAGATAAATATCTGCATATGTGCTCTCAATGAAGCAATTGTATCCTTTTAGGAAAAAAAGCGTACATACTACAAAGATATCAGTGGAATGAGGTGATAGTGGGCACTATCACCTCCAAAAGTTGCAAGATCAGGGTAGGTGAGAAACTCAACCAAAATGATACTTGATTAAGTGACCTCTTCTTTTATTTGAGCACTAGATGGAACTGTATGATATAGGAAACCCATTTTGGGTGACACTATCCGAGAAACTTAGATTGTGAACTAAGAGATATCAACGAATGGTAATTGCATGGAGCATAGTAAAAATATAATAGTGGGATTCACACATTTTTTTAATGCTTATATACATGAATGATTCTAGAGGTATGTTTCCATTTATATCTGTTATGTTTTGGTCTCTTTTACAATCTGCATGCTTTAAACAGGTCATGGTGTTGTGCTTTATGGTTTTACTGTTGAGGATGAGGCTTTTATAGGCATGGGTGCAATCCTTCTTGATGGAGTTGTCCTAGGAAAAAATGACATGGTTGTAGTTGGATCACTTGTGACACAAAATGATAGAATACCCTCTGGAGAGGTAACATCTTTACTTCTACATCATAGGATGAAAGATACATTGAATTGGTATAACTGATGCTACTATTGTGCTAATTTTTTTATTCTAAGAGGTTGCTGCAACTATAAAAAGACTCAAATTGGCCTTGTAACCCGACCTAATGTAGAATGTTCTGAGGGATTCACATCCAGTTTCAAATTGTGCTAATGGAAAGGTTGTGTTTAATATATTTTATTTTGTCTAAAGAATGGATGGGCTCTTTACATGCCCAAAACAAGGATGATTGGGAACAAAGGTCAAAGCATTTAAGGCTTCCATGTCATTTCACCTATTATTCATTTATTGGAAAATAACATAATTAGTCAATAGTAGAGTTTTTTTCCTCATAATTACAAAATTAACCATGACTTATGCTTGCCATCATAATTGCACAATTATCTGACAAAGTAGATTATGTGGTCAATACACAATAATTCAAGGGCATGATTTAAGGCTATAACAAATTACCAGATATGATGAGGACATAATGCCTATTTGCATAGGATATTTGGGATTTTTTCCTAACAATAAAAAGGCCAAAGTGGAATATTAGTTAAGTTAAAGTTTCATATTAGGTCCTATAAATCCTATTTTCCAAGGATTTTTTATATCTTTTGCTCATGTTTAGTTCACACAGTAACCATTACAATGGATAATATTTTCTATCAGCTTTCTTATTGTGACATTCTTGCAAATTGTTCAAACTGACTGTAGAGTGTCACCATTTTGTTTCTTGTACTTACAATATATTATAGTTCACTATTCAACCTAGTTTCTTTTGCAGAGTTTACATGTTTCATTTTCCCAATAATGGTTAGTATAAGTCCACATGTAGTCACAACTGAAAATTAAAAAAATACATTTGTTCAAGTTTGAAAGTTTCAATATTATGTTGAAGAGGATAAATAAAAACACCAATTTTTTTTTTATAAATTTAAATGGGGTCATCGATTTTCTGACATTTTCGGAGTGGAATTTGTCGTCGGATATCCATCCAATCCGACGACTATGCTACACTAATGACGCATTAGTTGTCAGTTATCCGACTAACAGGAAGTAAGAGTTGTCAATTTTACGACATTTTTGGAGTGGTATTTGTTGTCGGATATCCATCGAATCCTACGACTATGCTAAACTACCGATGCCTTAAGTCCGTCAGTGATCCGACATGTATTAAAGAGGTTCATCGGATTCCATAGTGGAGTGAGTCGTCACATATTTGACACATATGAAGGAGAGGTCGTCGATTGTCCGATGGATCTAGAGTGCCATTTGACGTCGGTTTTTCGACAAATGGGTATCGAAAATCCGACAAGTGTATTTCTTTCTTGGAATTGACGTGAAATTCCACCGACGTTTTAAAAGAACGCAAATTGTTGAATTTCTGACATGAATATGTCGAAAATCGGGCATTTAGGTCGTCAAAATTTGTGGTCAAATTCACTTGTGTATTTTGCAATGGCATCCCACTATCTTCCGCAATCACATTTTAACCCTCACCTAGTAGTTTCTCCCTAGATTTCAACTCTAGGAAGTTTGGAAAGAGAATAACAAAATAATTTTCAAAGATTCCAGAATGAACAATATTTATATTTGGAAACTAATCCAAAATGATGATCATTGATACTCTGCACATCACTAAATTGATCAAGGAGGAATGAAAATGTAATGATAGTGAATTCATCATCATGGAAAGTTGGGGACTCACCACCCCAGTACCATTACTGCCACTCCTCCCAAACCTCCCTTGATTTCTATCCTGACTAAATGGTCTCCTCCACCTCAAGGATTCTTAAAACTCAACTTTGATGAAGCATTGAAGGGAAACCCATGCTCCATTGATCCGAGAAGATATCAAAAGGTCAAATTTTAAAATCATCGAATCTGAGAAATAATGACATGCTTGTGAACATATCATCGAGCCAATTCCAACGGTGCAAATGAAACCTCAAACAGAGTCTGGATGAGGAATTTATGGCAATCTGAAGTTTTGACAAAACATGGACCAGGAAAAAAAGATGCCACGCGGCTTGTATGGCGCTGGCATGGAAAACTCACAAGGTGCCACATGGAGAGATAATGGTGACTTGTCATGTAACACATGGCAGACATGTGATGAGGTGGCATCCAATTTGGCATAGCATGGCCCTATCAAAAAGGCGCCACATGGCATCCTTCAACAACATCTTGTGGAAGAAGTTACCCACTAAAAAAAGGAGGGTCTGTATGGGAATTGATCACACGACCTCCCGCACCGAACTCTAGCAACTTAACCAATTGTACTACCATGTGACTTGGTGTATCACATGAAACTAGTATTATTTAACTTTAAAATGTGTGGAGTTTGGAAAAATGTTGGGGGCGGGAGCCCCGTGGGGCTACCCCCATGGGAATACTGCGCAACAGTTCTACTATGATATCCGCGCCACCACACAAACTTTCTCCACGTGTTGCAACGGTCCCAACACCCACATGGAATGTGGTTACAACCAGGGCTGTAATTTCAATTTTTATGTTCCTGCCAATGAATATTTAATGACGGTTTCAATTTTTTCGTGCCTATGGCAATTTCACTTAGTGTCAAATTTTTTTTGTATCCTGTCATTGGCAGCTAGAAATTACGGGCAGCTAGAAATTACGGGCAATGCAAAACAACCTGACATAAATATATAAAACACAACACAACACTCAAGTATACAATATTTTTTTGAACGAGTAGCACATGAGCGGGCCCAACATAACGGCCAAGGGTAACTAGCTAGGGTAGAGTAGGAATCATAGGTATTAATATTTTGGATGGGAAGCCTAAATTGATAAATGTCAAATAGACGTTTTAAGTATTTTCTTACTTGTCAATGTTGACGTGTTCATCTTAAACTTGAGTGTCAAATACGTGCAAAAATGAAAAAAACATTTTGTAGCCCGTGAAATTCCAAGCCTGGTTACAACAAACCATTCCCACATGGGAGAGTGCCCCACATATTTGCACATGTCTTTAATAAACTTTGGATAATAGTTATTAAGTGGGTTTTGGTTATAAGGAGGAATTGTAACATATGGGTTATGCCAATGAATTTATGTTATAACACACACACACGCATATATATATAACATAATTTTAAATTAGAAATTTCCCCAAAAAGATGCAATAATATGTTGATAGGTTGTTGTTGGATGGTGAAATGGTTGAAAATGGAAAACTAAATTGAATTAGTGTTTTGAGAAAAAGACCCCAAAAGAGTGCATGGACTAAAGTTTTTCCACGGTGTAGACCTGGCCTTCTATCTTGAGTACCATCACAAATGAGCTACCAGTTTTACAGGGAAGGCCAAGGAAGGGTCAACTTTAAAAAGACCTTTTAAGGTGTCACAAATATGCACTTCAATATTAAATGTAGACGAATCTAGAAACTAACTAAACACAATTAGTATTTTCATAACACTTCTATCACCCGAAAGAGAGAGTTATTTGATTAAATGATTATTCTTTTGGACTTGTTACTCATTGAGGAATGATAACATACAATCCACCAATTGATTCACTCCTTTTGAATGTGTTGCATATTTTCCTAACAATTTATAAGGAAATTAAATCACGCTTCCCATTTCATGTAATGCTTTGCCTTTTATTCTTCCAATAAAGATGAAGCAAATTCTATTTTCTTGTGAAGAGTATATCAAGATGGTAAAAAAAATTCCATGCAACAGAATATTATCTTTATCTTCATGATTTCCATGCTCCAAATTTAAAAGATTCTCAATGAAACTCATAATTGCTAAAGCCATGGCTTCTGAGATACTTTTAATAGACAAGATTGACATAATGTTGGGGACAATCGATTCCTCTCTCTTGAGAAATGAAGCAAGCTTTAAATGGTTTCTTATTTATAGAAAACAAGTAAACAATGGACTAAGCATTTCACTGCTCTCACTTTCTTTTTCTGGATAAGTTTCTGAACCAATTTCTTTATTGCTGCAAAAAACATACTCCATAAATATGTACCATAATCAATTGAATCATACTTACTCAACACAATGGAAATAACCAACAAATAACCTTAAGACACAACAACAACCCACACACTCATATCTATCACATATATATCAGACATATACACCAACCCATAGATCAAAATACAGATGATATAAATTTGGAATTAAGATGCTCACGTCTAAGAAGTAAGTTTCATTATCACTCATATAATCTTGAATTTCTTTTTAAACAAAGGAACCTATGATTCCTCTGTATTAGCTCTCAAGTTCTTATTATTTGATTTCTAAGTAATCGCTTACCACTTTTTTCTTGAAACAATGTATCTTGCTCATAAGACTTGACTCAATAATTACTTGATTAAAAGTTTAATGAAGTTCTTATTATTTGATTTCTAAGTAATCGCTTAACATAAATTGATTCATAAATAACCACTTTTTCTTGAAACAATGTATCTTGCTAATAAGACTTGACTCAATAATTACTTGATTAAAAGTTTAATGAACCCATATGAATGACAGCTAATAATTATGAACCCATATGACTAACAACCAATAATTATGAAACTAAAAGTTTCATGAAACAATGGGCTCACTGTATTTACAATCATTATGCATCCTTATGAATTCTTGAAATAGGATCTTCCTATAATATAGGGGAATACCTATTAGACTCCATCTCTGTATATTTCGGATCCTTATCTCTGTATATCTCGGATCCTTATGCATATCGTTTCAAGATCATTGTCATGATAAAAAATTGAAAGTAATGCCTACTGGGCAAAAACATACATGGTAAACATAAATGTCTCCTTTATATACTTACACTTGGATATCATAATCCCTAATAAGGGTAAGGATTTCAAAAAACTCTTGTACCAGGTGATTGTCTTTTACATTTTTATATTCCTTCAATTGTAATAAAGTGACTAATACAAAGAATTTAGGACTATTTATTTGTGTGGATAAAGTTGGATAGGAATATGGTTTCTATAATTCATGTTTTCCTAGTATATTTTGTCTTGTTCAATGTTATTGAAGAAAATAACGTGAAAGTTATTTGTGAGAGACTTTTCAAGTTGTATGAGACTAAAATTACATCAAATAAGGTTTTATTGAAAAACTTTATTTATTACATGAAAATGAAGGAGGGTTCATGTAAATCATCTAAATGAGTTTAACATCTTGATTAGTAAACTAGCCTCGGTTGGAGTAAAGTTGAAGGATGAATATAGAGTGACCATTTTATATTATTCCCTCCTATATACTTGGGATCATTTGGTGATGATCATCACAAACTTATATTCAAGTTCTCTGAAATTTGATGATGTGTAAGTCACTTTGCTGGGAGAAGAGTTGTGATGTAGGAGCATCCATGGTTGTTAGCAATCTTGCATCAAGCAAAAATATTAATTTTTTATGTTGGTTTGGTTTGCATAATGTTTTGAGAAATAAGTGAAAGTATTAGGCCAAAAAAACAATTTTTAAATAATTGGCCTAAGTTTTGTTGTAAATAGTGTGGGACTGCATTTTCAAAGTCTGAAAGGAAAAAGGCCAACATAACATGGATTTTTGGAGTTATTGAAATGCATCATGGAGCATTTAATGTTTTTTCTAATTCTGGAGTCGCCTTTATACATGGCATATCCTTTTCAAAGGAGGCAAAAATCAAAATTTTGAAGGGATTTAATGCTTTTTTTCTAATTGTTGGAGCGACTTTTTCAGTTACATGATGTAGCCTTTTCAAAGGAGTAAAAAATTAGACTTTTGGAAGGATTTAATTCTTTTCTAATTGTTGGATCAACCTTTTCAATTTTATGGGTGTAGCTTTTCAAAGAAGGAAAAAAATCATATTTTTGGAACGAGTGCAAAAAAACTAGTATTGACAATTTTTGAGGTGGTGAAAAAAAAGAGATTTTTTGGGGGGGGGGTTGTTGTGCAAAGGGCGTAGAATCTCTTCATGGAAAATATGGAAGCAATTGTTGCTACAGGTCTGAAGGTATTTTGACAGTATAAGAAGACACAATTAATTTCATTGTTGAAGATTGGAATAGTTGACAGATTGAAGGTTATAAGTTGCAGATTGCATATTGAAGTTTGCACTTGAAGGAGGAGTTGATTATGTTATTTCTTATCATTGTAACCTATTTGTAATACTTGTCATCAGTCCTATAGACTTTATAATATGATCTAATTATATTTATTAAATTTTGTATGTATTTGTGCAAGTTTAGAAAACAAGATATTGCCTCATAGTTGCATATATTTGCATTCAAATCCCTGTTGCATTCAAATCCCTGTTGCATTCAAATACCCATATTGCATCAACGGTATCAAAACAGGTTGTTCCCGAGTTTGTAGGAAGAGTGTTGAAGTGAGGTAGTTTGCAACAGGAACTGTGGGTTGTGATTTGTGAGAAAAAATCCTCCCATAGTAGCCCCACAAGGTAGGGGTAGAAGTAGAGGTAGAAACCCTCTTGGTATGGAATATTTTAGAGCTCCTTAAAGGCAAGTTCAGGCATTGTAAGAAGAGTTGCATCGAGGAGCTGATGTCAGAAGAAGAGATGAAAGTGAAGATAAAACTGAAACCGAGGAACCATTCGAAAAATAAGAACACGATGAAATAGACCCTGGAGAAATCAAATTACTTAGAGCCATTTCCAAGATTGGAAAAGGAACAAAGATGGAGGTCTTGACATTTAATGGAAGATTAAATCCAAAGGAGCTCAAGGATTGGATAAATTGCATGGAAGAATTATTGAATTCGAAGAGATTGAAGACCTTGAAAGAGTGAAATTTGCAAAGACATAACTAAGGGACATGCTAGCATTTGGTGGAAAGAAATCCAACTTGAAAGAGGAAGGAGAAGAAAATATAAATTTGTTAAATGGGATAGAATGGTATAAAATATGAAGAGGAAAATCATTCCTATGGATTATGAACTAGATTTTCTCAAGAAGATGCAAAGTCAGAGACAAGGAATAAGAATAATGAAAGAATATACTTAAGAATTGGGCAAGTCTCGGTTATAATTTGGCACACTTAAGCAAATGAGGATAAAGTATCCCATTATAGCACTGGATTCAAGCCTAGAATACAAGAAGAATCAGCACTAGTGACAATATGCACCATAGAAGATGCATATGAATTTGCACTGAAGGGGGAAGAAAGATTAAATATAAAATTTGAAAATAAGCAAAGAGGAAGAGATTATGGTGGAAGAAATGGAGCAAGGTATTATGGAGGACAAGACAATAATCATAAAATCATAAAAATGAATACCATGGAAACAAAAAAAATCATAAAATGGATAATTCTTATGACTCTCGAGAGAAAATTTTCAGAGGGATAGGAATATCAAGTAGAGGATTCAGAAGAGGGGGGGGGGTTTCATAGAATTTGTTTTTGATGTGGAGAAGAGGGACATCGAGCTTATGAATTCCCTCATAATTAAGAAATAACCAACCGAGAAGGACTAAAAAGAATGCAAGGGTAGTGGATGTGAATGAGGAAGATGCATAGTCATCACATTTCGAAGAAGCAAAGAAAGTACATGTCTTAATGACTAGAAGAGCCCCGTTGAATGGAGATAATGAATATGTTCAAAGAAAGAGTTTGTTTATAACAATATGCAAATGTGAAGGAAAGGTATGTAGTGTTATCATATAAAGTGGAAGCACTGATAACCTAGTATATCAAGAAATGGTGAACAAGTTGGAGCTAGAAATAATAAGACACCCACATTCGTATAGGATTGCTCGGATTTGGGATGATAAAAACATTTGGTCAATGAACAATTTTTTGTAAAATTTAAAATACGAGGTTATATTGATGGAATTATGTGTGATATTATACGCATGGACATTTACCATGTTTTGTTGGGAAGGCCTTGGCAAGTTGATTGGAAATTAATGAATGATGGGCATGCAAACACATACTCATTGATGATGGATGGAGTAAGATACAAATTGAAGCCACTAAGAGAGGAAATGGGCAAGGTTTGCAACAATACAATAATTTGTTTAGTTGATTCTAGGAAGTTTTTAGATGACCTAAATCATGAAAATGATTGTTTTTCTTTGATTCCAAAAATTAACCAAGAAATGGTGGACGATGTTCCTGTGGAAGTTGCAAATTTGTTGCATGAATTTCAAGAAAATGTTTATGATAATGCACTAGAAGGATTACCACCTATGAGAAGGATAAGTCATAAAATTGATTTGATATCGAGAGAAAGTTTTCCTAAAAAGGAATCCCACAGAATGTATCCTATAGAGAGTGAAGAATTGAAACAACAAGTACAATAATTGTTACAGAAAGGTTTGATCAGAGAAAGCTTCAGTCCATGTGTAGTGCCTGCATTTTTGGCACCAAAGAAAGGTGGAGAATAGAGAACATTCACAGATTCAAGGGCCATTAACAAGATCACCATCAAATACATATTTCCATTTCCTAGAATGGATGATATTATGGATTGGTTCAGTGGAGATAAGTACTTCACCAAGATTGATTTTAAAAGTGGCTATCATCAAATTTGAGTTAGAGAAGGGGACAAATGACATACAAATTTCAAGACTAAAGAAGGTTTGTATGAGTGGTTGGTCATGACTTTTGGGATAACCAATGAACTTAGCAGATTTATGATATTGATGAATGAGGTATTAAATTTTTTTTTGGGAATATTTGTTATTGTTT
The DNA here is from genome assembly GCA_001517045.1 of Pseudotsuga menziesii. NCBI lineage: Eukaryota > Viridiplantae > Streptophyta > Pinopsida > Pinales > Pinaceae > Pseudotsuga > Pseudotsuga menziesii. The sequence continues at coordinate 12,149 of LPNX010226431.1, forward strand.
ATCTTGATGACATTTTGATATTCAATAAGACATTAGAAGAACATTTGATGCATGCTGGATTGTTTTAAGAGGTTGAGAGAAGAGAAGTTGCTCATTAACTTGATGAAGTGCTTCTTTGTGAAGAAGGAGTCGGTATACTTGGGATTCATTGTTTTAGGAGAGGGAATCAAGATGGATCCAGAAAAGGTGAAATATATTGTAGAATGGCCTACATTTAGGAGTGCTATATAGGTGGGTTCATTTCATGGTTTGGAAAGTTTTTATATAAAGTTTATTAGACGTTTCAATAGTATTTGTGTACCACTAACTGAGACCATGAGAGGGGGAAAGAAAGAGTTCAAATGGAGTATAGGGTTAGCTATAATTTTTACCTGTTGAAGGCTAATGTGACAAAGAAACCTTTTTTACCACTTTCAAATTTCAACAAGTTATTTCAAGTAGATTGTGATGCAAGTGGTAATTCCATTGGTGCTTATCTAAATCAAGAAGGTAAACCCATTGCTTATTTTAGTGAGAAGTTAAATGATTCAAAGAATAAATATTCAACTTATGATCAAGAATTTTATGCTATTATCTAAGCATTGAAAAAGTGGAGACACTATCTTTTTCCTAAGGAGTTTGTTTTGTTTATTGATCATCAAGCACTTCAAAATTTGAATAGTCAAGGGAAGTTAAGTCAAAGACACATGAAATGGGTAGAATTTTTTGAAAGCTATACATTTGTTTTGAAGAATATAAGTGAGAATTATAACCGTAGTCGTAGAATCATTGAGAAGAAGACAAATTTTGTTAACCAAAATGCAAGTTGATGTTGTTGGTTTCAATGAGCTAAAGGAATAGTATGAGGGAGATCTAGACTTTGGAGAGGCTTGGCGATTTTGCAAAGAACTTATTGCAGTAGATAGGACAAATTCGTTGGATTATTTACCCCAAGATGCTATGTTTTTTCGGAGGTAATAAATTGTGCATTCCTATAAGTTCAATGAGAATGGATTTGATTAAGTAAAAACATAGTGTAGGACTTAAAAGAGCATTTTGGTTTTGATAAGACCATAGAGCTTGTTGGATAACAATATTTTTGGCCTCAATTTGCAAAAATATATCAAAAAATATGTGCAAAGGTGTTGAATTTATCAAGTGGGAAAAGAAACTAGTCAAAACACTAGTTTATATCATCCTTTACCAATACTCGATAGGCCATGAGAAGAGATTAGTATGGACTTTGTTCTTGGTTTACCGACAACACATAAGGGGTATGAATAAATATTTGTGGTGGTATATAGATTTTATGACATGGAACATTTAATTCCATGTAAAAAGACTAATGTTGTTGTGCATGTTGCGAAGTTGTTTTTTAGGGAAGTAGTACACCTACATGGCCTACTGAAGGGCGTAGTTCAAACATAGACACAAAATTTGTTTGCTACTTCTGGAGGATTTTATGGAAGATGATAAAAATCGATTTGTAGTTTTTATCATCCCACCATCCAAAGACATATGGGAAAACATAAGTTGTAAACAAAATCTTGGGCAATCAATTGAGGAGTCTAGTTGGAGACAAGCCAAAGGGGTGGGATTTGGTTCTACCTCAAGAAGTGTTTTCATACAACAACTCAGTCAATAGGAGCACAAGAAGAAACCCATTTCATATTATCTATGGTAGTATCCCAATGGTTTTTTCATATATAGAAAAGATAGACAAAAGTGAGAAGAAAAGTGTAGAAGTAGAGGACATTGCTGATCACATGAAGAGGTAAGAAAGCGTATCATTAAAATGAATTTTTAGTAAAAGTATAATGATGATTTGACGAGAAGATATAGGAATTTAATATTGGTGATGAAGTAATTCTACACCTGAAAAAATAAATATTTCCAGACCGTACCTACGATAAGCTAAAAATAAATAAATTTGGACCTTGCAAAATTGTAAGCAAGCATGATTCATGTATTGCATATGAAGTAGAGTTTCCTCGTGAGTTCAATATTTCACGTATGTAACACACCCATACATTATCATACATTTTGATAAATCATTTCCCTTTTTAATAAAGGAAACACATTTAAATGCTAATCATTTTCAAATAAAATTAAACTAGACAACATTAATTCACTCTCCATTTAGCGGAAGCTTGGTTAGTTATAGTTGGAATTATTAATTAATGATTAAAATTAGTTAATCAACCAATTAGTAAACATTAACAAAAGTATCGCTGGATTATTTCCACCTTTACAACTTTACCATGCCTTTTTGACATTTCCAACATCAGGAGTCAGGAACCAGAACACCAACGAAAACATAACTAAATCACCTTGTCGATCCTAACATCTCGATTCTGGAACACAGTTCTTCTGACATTGGACATTGGAAGTTGGCACCAATATGATGACCATTATAATTAATATGTCAATTCCTATATTGACACATTGGACCTCGGGAGTTGACATTGGTTGAACAACAGTTATCAAATGACCTTTCCAATGTCAAAATCGACATCGCTACCTTGACATCTGGATGCCAATGATTTACATATACATTGAAAATAATCACCCTTCGACTCGGAAGTTGGAGGTTGGAATTTAGAACGAAGCCACAACTCCATAGTGCGATCCCGATTCCACTAAGGCAGAAACCAACCCATCAAAACTTAACAGAAAGCATCAAAAAACACCTTCGAAGAACCTATTATATTTGGATAGGTCGGGCATGAGGTTAACTTAGGGTTTAGGCATGTGTCAATTTCTACTAAATGATTGATGCATGATCACAATTTAGTTTAAGGAAAAACAACTAAGGCAAAACATTTCCACAGGTTGAACTTGCCATCTTCAAGCTTTCAAGAGACCAAAACTCAAACTAGTTTATGGATTGTTTAAGTAATCCATCCTTGAGTCAAATATATTATAAAACTTATGCTTCTCATCTTATATCCTTACAATGAAATTTCAGACAAGACTTACAATCTCAAATTTCATTCCATTCAAGCTGATAAACATAATTACAACTAGACATTAAATTCTAAAACATTTATAAAACAATTAACTGTTACAGCTATGAACAATTTACAAGACTTTGAATAATTCTGGCAAGAATTATATAAACAAGTTTAACAAACTTCTACAGGATTACAACATCCTTCAGAAACTAGGTATTCACAAGGTATAACTAAGGAATATTCTCCTTTACTCTGCAGTACCCTGAATGAAGACATTCAAGACCAACAATTTGTTTGTAAATATTTCACATTATTATTTCAATCATGAAATGACTATAAAAATGAAATGTAATTACTCAGGAACATATTTCACCCATATACACAGAGAAAATTCAATGAACAAAATGCAAAGTTAATATGTGATAAGCAATTTACTAGATTTCTTATATTAGTCTAGCATAATTCATTCATTCAGAATCCCATTTATATATTTTGGAACTCCATTAGATTAATTACCAACAACCAACCAATGAATCAATCATTCAATGAAAATATTGACAATCACAATGTACATGTCATATTATCAATTCCCTTTTAGAACCTATCAGTAATTTATCATTAATTATCCATCATTCAACATACGCAACATAAACATTTGGTTCTTTTACATTATCAAATGCACAATTAACACAAAACTTGAAGCACTTATTCGAATTCAAGATAATTGCCAACTGGCTTCATGGCAGCCATGCTCCACCCAACCGTAGGAAATTATGCCCATATATATCTTAGCAGAATTACCACCCCTGAGCTGAGATTCATGTACTCACTAGATAAACTACTCACTAGTTCTAGGGTTCTTATATTTCTCACAGGACATTTAGGATAATTGTCTTACTATCAAATCCATGTCAAAAAATGCAATTCATTCATTTATATTCCATCTGAAAACACAACAATGTGGCACCACACATTGTTCACAATGCTCAAAATTCCACCAAGTTAATTGCATGCACCATTTCCCATTTCACTGGTGCAACTAGAGGCAAACAAGATCACATCTACAACAACCATTTGACTCGTAGGTCCAGGTTTGGATACTTCGCTCAGGTTCCATACATTGTTTCATAGTCTAAACCAATGATTCCTAAAATTGTCATTCACTTGGATCTCTTCCTAGTTTTTTTTTTTGCACATGCATCGCCTTGGTTGGTTCTTCTCTGTAGACACATTACCTTTGCTCTTCCTGCACTGAATCGAACAAAAAATTCCTTTGGAATGATTCTATCACCTTTTCCCTTGCATGTATTCCCCAGGGCACATGTCAAGGTAATTAAATCCCCCTTAATCACCTTTTACGACACAGTTAACTCTTAATTAGATTTAAGGCTAATTGTTATATAAAAATATAACATAGTATAAATTATATAATATACCATAAATAATAATATTAAATATTAATGATAATTATTAATATTAATATAAATATAAATTATAAATTAATTATTAATTATTATATAAAAAGTAATTAATTAACTATTTATGAAAAGTCAAAAGACATGACTATTAATGAAAGGGTATTCCGCCAAAATATAAATAAGGAGCCCTCAATTGTAATTCATATCATATCTTATTTTATCATCTTTTATATAAATTCGTATTTATGGATTATTTGTCATTTATGAAGTGGAAGTTAACAATCATTCCTCTCAACCACCCAATCTACACAATTTTACAAAAATTAAGGGGAAAATAAGATTAGAATAGCATCAAAAGAAGGTTTTTACAAGAAGATTATTATTAGTAGTATTAGTATTATTATAGATATAGTTATTAATTTTAATAAATATTGGGAAATACAAACAAAAAAAGGGAAAAAAATCAAAAGGGATTAATAATTATTATTTTTGGAAAAGGAAAAAATTATTTAACCCAATAAGAAGAAGACAAGAGGTTCTATTCAAAGGAAGACAAATTATTGCCGAAAAAGTTCAAATCAAAGGAAGAGCAAATTATCATCAAAAGAAATCAAAAGACAAGGAATACCATGGAAACCAATTTACAATTACAAGTAGAAAAATTAGAAGGTATATTAAGGCATTATAAAAGAGACATCAATGAATTGTGAGACATGAATAACACTTTCGAAATAAAGATTAAAATACATGATATTCAAAAGGATTTCAAAGAACGAGAAATTTCTGACCAAAAAAATAATATAGAAAAATTGTTTGCGAAAATTGAGGAATTAAAAGACGAAAAGGATTTCAATCAGAGATTAAAAAATCAAGAAATAAAGAAACAATTAATCAAGTATAAATAAGAAATAATACACTTGAACAAAATTGTTAACGACAAGGATGAAGTACCGACACATATACAAAATAAATTAAAATATCAAGAATAAGAAGTCGGCTAATGTTGACAACATATAAAACTTTTTCAACAACAAAATGACAACTCTAAAAACACACAAATTGGAGGTCACAAAAAGTAATAAAGCATTATCCAATAATTCCTAAGAAATTTTCCGATTAAAGAACCATAATAAAACATTAGTCATGAAAATTAAAAAGTTGAAAAATAGTCGGAAGGCATAACACTTTACATAAGACATTGCAGGAAAACTTCTAGACAAGCAGGAAGAAAATAGCTGCATCAAAAATCATAACAAAGATCTTAAGGAACAACTTAAGAAGTCCGAAGATGACAGAAAGTCACAAGTGGAATTGATTAAGAAGTTTCAAAGTGACAACATGCAGTTAGAAAACAAGTTGGAAAATATACATAACGAGACATTAAGACCTCAAGGGATGAAAATACAACTTCCAGCGCAGATCAATGCTCAAAATATGACGCGCGTAAAAGAAAAAGACATTGTGAAAATTCTCTATCGACATCCCAATCATAAAAATCGATGTCCTAAAAAGGGGGAAATGTCGAAAGATAATGGTACTAATGTGATCAAAGCTCCCAAGGTCGGATCAGTAGGGAATCCCAACAGTCATGAACAAATCAATTTGGGATGGATTTATCCGTCGGCATATCGAAAGTTATGCTCTACACTTAGAAGTTCGTATCGACATGTTTCGTTAGCTACGGCGTAACAAGTAACAATGTGACAACATTATAAGGCTTTGAAGACAAATCCTTTCTAAGAGAGATGCAATACTATATAAAAATATAACAGTATAACTTATATAATATACCATAAATAATAATATTAAATATTAATAATAATTATTAATATTAATATAAATTAATATTAATAATTATTAAATAAGAAGTAATTAATTATTTATTTATAAACCTATATGATAACAAATAAATTATCTTAGGACCTCTAGGTACTTCAAATAAATTATCCTCGAACCTCTATGTACCTAGAGTAACATGTTAGACACTCATTCTCATATGTAAAAAGGAGCTTGAACATCATGAGCTAATTAACCCTACCTTTGAGAGGTTGAATGAACCATGCAGATATAAATTGGATATGTATGTGCTAACGGGAATTGGTTAAAATTTTCTTTACTCATGCTTCAATTATCTTAATTGATAGGTCTATAATGACATTTGAATGCTTGTATGTGATGCATACCCTTGGATATATACCCTTGTATGTGATGCATACCCTTGTATGTGATGCATCACGTAAAGGCACAAAACCTTGGATATATAAGATTGCAAGAATCTTTTAATGTATTCATATGTTATTATGCCATGTTGAATTGGTTAAGAGGTAACAACCAGGGTGAATGTGTATATATATTCATGTTTTGGAAGTGGATATCATATGAAATAATCATGTGTGAGGCAATGTTGTTTTTGGAGCTAGGGAAAGTCTATAGCAATGTACAAGTATTCAATGGTCTCATTGATTGTGTTAATGTCTAGACTATAACATTTTTCTAATACTAGAATATTATAAGAGGAGGATTAAGGGTTCCAAATGGACTATTGATAAAAGAAAGGAAAATTATGCTTAAGAAACTGTTTGGCAAAAAAGAGTATATTTATGATGTTGTGTTTAGGTTAAAGAGGAAGGTTTCCATGTAACACCCTCATCCATCAATTTGACTAACGAAGGAGATATATTTACGCATTATGGGGTTTTAAATTTTGCTCCATTGGTATAATATGAAGTTCATGAATAATAAAAATGCATATGCATATACATAAATAAAAACACAGTGAAAATATCCACACACACAACATGCATATACCAACATAATTAGCATGGGCATAACAATAAAAATCATTGCATATTCAAATACTTATATTTAAACAAGGAAGATCCAAGCAATTGGTTCTGTAAGAGAAAATTTCCACCCAACTGTAGGCACTATGTCTTGCATATACTATTTTTGATGAGAGGCCACCCCCAAACTGGGCTATGAGGCCACAAGGGAAAAAGGAACTCTTACATGCTTCTCTCTCTTAGCCCACAACCCATTCTGATCTAGATTATTAACCAAATTCTCATACAAAGCTTTACATGGATCTCACGCACCCCTCGCAAGCTTGGCCCCAACAATATATTCCCCACACAATACCCTTATGGGATCAGGCATCCCCTTCATCGATATTGGTTCCCTTGGATGATCCATCTTATCCAGTGCTGCTAGTGCATGCATAGAAGGAATCCAACCTGGTATACGATGTTAGAGAACCACCTGTAGCGTTAATTCATGGCTTCTCAAGCATCCAAAAGTAGTCAAACTCAAAGGGTAAATGTCCCTAGCATGCCCAACTTCTCTACTCACTTACATCCATCTCTTTTCCCCTGAAAAACACAGCTTTGTCCCTAATTTCAAATTTTTGGGTTTTCACAGATCGATAATTGGTAATGAACAACAAAATGTTAGATATGTTTAGTGTCTAAAACTGTTGGTAAAATCTACATAATGAAAAATGGACAATAGACTCTCGAGATGAAAGAATGGTGGAAAATAAAATTTATATAACTTTTGAACATGGCATAGAGGACTCTTACAGCAGTCATGGAAGTATATTCATCCACGCTTCCATAACTACATGAGAATACTTTCCCCACCAACCTCACAAAAGTATTCAATGATTGGGTGAAATAGTAAAACTGAAGTAATTGGATCATTTAAAGGACATGATAGCAAATGTGTGAGTTCTAAGGTTGCCACCTGACAATAGAGGATTTAATCTCCCATAGGCCCGCTTTCCTCTTCCCCTCTAGTGGAATCATAACACTTCTAGTGGAATCATCTTGGACCATTATATTATTTTCCAAAATAATATTTACACATCATTCAATGATCCGGTGGATTATTCATCTTCAAAAATTACGCTGATCCAATATGGTACAATGGTTATTAATCTATGGTTCGACATAGCATCGCATGGTGCGCGGTTTGACATAGCATCGCATGGTGCGCGGTTCGGCATAACATCGCATGGTGCGCGGTTCGACATAGCATCGCATGGTGCGCGGTTCGACATAACATCTCATGGTTCGAACGGTCAAGTATTACGGTTAAGACTTGGCATCTGGCCATTTGTGCACCGTCAAGAGGTAATATAAAATGGTTTGTAACATGCTCACGCAGTTAGTGGCAACGTTCTGGCAGTCTTGCGCACCGTCAAGTGGAACCTCGAATGGTTTGTGAAAATCCCACGCGATCAAGTGTATACCCTCTAGCGGTCTTGTGCACGGTTAAATGGCACTATTCTGGTGGTTGGATGAAGGTGCGTGGTCACGTATGCTGCGACAGTGGATCAGTTATATAGCAAAGTTCTCATATGAAACAGTTATATGCTGTGACATTTGTAGAGTTTAGTTATATGCTACGACAACGGATATAACATTTGGAACATCTCTAAATGTGACAGATATCCATTGTGTGGCGGGATAGCAATACCATACATGGTATTAGATGGAACCGTTGGGAACCGCTACTACATTTAATGGAACAAAAATGAATGTAACATACAGCTAGTTGAAACGTTTCGACGGAAATTAAAAGATAGCACATGGAATATGAAAAGACGGGTAGCAGACGAGTCGAACCCATTACTTATCCTCCCATTGAACGCTTAAATAGACGATTCAGGCCACATTAGAGAGGGGGGGAGGTTTTTTTCAGATTGTTTAGAGCACCGAGCATCACTTTTCTGTTATGAGAAGCTTGCAGAGTGAAGCACTGAGAAGTTTGTTGTGAAGTGTCCAGATGCTGTTGCTGTGGAAGTCGACATTTTCTGTTATAATTTTAGCTTTCTTTGCCTTTTGAAGGCTAATTGTAATTTCCAAAAGAGAAGTCTTGAAGACTTTGTACAACATTCTGTTCACAGTTGCTGAAGTTGTTTCCAGAACCATTTTTGTACCATTTTAAAGAGATTAATTGGATCGGTACCCATTGGAGAGGGACCCAGAGATGTAGCCCAGTGAAGGGGGTGAACTCCGTTATCAACTTTTGTTTGTGACTCTCTAATTCTGTGTTTTTTTCCCACATCTGGATATCAGTTTGGCTTTTCATTTCTGTTTAAGCATTTAATTTCTGTTAATGTTGTTTCATGAATTAAGCAAACTGGTAAACGCATTCTTTAAAAACTTTTAATGCACTCAAGTTGAGATCCGACGGAGCATTCAAATTGGCATGATGAGCCACATGACCCATAATTAAATATTTACATCATACATACCTAGCCATTCACTAGTCGAGCATTGGCCTTGATCTTTCCATTGGGAATCCATACTAGCATATTTACATCATTTACATGATTTGATTTAATATGTTCCAAGTCAATACTGGGGGTATTCCAATCCAAATGGTTAAACAAGTGTTGGAAAAGTGGTTAGGTGATGTGTTAAGGCACTGGCTAAACCCTCCAATGCATCAAGGTAGATTACATGAGCTAGCATTATGGTATTCTTGAATCAATTGGAACCCTAGAATATGCCATATTGTTATCAAATAGTTGTGTAAAAGAAACTTTCCTCCCAACCATAGGCACTATGTCTAGGATATACTATTTATATTAAGAGGCCACCCCCAAGTTGGGTTATGAGGCCACTAGGGAGAAAGGAACTCGACCCGCGGGATTCTCTCTCTTATCCCACAACCCATTATGATCTTAATTCTTAGCCAAATTCTCATACATATCTCTATAGGGATCTCACTCAGGCCTCGCATCCTTGGCCCCAGCAATATATTCCCCACACAACATCCTTATGGGCTCAAACACCCCCTTCATCGATCCATGGTTCCCTTGGATTATCCATTTTACCAAGTGCTCCTAGTGTGTGCATAGAAGGAATCCAACCTAATATATGATGTTAGAGAACCACCTTTAGCCTTAATTCATGGCTTCTCAAGCATGCAAAAGTGGTCGAACTCAAAGGGTAAGGTCCCTAGCTTTCCCAACCTCTTTACTCACTTAATTCCATCTCTTTTCCCCTAAAAAACACAACTCTAACTCTAAATTCGAATTTATGGGTTTTCACAGCCAATAATTGGTAATGAACAACAAAATGACATTTTGTGTAGTGTCTAAAACTGTTGGTAAAATATGCATAATGAAAAATGGATAAAAGACTCCCAAGATGAAATAATTGTGGAAAAGAGAGATATAACTTCTGAACATGGAATAGACGACTCTTACAACAATCGTGGAAGTATATTCATCCCACGCTTCCATAACTACATGAGAAGACTTTACCCACCAACCTATTGGCCCCCCAACAACTTCCCCTTCAGTTTGCAAACTGAAGTGGCCCCATTAGAATTTTGTAAAGATTTAGCTATGGTTTTAATCTTATCATGTTTTGGTTTGGTAGGTGATCTTATGATTTTTCTTCCTTGATCTTTCACTCTTTGACTCTTTGTAATGCTTGTCCTTTTGCTTGGTTTTCATTTCAAGAGGCTTTAGTGATTTGACTAATCTTAGTCATTTAAACTTTGGTTTCTTCTCTATTAATAGTCAAAAGGGAGTTTTTGGTGAATTGATATTAATTATTTAATTGCTTAATTGTGAAATGGTTAACCTATGACTTTGAAAAAATGTACACCAAAGAGTGGAATTAAATTATAAATCTTGAATTTGAATGTGTATCAAAGTTTACAAATTTCAAACTTTCATTAAAATAATTTTTGGTTCACAAAATAATTCCAGTTAAAGTTTAAGTCTATCATTAAGCAATTTTTGGTATGAATTTTGTTTTCATTTGATCTTTAATAATACTAAAGTCTTATTTTATGTGACTTTTGTATTATTGAGTAATATTTCTTACAGAAGGTCAATTTAAAAAAAAGTTTGAAGATGATTTTAAATAAACTCAAAGTCAAAGTCAAAGTAATCTCAATCACTTATATTCTTGGATTTAATTATTTATTGGTGAGTATACATTTTATATAAACTTTTATTATTTTTCCTTTAAGCTCCTTTTTGGTATATCAACCTAAAAAACAAATTTTATCGTAGGTTAATATTAAGGTTCTTATCATCATTTGTGTAATCTTGTAAGTTTATATATTTATAATAAGGGAATGTGAACTTTATTATTAGTATTATTATTTTACCTTTTTTTCTTATAAAATTACATGATTATGACTTGTTTTTTTAATTATCTTTATATAGCTTAAACATTGAATATTTGACGTTGAATTTTACATGTAGCTAATGATAATGCACCAACTACATATGACCTTGATTAATGATTAATGATCCTACATTAAAAAAACCATTGGTTGGACTCCAACATATTATGAGATCGAATCTACATAATTAATTCAGCTATCATGTGATAATTACGATGAGTCTCTGCTTTAATTTTGTCTATTTAATTGCCCCGATTCTCTCTGCGAGAAGGTGAACTTTAAAGGAGGACTTGTGTTAAGATGGCGTTGAAGGAAATCTCCAAATCTAATGATCTCATCCATATCACAAGTTTGTTCGATTCATTAATCAGAAGAAACATTTCTCGTTGTTGTTGCAGTTTTGAGAGAATATCGTCGAGCCAGAGATTATTGGATATGTTTTTCAAGCCCGTCAGATTAGAAGATGTCGCAACTGTAGCATCTACTCTATCTATTGTTCAACCAAATCCTTGAAAAAGAGGCAATTACTATTAGTTTTTCTAAGTTATTTTACTTAGGATATTTATCTGAAAAAATAACAAGCACAACAATACATCAAAGATACACAAGACATAGATATTTTCATCGGGGAAACCATAAAGGAGAAAACCATGCAAACTTCCTCGGAATCGTTTCGTCACAAAGATAAGATGACAAGATAGAATAACCCAAGAACATTATGTTTGCATCAGCTCTTTGTCCCTCCTCTTTTTCTCTCTCCTAAAGCGCACATGAGAGAGCAAGTGAAGTGTGTGACAAATGAGGAGAGCACATCCATATTTATATTCTTTCGCTGAGTTGTTAACTCAACCACTAGGTCGACCAGGTTACCTTTGGCGCCGACCTACCTAAGAATACTCATAAATACATTTTACTTTATTTAACCTGGGTATTATTGGCCCGACTTACAACAGAGGGTTTATCTCGATGACCATACACAATGATGAAATCCCAAAAGGAGGAACACACATCCCCGATGGGGGTACAACAATATACAATAGTAATATACATCAGAATATCTTCTGAAGTTACAATTACAACAAACTCCCTCTTAAATAGGAAAGCATTCTCTCACCACAGTCATCAACACATCTGGTCATTGTCATTGAGTCATCATCATCATTGTTGCCATTGTCCCCATTTTGTCTAATTTGTAGCATCTATCCGTCATAGGAAGTTTCTATAGAGCCATTCCTTTTTCATGTTGGGTGTAGGCCTAGATCTCATCTAGGTCTTCATCATATCCACGAGCAAGCCATCACGTTGGTATAGACCAGGACCATTCTTTATATTGCCATTGCAATAACCTGTGTCTCATATCGTCTTCTAGTCGTATCAGATAATCATGTAGGTACAACCTAGGACCTTTTTTACATTGCCACTGCAATAACCTGCATTTCCTACCATCATCTCGCTGTCATCGCGTAGGTACAGTCCAAGACCTTCTTTACATTGCCACAACAATAACTTGCGTTTTCTACCTTTATATTTTCGTATCCAGATCATATCTTTTGTCCTACACATAACAAAATAAACACAAAAAGCACATAGAGCACATCTTAGATGCAAACCACCTACCTTCTATCACCATAGGAGTAAGCCAGGATCTTTTCACGTCATCAAGACAAGATGCACCTTCTACTATGTGAGAATCTCCTAGGAGCACACTTAGTGCATTACGTCTCTACACGGTCAACCTGCGTTCTACCATACAGGAAAACCTTCTAGGTGCACCTCTCATGCTTCATGACCATATCATCTCAACATGGGAACACACACATATATAGATATATATGTACAGACTAATTAGGACCGAAAAACATGCTACACCAGGGATTTTACGTTCATGGTCAACCTCAAGGACTTATTACATTTGAAAAACTTGCATCCAAGATCTTTTTCGTTTAGACAACCTTCAGGGTGTATTACATCCGAGTAACTTGCATACCACGCCAGGGCTCTTTTTGCATTCGAAAAACCCACATGACTTATTGCATCCGAATAACTTGCGTACCATGCCAAGACTTGTTTTTACATTCAGATAACACATCTCGGGGCTTATTACATCTGAGTAACCCGCATATCACGCTAGGGCTCGTATTTACACTCAAAAAACCTACAAGGCTTATTACGTTCGAGCATCCTACTACACTAGGATCATTTCTGCTTGGATAACCTATCTTATTTCCCATGTGAGATATCCTGCATCTGTCTCTTCTTGTCTCTCGTTATTTCTAGCATAGAAACATATCATGATTGATTATGTCCAAGGATAACCTGTGAGCTTTGCCAGGATTGATTACATCCGAGGACAACCTGCAGGACTGATTACGTCTGAGCAACCTACGATGTTCGCTAGGATTTTACGCTTATACAACATGTGTCTTAATCTATGTTAGAACTCATCACTCCATCTTTCAATAGGTCTCGTTCTGGATATCACCAAGTCTTTCTTTGAAGTACTCGAACTTCACTCTTGCTATTTCTAGCATAGAATCACATCAGGACTGATTATTTCCAAGGATAACCTATGAGCTTCGCCAGGATTGATTACATCTGAGGATAACCTACATGACTGATTACATTTGAGCAAAATACAAACTTCACCGAAACTTTTACGCTCAAATAACATGTATCTCCAGGTATGCTAGAATTAATCACTCCCTCTTTCAAGGGGCCTCGATTTGGATCACATACTGGAGCTTCACTGCTCCTCTCTGCATCATACAAAAAAATGCAACTTAGTATCAATCAAATTATACAGTAGCTTTCAAAAAGCATACTACCTCACAACCAGCCAAGCAAGTGGCAAGATATTCTGCCTCAGCTGTACTCAGCACCATGCAGGACTACATCATGCCAAACAAGTAGATCATACCATATCTCAAACTGAAGAAGCAACCCAAGGTGTTATTCCCCTCAATGGCGCTACCTGCCCAATCTGAATCAACATAACTGTACAGGTTAGTCTTCTAAATTGTATCATACTTGATCCCATACTCAATTATGTTAGGATTATAATCCTCCCTTGTCCAATTTGGTCAATTATGTCTAAATATGGAGTATGTCTAAATCAGGAGTCCTTTTAGTCTATTTTTAGTCACTAGAACCATTGGGTCCACTTGGGATAATTAGGGCACATGTACCAGTTACTAAAGTGTGGGGAACACTAATTGAGGCCTACTGCCACTGATTGCACTTGCATGCATCAGTTTAGGAGCCTCCTAGATCAATCCCTACAAATTAGGAGCCACTGGGAGTGCTGATACCAACCAAGGTCAGTTGAGTTGAGTTGGTGACTAGTTAAGATCATTTAGGAGTCAGTTACATTCAGTTCTACTCAGTTAGCGCTAGGATTGCATGGATGCATGCACGTGAGGCACATTTACTCACCTACCTCAGTCAGTTAGACTAGTTAACACTGAATTAGACACTTGAGTTGTGATTTAGAACTCCAATGAACTCCGATAATGATTTAGACAAGTTCAGTTAACCATTCAATCAAGTAGAGTCTAATCAATTCAAATTTCCTCACATGGATTTGAATTGCAAGTGGCTATTTAGTCATTGTACTTCATTGTAATTATAATCCAATTACTTTTTTATTAATGAAAGCATTCACAACTGCAAGCCATTTTTTGCACTGTTTCATTCTTCAATTACTCAGTAAATTTGTTTGATATATTCTGTGAGTTGTGTCTTGATCCATAGATCTATGTGCTCAATTTAATATGGTATCAGAGCCTCAACGGGACAAGGCACTTCTCCATTCTACAAATCTCCTACTGGATCAATTTTTTTTTTGGGCAAAATTGCTCCTTCCAGCATTGTACCAGAAGCCGAAGGTTTACCACTTAATACCCCAAGTAAATCAATTGTTGATCAAGCTTGCTTGATCAACTATGTTGGGTGTGATGAAAACCTGAAATGTGTAGGTTGTCTGACCTTACTTTGTATTTTTGTGTAATTGCAGGTACAACTTCGAATGGATTCATCAGTTCCTCTGCTCACCCCATTCACAAGCTATTCAAAATGGAAGATGAAAATGATTGCATCTCTGAAGAGACAAGGTCTATATGAGGTGTCCATTGGACTTGGTGAAGAGTCTTATGAGAGTAAGAATGATTGGCTAAATGAATGTGATGTAGCTTTTGGAACAATAGGTCTAGCCCTTTCTCTTAGCTTGCGCTACCTCATTAAATATGTTGAATACCCAAAGGATCACTTGACAAAATTGGACAGAACCTTTGGAAAGATTGATGAGGATCATAATAGCACTTTGGAGAGCACATCCAACACCATAAGAGTTCCTAATCTAAAATTTTCGGCCTCTACTCTCTCTGATGAAGTTGTTCAAGATGAAGAAGAAGCAAAGTCCTCCTCGAGTGATTCTCCTTTAAATTCTGTGCAAAATTTGCCAATGATTGCTTCTGAAAGTAAAGAGGAATTTGATTTCTCTCCCTATAATGTTGATGTTGGTGTGCAAATATGTAATACCTTGGATATTTTGGAAAAAATATCAGATTATAAGAGTGATCCATTCGCTCCCCTTGATCTAGATCTTCCAGCAAATTCCTGCAGGATTGCATGCACCAATATTCAGAATTTTGAAGAAGAAGAAAACCGTGCATCTACCGTCTCGGTGGATCATACTTTTGGATCTGATATGAACCTTATTGGATCTGATATATTTGGATCTGATCTGATATTGCTTGGTTCAATCTTTCAGGTTCATGAGCTTTCGGTACTGCTTGTAGTTGTTCTCATCAATTTTGTGAAGAAAAAAGTACCGCAAGTCTCCTTCAAAACTACTGCTGGGGATTTGATTTCATTCCACACTTTTGGATATGATATGAACTTATTTGGATCTGATATTATCTTATTTAGATATGATCTAATATTATTTGGTTCAAATTTTAAAATCCAATAGCTTTCAGTCATGCTTGTAGTTGCTCTCACCAATTTTGGTGTGAAAAATTAAGTACCACAATTCTTCTTCAAATTTGTTGTTGGGGATTTGGTGTTAGTTTCGTCTTATGAGGTTGCTGATATTTTATTTTGTGAATCATTAGCGATTTCTGAAGCTATATCAGATTATGGAGCTCAAGCATTCGCTCTTCACAGTCCCAAGGCTTCTCTACCTTTGGTCACATGCTCATCTCCTCACAGAACTAGTAAAGAGGAAGACAGTCTGCATCCGCCTGGACACTTGCTCCTAACACTTGGGGATGTTTTTACCACTGATGGTTGGTTGTTCATGGCTGCAACATATCAGTTTCTTGAGTGTTCCTCACATGTTTTGAATCCTCAAGAACCTTTTCTCACTTATCAATTGATTTCAGTTGCTCTACATGGGTCCAGTTTTCATCCATCAGCTCTCTATATTTCTGATTTAGTTGAGCATATTATTCTTCTTCTAAAGAGGAATATTCCTCCAGAAATAATGATGGAGAATTTCACATGCCAAGTCCCAGGATACCTGTGCACAGAAGAACCAGATTGATCATGATTCTACCTGCTTAGTTAGAGGGGCGGTTGTTTTCCCATGTGGTTTTTTCCCCAGCTCCTTGTATTAAGCAGTTACTTTACTTTCCTTTAACTGTAATGGGTGACCTATGGTCTTAGTTACCAGGGCCCACAAATTGTCCAAGTTAGCATTCATGGGGGGTGTTAGGATTATAATCCTCCCTTGTCCAATTTGGTCAATTATGTCTAAATATGGAGTATGTCTAAATCAGGAGTCCTTTCAATCTATTTTTAGTCACTAGCACCGTTTGGGTCCACTTGGCCTAATTGGGGCACATGTTCCAGTTACTAAAGTGTGTGTAACACTAATTGAGTCCTACCGTCACTGATTGCACTTACATGCATCAGTTTAGGAGCCTCCTAGATTAATCCCTACAAATTAGGAGCCACTGGGAGTGCCGATACCAACCAAGGTCAGTTGAGTTGAGTTAGTGACTAGTCAAGCTCACTTAGGAGTTAGTTACATTCATTTCTAATCCCTTACATTCAGTTCTACTCAGTTAACGCTAGGATTGCATGGATGCATGTAGGTGAGGCACATTTACTCACCTACCTCAGTCAGTTAGACTAGTTAACACTAAATTAGACACTTGAGTTGTGATTTAGAACTCTGATTAACTACAATAATGATTTAGACAAGGCCAGTTAACCATTCACTCAAGTAGAGTCTAATCAATTCAAATTTCCTCACATGGATTCGAATTGCATGTGCATATTTAGCCATTGTACTTCATTGTAATTATAATCCAATTACTTTTTATTAATGAAAGAATTCACATCTGCAAGCCATTTTTTGCACTGTTTCATTCTTCAATTATTGAGTAAAATTGTCTGATCTATTCTATGAGTTGTGTGTTGATCCATAGATCTATGTGCTCAATTTAATAAATCATACCCTTAAGGTACCTCACTACATGCTTTGCAACAACCAAGTCAACATGTCTCGGATCCGTCAGGAACTGGATCAGGGTGTTCACAACAAAGCATATATCTGGTCTCATATTTGTCAAGATCGTGTATGATCCAAACATCTGATGATACATCGTGGCATCAAACAACTCTGATGAAGCATAACACAGAAGCTTCAAGTTTGATGCCATAGGTGTGGTTATCGCCTTGTGGTCTAGTATTCCAAATTTCTTCATAATCTCCACTCCATACTTTTCTTGATCAAGGAAAACCATTGTTGCCATTGTCTCCATTTTGTCTAATTTGTCACATCTATCCATCATAGGAAGTTTCTATAGAGCCATTCCTTTTTCATGCTAGGTGTAGGCCTAGATCTCATCTAGGTCTTCATCATATCCATGAGCAAGCCATCACGTTGGTATAGACCAGGACCATTCTTTACATTGCCATTGCAATAACCTGTGTCTCATACTATCTTCTAGTCGTATCAAATAATCATGTAGGTACAACCCATGACTTTCTTTACATTGCCACTGTAATAACCTTCATTTCCTACCATCATCTCGTCGTCATCGCGTAGATACAGTCCAAGACCCTCTTTACATTGCCACGACAATAACCTGCATTTCCTACCTTTATATTTTCATATCCAGATCATCTCTTTTGTCCTACACATAACAAAATAAACACAAAAAGCACATAGAGCACATCTCAGATGCAAATCACCTACCTTCTATCACCATAGGAGTAAGCCAGGATCTTTTCACGTCATCAAGACAAGATGCACCTTCTACTATGCAAGAATCTCCTAGGAGAACACTCAGGGCATTACATCTCTACACGGTCAACCTGTGTTCTACCATAAAGGAGAACCACCTAGGTGCACCTCTCGTGCTTCATGACCATATCATCTCAACATGGAAACACACACATATATAGATATATATGTAAGGATTAATCACGACCGAAAAACATGCTACACTAGGTATTTTAAGTTCTTGGTCAACCTCAAGGACTTATTATATCTGAACAACTTGTGTCGAAGATATTTTTCGTTCAGACAACCTTCGGGGCGTATTACATCTGAGTAACTTCCATACCACGCCAGGGCTCTTTTTACACTCGGACAACCCACATGACTTATTACATCCGAATAACTTGTGTACCATTCCAGAACTCGTTTTTACATTCAGATAACCCATCTCGGGGCATATTACGTCTGAATAACCCGCATATAACGCCAGGGCTCGTATTTACACTAAAAAAACCTATAGGAATGATTGCGTTCGAGCATCCTGCTACACCAGGATCATTTCTGCTAAGATAACCTATCTTATTTCCCATGTGAGATATCCTGCATCTGCATCTTCTTATCTTTCGTTATTTCTAGCACAAAAATATATCATGACTGATTACGTCCAAGGATAACTTGTGTGCTTCGCCAGAATTGGTTACATCTGAGGACAACCTACAAGACTGATTACGTTTGAGCAACCTACGATGTTCACCCGGATTTTACGCTTATACAAAATGTGTCTCAATCTATGCTAGAACTCATCACTCCATATTTCAATAGGTCTCGTTCTGGATATCACCAAGTCTTTCTTTGAAGTACTTGAACTTCACTCTTGCCATTTCTAGCATAGAATCACATCAGGACTGATTATATCCAAGGATAATCTGTGAGCTTCGCCAGGATTGATCACATTCGAGGACAACCTACATGACTAATTACATCTAAGCAAACTATAAACTTCACTAGGACTTTTACACTCAAATAACATGTGTCTCCAGCTATGCTAGAATTAATCACTCCCTCTTTCAAGGGGCCTCGATCTGGATCACATACTAGAGCTTCACTGCTCCTCTCTGCATCATGCAAAAAAATGCAAGTCATATCAATCAAATTATACAGTAGCTTTCAAAAACCATACTACATCAAAACTATCCAAGCAAGTGGCAAGATATTTTTCCACGGATGTACTCAGCACCATGCAGGACTGCATCATGCCAAATGAGTAGATCATACCAGATCTCAAACTGAAGAAGCAACCCAAGGTGTTATTCCCCTCGATGGAGTTACCTACCCAATCTGAATCAACATAACCGTACAGGTTATTCTTCTGAATCGTATCATACTTGATCCCATACTCAATTGTGTTAGGATTATAATCCTCCCTTGTCTAGTTTGGTCAATTATGTCTAAATCTGGAGTATGTCTAAATCAGTATTCCTTTCAGTCTATTTTTAGTCACTAGCACCATTGGGTCCACTTGGCCTAATTAGGGCACATGTTCCAGTTACTAAAGTGTGGGGAACACTAATTGAGGTCTACTGTAGTTTATTGCACTTGCATGCATCAATTAAGGATCCTCCTAGATCAATCCCTACAAATTAGGAGCCACTAGGAGTGTCGATACCAACCAAGGTGAGTTGAGTTGAGTTGGTGACTAGTCAAGCTCAGTTAGGAATCAGTTACATTCATTTCTAATCCCTTACATTCGGTTCTACTCAGTTAGCACTAGGATTGCATGGCTACATTTAGGTGAGGCGCATTTACTCACCTACCTTAGTCAATTAGACTAGTTAACATTGAATTAGACACTTGAGTTGTGATTCAGAACTCCGATGAACTCCAATAATGATTTAGACAAGGTCAGTTAACCATTTAGTCAAGTAGAGTCTAATCAATTCGAATTTCCTCACATGGATTCGAATTGCATGTGGCTATTTATCCATTGTACTTCATTGTAATTATAATCCAATTACTTTTTTATTAATGAAAGCATTCACAGCTGCAAGCCATTTTTTGCATTGTTTCATTCTTCAATTAATGAGTAAAATTGTCTGATCTATTCTGTGAGTTGTGTGTTGATCCATAGATATATGTGCTCAATTTAATATGGTATCAGAGACTCGGCAGTACAAGGAAATTCTCTGTTCTACAGATCTCCTATTGGATCAATTTTTTTTTTAGCAAAATTGCTCCTTCCAACACTGCACCGGAAGTCGAAGGTTTACCACTTAATACCCTAAGTAAAGGAATTGTTGATCAAGCTTGCCTAATCAACTATGTTGGGTGTGATGAAAACCTGAAAATGTGCAGGTTGTCTGACATTACTTTTTCTTTTTATGTAATTGCAGGTACAACTTCGAATGGATTCATCAGTTCCTCTTCTCACCCCATTCACAAGCTATTCAAAATGGAAGATGAAGATGATTGCATCCCTGAAGAGACAAGATATCTATGAGGTGTCTATTGGACTTGGTGAAGAGTCTTATGAGAGTAAGAATGATTGGTTGAATGAATGTGATGCAACTTTTGGAACAATATGGCTGTCCCTTTCTCCTAGCTTGCGCTACCTCATTAAATATGTTGAATACCCAAAGGATCTCTTGACAAAATTGGACAGAACCTTTGGAAAGATTGATGAGGATCATAATATCACTTTGGAGAGCACATCCAGCACCATAAGAGTTCCCGATCCAAAATTCTCAGCCTCTACTCTCTCTGATGAAGTTGTTCAAGATGAAGAAGAAGCAAAGTCCTCCTCTAGTGATTCTCCTTTAAATTTTGTGCAAAATTTGTCAATGAAGAGGAATTTGATTTCTCTCCCTCTAATGTTACTGTTGGTGTGCAAATATGTAATACCTTGGATATTTTGGAAAAAATATCATATTATAATAGTGATCCATTCACTCCCCTTGATCTAGATCTTCCAGCAAATTCCTACATGATTGCATGCACCAATATTCAGAATTTTGAAGAAGAAGAAAACGGTGCATCTACCGTCTCGGTGGACCATACTTTTAGATCTGATATGAACCTTGTTGGATCGGATATATTTGGATCTGATCTGATATTGCTTGGTTCAATATTTCAGGTTCATGAGCTTTCAGTACTGCTTGTAGTTGTTCTCATCAATTTTTTGAAGAAACAAGTACCGCAAGTCTCCTTCAAAACTGATGCTAAGGATTTGATTTCATTCCACACTTTTGGATATGATATGAAATTATTTGGATATGATATTATCTTATTTAGATCTGATCTGATATTATTTGGTTCAAATTTTAAAATCGGAGAGCTTTTAGTCATGCTTGTAGCTGCTCTCACCAATTTCGGTGTGAAAAATCAAGTACCACAATTCTTGTTCAAATTTGCTACTGGGGATTTGTGTTAGTTTCCTCTAATGAGGTTGATGATATTTTATTTTATGAATCATTAGCTATTTCTAAAGCTATATCAGATTATGGATCTCAAGCATTCACTCTCCACAGTCCCAAGGCTTCTCTACATTTGGTCACATGCTCATCTCCTCACAGAACTAGTAAAGAGGAAGACATTCTGCATCCGCCTGGACACTTGATCCTAACACTTGGGGATGTTTTTACCACTCATGGTTTTCTGTTCATGGCTGCAACATATCAGTTTATTGAGTGTTCCTCACATGGTTTGAACCCTCAAGAACATTTTCTCACTTATCAGTTCATTTCAGTTGCTCTACATGGATCCAGTTTTCATCCAACAACTGTCTATATTTTTCATTTAGTTGAGCATATTATTATTCTTCCAAAGAGGAAGATTCCTCCAGACATAATGATGGATAATTTCACATGCCGGGCCCCATGATACATGTGCACAGAAGAACTAGATTGATCCTGATTCTACCTGCTTAGTTAGAGGGGCGGTTGTTTTCCCCGGCTACTTGTATTAAGCACTTACTTTACTTTGCTTTAATTGTAATGGTTGACCTATGGTCTTAGTTACCAGCGCCCACAAATTTTCCAAGTTAGCATTCAAGGGGGGTGTTAGGATTATAATCCTCCCTTGTCCAATTTGGTCAATTATGTCTAAATCAGGAGTCATTTCAGTCTATTTTTAGTCACTAGAACCATTGGGTCCACTTGGCCTAATTGGGGAACATGTTCCAATTAATAAAGTGTGGGGAACACTAATTGAGCCCTACTGACACCGATTTCACTTGCATGCATCAGTTTAGGAGCCTACTAGATCAATCCCTACAAATTAGGAACCACTGGGAGTGCCGATACCAACCAAGGTAAGTTGAGTTGAGTTGGTGACTAGTCAAGCTCACTTAGGAGTCAAATAAATTCAGTTCTAATACCATACATTGATTTATACTCAATTAGCGCTAGGATTGCATGTTTGCATGCAGGTGAGGCACATTTACTCACCTACCTCAGTTAGTTAGACTAGTTAACACTGAATTAGACACTTGAGTTGTGATTTAGAACTCCGATGAACTCCAATAATGATTTAGACAAGGTCAGTTAACCATTCAGTCAAGTAGAGCCTAATCAATTCGAATTTCCTCACATGGATTTGAATTGCATGTGGCTATTTAGCCATTGTACTTCATTGTAATTATAATCCAATTATTTTTTTATTAATGAAAGCATTCACAGCTGCAAGCCATTTTTTGCACTGTTTCATTCTTCAATTACTGAGTAAAATTGTCTGATCTATTCTATGATTTGTGTGTTGATCCATATATTTATGTGCTCAATTTAATAAATTGTACCATTAAGGTAACTCACTACATGCTTTGCAACAACCAAGTCAACATGTCTCAAATCCATCAGGAACTGACTCAGGTTGTTTACAACAAAGCATATGTCTGGTCTCGTATTTGTCAAGAACATGTATGATCCAAGCATCTGACGATACATCGTGGCATCAACCAACTCTGATGAAGCATAACACAGAAGCTTCAAGTTCGATGCCATATGTGTGGCTATCACCCTGTGGTCTAGTATTCTGAATTTCTTCATAATCTCCACTCCATACTTTCTTTGATCAAGCAAAATCCAATCTACATTCTACCACACCTCCATGCCTAAGAAGTAGTTTATCATCCCTAGGTATTTCATCTCGAACTCAATGGCAATTCTCCTCCTTGCATATTTAATGAGTTTGTTCTCTCATGTCATGAACAAGTCATCAACATATAGTAGGATCATCACTGGTCTTTCACCTTCAACATTGAAGTAAAGGCTGGAATCCACTTTACCCTCAGTAAATCCTAGGCCCATCAAGAATTTTTCCATCTTGTTGTACCATGTCAATCTTGAAGATCTTGTGCAGTCGGTCCCTCTGAAGCAGAGCATCATTCTCTCTCTGCCTTTCATACTTTATGTATTGAATTATTATCATGTATTGTAGTGACAAGTAGCTTCCTCTGCTACTGATATTATATGTATCCATCTAAGGTCACTAGATACCAAGATCCTCCATCTTGAATTTTGTTGAAAAGTTCATCTGTGAGCTTTTCATCCTCTATAGGATTTCATCTTCAAACTTGTAACAAAGGTTAATATCTTCATGACTCTAGGTGGTCTTCAAGATCCTCATGTAATTGTATGTGCTATCCCATGGGTGCCTTATGTACAAGGCCTTTTTTAATTTGCACACATGAGTCTTCATGTCATGTGTCTCGACTCCCATTGGTTGTTCTACGCACACTTCCTCCTCAACTACACTATTCAAGAGTATTGTCTTTATATCTAGATGGTGTATCTCCCATCTCATACGTGCACATGTGGATCTAATGGAAGTGTACCTCGTAACTAGTGCAAATGTCTCTTCGTAGTTTACCTTCTTTTTGTGAGAAGCCTTGAGCTACGAATCTTGCCTTGTATCCTGCAATGCTGCCATCTGTTGCATGCTAGATATTTTAGATCCATACGTAAGACACTACGGACTTCCTTTGGGGCCTTGGAACCGCATCCTATACATCATTCCCCATGATCAAACGATACTCTTTTATCATAGTCTCCTTCCCTTTCTTCTTGGCTACTTCTTCATAGCTGGAAGGATCTGCACCAATGATGTCACTCAACTGTGTCACATAAATGGAGTGTGTATGAGGCCTCTTACTTCCTTTGGAAGTCCCATCATACTATTCTTTATCTTGGATGATCTCTTGTGCCCAAGATGGTCTTCATTTTTCGAAGTGGATCTACCTTTCTCTTTATATTCTTCTGAAGCTCTTTCTTCTGCCACGGGGTCTCTGGCCCGTGGAGCTTCAGGTTCCTCTTCTTAACTATCGTTACTTGTTCTTTGGAATGATCTACAATTCAAGTTTAGTTGCATGATTAGAAACATCTCATAATTTCCAAAACATATTAATCGTGGCAAATATATGTCACACAGTCATGCAACTATCTTAGCCAATGCTACAACATTCATCCATATCCCGTACACATACAGTAAATTCTAGATGCCTTCTACCCCAATGTTATTAAGAGTGTGTACTACTCCTAATATGTCAACAAATAGGTTTCAATCTAAATAAGTAGCAATGGAATGTTGTACAACATCATTGAATTCTTTCCCATCATGTGCAATTCAATAGTATAAATGCAACCACTCAAACATGCATAGTACATCAACTGAATATAAACAAGTGCACAACCAAACAATATCATGAAATGACAATTGAGCACTTATATATATTTTTTTGGTAGGTAGAATCCTTCTTGATTAAAGTACATATTCCTCATCACCTAACGAATCTTCTCTTTCTTCTTCGAATCATGAGAGCTTGATCTTCAGTTGCTCCCATCTTCTCTTCTCTTGTTATGAGTCAAGCTTCTTCTTGTGTGCACTCTTCCCAGAGTTTGATGAAGGTAATCAACTTCCTTATGGCACATATTCAAGGTGGTCATAACAATCTCTTCTTCTTCTTTGACTACTTCAAGCTTCTTCTTTGACTACTTCAAGCTTCTTCTTTGACTACTTCAAGTTGTTCCTTGAATTGAGAAACCCTTGTGAAGTAGGACTGCATGGTCTCTCAGTTCTGTATCTTCACATTCTTCAACTGGTTCCTCAATGCCATTTTTTGATTGATGTTATTTCCTTCAAACAACTTTGTCAAAGAATCTAACACTTCCTTTGGTGTCTTCAAGGATTACACATGAGGGATGAGATGATCCTTAATGGAATCTATAATTATTCTCTTAGCTCTAGCCTTAGCCTCATCTCCCTCGGGCTCTTAGAAATTCGTTACTGATATACTGATCCAAGTAATTTTCTTCAAGGATCAGGGAGGTCATATACTTCCATGCTCGTATTTTTTCAGCTACACCAATCTTATCTTCAAGCTGGGAGAGATGAGTCATTTTTAAATGAGAACCTCAAATGTAAATAACAAAGATTTAGATCTTACTGATTTGAGGTGTTCAGCCTGGTTCCAGAGCTGGATGATCTAGGGTTTGTCAAGGAAAACCTAATTTTCAAAACTTGGAATTTAAAACTTCTGATTAGACAGAAGGATTCACCTATTCAAGGCGAGTTGTCCAATGTACCCCTTTTTTGAAAACAGTGGTGGGAAGCTCCTGGAAAAGGAAGCCCTAATTTCTTCAATTTATTCTACGGAAATGTTTGATATTGATTCCGCTATATCTCTAAAGTTTTGGATCCTCACACTCTGAAACATCAAACTGAGGTATCCTGATTAATATTATTTCCAACCCCACAGGTTAGAGAAGAATTGGATTCTCCAAGTGGGACTTATGCTGAGTTTCCCAAGGTGAATTTTTTGAGACCGTTCAACATAGCAAACTTGTATGGACTTCCACATATCACTCTTTCACATTCATGGTATGAAAACCATACCACAAAAACTACAGCTTGTTCCCTACCTGCAACATCTTGCGAAATTTCATTTGGACCTTCCTATCCCAAGAAATAGCAATTATCCCTAGGTCACATTTTTATAACTGTATTCAGTAGGAGGCTAGAACCCTAATTTGGAGGAATCATATCTCCTGAAGTATAGCGAATTTGAGGCTGAAATTTTTACACAAGGTACAACAAGATCTCATCTTCATCTTGTAAAATTTTTTGCTCTTGATACTTCTCCAATCGTGAGTTATAGTGAAAGTTCCAAGATTACTAGATTTAGTCTTCTAGGGTTTTTCAAGCATGAAACCCTAATTTCTAGTAGCTTCCATTGTAGCTGCATTTCGGTTGCACAGTGCCTTCTTTCATAGTGGCTCGGATACCATGTTAGTTTTTATAAGTTATTTTACTTAGTATCTTTATCTGAAAGAATAACAAGCACAACAATACATCAAATATACACAAGACACATAGCTTTTCATTGGGGAAACCATAAAGGAGAAACCCCCACAAACTTCCTTAGAATAGTTCTGTCACAAAGATAAGATGTCAAGATAGAATAACCCATGAAAAATATGTCTGTAGTATCTCTCTATCCCTCCTATTTCTCTCTCTCCTAAATCACACATGAGAGAGCAAGTGAAGTGTGTGACAAATGAGGAGGGTGCCTCCATATTTATATTCTTATGTTGAGTTGTTAAATCAATCACTAGGTCAGCCAGGTTACCTTTGGAGTCGACCTACCTAAGAATACTCATAAATACATTTTAATTTATTTAACCTATGGACTATTTCCCCGACTTACAATGGTGGATTTACCTTAGTGACCATACACAATGATGACATCCCCAAAGGAGGAACACATATCCCCGATGGGGGATAAAACAATATAAAATAGTAATATACAATGTACATCATAATATCTTCCAAAGTTACAATTACAACAACAGTTACATTATATGTTTCTACTAGATCAATATTAATGCCATGTTATCATACCATCAAATCGCATATCCGAAAGAGATTCCAGAAATGATGAAGAGATCACAATAATCTTCTCCATCCAATCGCGGTAGTTTTGGGTGCTCGTTGATGAAAATATATTTATGTTAAGCACTGATAAAGGGAAATTAATTCTTAATTCCATGATAAGGTTATGTTGTAAACATTTCACAGAAACATCTCATCACACCGAGTGAGAGGGATATTATTTTACCTCAATCCTTTTTATCTCTTATTGCACCCTTTTCATCTGTTTATTTTTACAGGTCTCGCTTCTTTTTACGTGAATCACTAACCTGCCATTGGATTTTGATGTAGGTTCATGAAATAAGGAGGATACAGTTACACTATATCATTATTTCTACCTTGAAGTTAAAGGAAATGCTAAAGCTAATATTCATAGCTTAGAAAAAGCTCCAATAGGTCGATTCCACTTCATATATAAAAAAAACAAAGACTCGCATGAAGTCAAAGTTTGTTTTGAACTGTACGCATGGTATCCTGCCAGATAAAATGCAAATTGATTCTTTAATATCGAATGGGTTCCCTGAAATGAGAGGAGATGTTATGTTTAGGAAAGCAAGGATCCCCTATAAAAGGAGCAGTGTTTCGAATTCCAAAGGAGGGGGGAGGTCTTGGCAGAATAGAGAGACTTTGTTTTCTTTTTTTTCTTGTTTTTTTCTATTTGTAATTTTCTTGTTTGCAAAAAGGAATAGGAGACACTGCCAAAGGGGGAAGGAGATCTCTACAGTTCTGAAGGGTTATTACGTGAGTGTTGTAGGATATTCATTCTTTTGTAATTTTTTATATTCCAGAAGAAGAATCAAGTAATCTTCTTTACTAGTGTTTCTGGATATTGATGTAAGCCCTACATTATTTCTACTCGGGCATAATTGAGACCAAAGATTACTGATATTGCAATCATCTTTGTTTTTGATTGGCATTTGTAAGATTTTATTTTTTATAGTTGAATAACAGCCTGCTAAGATATTTTATGCTCTTTTATAGATCAATATTCTTTATTCAATCGATTATGCTAGATGACTGCTAACTTGATGTGTAAACAATATGTTTAAATAATGTAATTGTTCAATCTTGTGATATTGATGTGCTTCAAATGTTTAATTAGTTTGTCTAAATATTGTTTTAAATAAAATGGTAAACTGAAATCATTCTTTTACACGTCAAAACTTTTAAATCATGCTCCTACGCATGATAGTTTAGAAAATAGATTTGATAGAGTTAGTTTTCAAAGTTGATTTTTAAGTTTTATTTTAGACTGGAAAGCTACAGGTTAGAAGATGTTAAATCTGTTTGTTTTAACAACTGTTAAATCTGGTTGTTTTCAGCTATTGGAATTTCCATCATAAATTAATTATATATTTCATATTGGTTACATTACATCTTTGGTATTCCAATTGAATGTTTGAAGAACTCATATCATTACATTGTGAGACTCTCTTGTTCAGAGCAAACCCATATAGGCAGCGATGCTTTTGTTCCCATGAGAGTTAGTTATTTCAAACACATTGGAGACTGTGTTAAGTGCCTTGTGTGGGATTTCTCTTCATGTTGGCCATAGTAAAAAAATATAGCCAACAAATTGTGCTAGGAGGATGGCCATGACGTAAAAAAATAGTTTTGTTTCATAACACATTTATCATCTGGCTCATGGTTTTTAATTGTTTTATTTTCTTGTTCTTTTAGTTGTCATATATATGCACTATAGAGATGGTTAGATGGAAAACTTACCTTTTAGGAGTCAATGTTTTTAATATTTATCGTTTATGGCTTTTTCCCATATCCCTGCATGGGAGTCCAATAATGAATTGAGCCTACAAGGCCCTTTGCATGAACTTCCAAGAAACGTAGTAGATATTTTTCCAAAATTCAATGGTGAGGGAAATGCTTCAGCTAATGAGCATATCAGAAAATATGAGTAAATTATTTGTTTGCTTAATGTTGTTTATGAAGATCTTTTTGTGGGTTATTTCCACTCACTTTCGAAGGTAAGGATTTTTTTGGTTCAATGTTTTCCCTACTCATTCAATTCACAATTGGTCGCAATTCAAAAGATTGTTTGAAAATTATTTCAATAATTATTATCCGATTAAAATTTACAAAGATCTTCATGAAATGCAAGTGAATGATGGTGAATCTATCAACGATTTCAATATACGTTTTCGACGGGTATTTTATAGCTTACACAAGAATCGTAGAGCTTAAGTAGACATCAGTTTGGAATGGTATGTACAATCTCTTCATGAATACCTGCCCATGTTTATCCTACAAAAGGGAATAATGAATTTACATGAAGCATGTGAGTATGCTCAAAAAATTGAAAAGGATTTTAAAAGGTATTCTTCTGAAAGTTTTCCTTTTTTTTCTTTATATGATGAAAAGCATATTGAAGACGAGTCAAATATTTCATAATTATTGAGATTAGAAGATCATGTTGAGGATTTATGCAATGAAGTAGTTTCTTTACAAAAGGGGAGAAACATTCGAACAATTTCACAAAACACAAAAGGTAAATTAGCCTCAAATTCTATCCAAAGTTCTATTTTTTCTTCCCTAAGTAAATATACTGAATGTCTCACTTCGAACCTTCATTGTCTAAAATATGAACCTGTAACTTTAGAAGAAAAACCTAACTCCAATGCTTCTTTGTTATATAGAGATTCTTTCATATTTAATCATTTTCCTTTTTTTGAATTTAATCACATCTACCCAATCTTGGATGAGAATAGGATAGGGAATAAGGAAGATTTATAATTTACCTCCAATTATTTAGAAAGTCCTCTTTTGAAGATTGACAATCATAATCACTTTATCTCATTTGATAAATATATAAATCTTGAGGCAAATGAAGATTTACGAATTTCTAATCTAATCTTTGAATCAACTACTTCTAATTCAGATTTTGAAATATGTAAACATAATACTAACTATGATGAGAAATCTGAATTGAAAGATCATCCTTCCTCCTCATCCACTAAATTGAATCATAATGAAGAACATAATGGATGTAGATCCTTGGAGTCAGAATTAGTTGAAATTGAAAACACTTTAAGAATATTTACTCTAAGTACACTTTGCTTAAATATAATATTTCTAAGGAAAAGTTAATACAGACAAATAATCTAAAAAAGAGAAAAAAGAAGAAAAAAGGAGAAGACATGTTTCAGTCCATTCTAAAGAGAAATATGATAGAAATCAGTCAATCTCTTTTCACAACAATACACATACTTATGATGTTGATTTGGTCGATCCACAAAACTATAAGCTCGAAGAAAAACCTGACGATGATCCACCATGTATCAATTCTACGAATATGAAAGATTGTGAACAACAACAAATTTTGGGAAATATGATTGACAAAGATGTTGTGCATGTTACAAATGAAATTTATTTAAGTACAACATTCTCTACTCAGTCTTTTTCCCTATGCTTAACTCATGATATTTTGTGTCATTATGATGAAGTATCAGGTAAATTCATTAAACCATCATTAACTACCTTCCAATATGATTTTCATGATCCATTTTATGTATGGTTGGAAGAATCATATCTAAAGAGTTTTCCTTTTCCTCTTCCTTTCTTTGCAAATAATGGATCTGATTTAATTTTTCCTATCATTCAATATGAAGCACCTCAAATTCCAATATTGATGTTCGACAGGTTCCATTTTGCAAAATTAGAAGTGCTTCAATGGCTTCATTGGCTGTTTTATTTTACTTAATCATTTGTATTTATGTATTTTAGCTTAGGGGTAGTGTAGTTAGTGACTTAATTAGTTTACTTTTTGGTTTCAATAAAGTAGTTATCAATAATTTTGATGAAAGGTGAACCACTATCACGTTCAAGGAAAATTTCAATAATTTATTTAGCATTCTTGTTCATAGTAGTATCTTAAAACATTTCTTTGAAATGTTTAATTTAACATAATGACACTAGAATATATATTTTTATTTCTTCTTATGATTTCATTACTTTGACATGTAATTTAAAGCAGGTCACTTTATTTTCAAATTGATATCATAAACTGCATATCTTAGTATTTATCCTTTTCACTTTGAATTCCGTTTTGTACATCGTGTTGAATAACGAATATGATTTATTCAAACTTCTCATCCATTAATTAAATGAATATTATCACATACCGAAGAAAAGAAGAATTTTTTAAAAGTTAAATGATTTTGCGATATTAAAAAATTGTCGAAACTTGACATCAATGACTAGCTTATGATGCTTCTTCTGGAAATCACCATGAGTATTTCATCATATCTATTTTGGCATACATATTAACATCTCTTGTTTTTATTTCTATTCATATTGACCCTTTTATTTGAAGTTTAATCGATTGTATCCTTGTATTATGGTCAAATTAAATATTTGAATATTTGTTGTCATTATTTACGCATGCCATCATTTTGTGATTTTTACATTGTTTTGTATAGCTCGTCTCATAGAATATGATTGTCTTGATTTTCGAATTTTCTTTCCTTTTGAATTATGATATATACTTTTTTGGGTTGAAATTTTGATTTTATCAGGTCCTATTCTATATATAAGTTTTGTATTTTTTGGTTTAATTAGTGATTTTTATTTTTCCATTTTTTTATTTTTGGTTGATTGGTTTCAGTTGAAAATTTGATACTTTGAGCTTTAGAATTTTTTTTTTTTTTTTTTGTTTGCTTGAAGTAGGGGGTATTGTAGATAAATAATACTGTGATGGCATATTGCTTGGTGTTCATAGGTTTCTTTACTAATAGACTTGACATTTTTTAAATGGAATCATCATAGGGAGTTTCTGGCCATATCAAATTTTCTTACTATAACTTAATCACTCCTAGCCTTGAAACATTTCTTATGAAATCATCCAATCAATCAGTTGAAATCCTAGTTATTATTATTGGATTTTATTTTGAAAATGATATCATTAGCTAAGCAAGTTAACCCGTCAAGAAAGTTTCTCTCAAAATCTTTATGAATCAATGACATTAGCCATCCTTGGGCCTTCCATGTCATTATAGGAGTATTATCTGGATTTGTCTTCCTATCCACTAAACAAATTATATAAATATAATTAAAAAACTATGGTTGAAGAATAGGAGGTCTATGAATAGAGCCGACCTAATCATGATCATCAGCCTTGTTGGGGATAACATAATTTCTTATCACCAGGGTGATGGCTCTTGGTCATAAGATCAAGGGACATGGGGTCTCATCATGAGTCGACCTGTTTATCTCTGGAATTTCTCGTGAATGATGCTATCAATATATGTTTACCAGTCGTAGATAGTAGTCTTAAACCAAAGATCTAATTAATATTTAAAAAAATGATGATGATAAAAATAAGAAAATGAGAAAAACAAATCTTGCAATTTTTTATGTCTAATTGCAAAATCATTCTTATCTATATATCTTCTTAAGGTATGAAGGTCATATCTTTATACTGATGTTATTCAATTATATTTAGCTGTTGAGAAATCATTCTTCAAGAGGTTTACTTGTTATGCAGTCATTTATCTTTATGAAGTCTCTGAATAATAGTTGGAATAATTCATTTGATTGTGACAGTTTTAAACTTCAAACTTTACTATATAGGCTAGTGACATGATAAAGTAATGTGGTGTGGAATTTGATATTTCGAGAAAACATTGATTTTGTTTTCCTATATGTTTAATATTCAGGTAAACATACAGAGATAACTAGTTTTCCCATCAAGTCGCCATTTGTTGGCCCCCCAACAACTTCCCCTTCAGTTTGCAAACTGAAGTGGCCCCCATTAGGATTTTGTAATTATTTAGCTATGGTTTTAATCTTATATTGTTTTGGTTTGGTAGGTGATATAATGCTTTTTCTTCCTTGATCTTTCACTCTTTGTGATGTTTGTCCTTTTGCTTGGTTTTCATTTCACTAGGCTTTAGTGATTTGACTTATCTTAGTCATTTAAACTTTTGGTTTCTTCTCTATTAATAGTTTAAACAAAGTTTTTAGTGGATTGATATTAATTATTTAATTGTGAGATTGTTGAATTATGCCTTGAGAAAATGTACACCAAACAGTGGAATTAAATTATAAATCTTGAATTTGAATATGTATCAAAATTTACACATCTCAAACTTTCATTAAAATCATTTTTAACTCGCAAAATAATTCCATTTAAAACTTAAGTATATCATTAAGCAATTTTTGGTATGAATTTTGTTTTCATTTGATTTATTATAATAATAATAAAATCTTATTTTTCAAATGATAATATATGTAATGTGGCTTTTATATTATTGAGTAATATTTCTTACAAAAGGTCAATTGGGAATGTGAACTTTACTATTATAAGAAATTACTTTTTTTTACCTTTTATTCTTACATATAAACTTACATGATTATGACTTGTTTTTTAAATTACCTTTATATAACTTGGACATTGAAGATTTGACGTTGAATTTTACATGTAGCAAAGGATAATGCACCAGCTACATATGACTTCGATTAATGAGCCTACATTAAAAAAAACCATTGGTTGGACTCCATCATATTATTAAATCGAATCTCCTTCAAATGGTTGAGAAGAGGGGGATCAGGGAAATGAATTCCACAATCAGGTTATGTTGTAAAAGTTTCACAGGAACATCTCATCACACCATATCATTATTTTTACCTTCAAGTTATTTGGAATGCTCGAGCTAATATTCAAAGCTTAGAAAAAAATTGGAATGATTCGAATGCCAAAGGAGGGGGAGGTCTCGGGCAGAATAGAGAGACTTTGTTTTCTTTTTCCTATTTTTCTATTTGTAATTTTCCTGTTTGTAAAAAAGGAATAGAAGACACTGCCAAAGGGGGAAGGGGAGCTCTACAGTCCCGAAGGGCGGTTACGTGAGAGTTGTAGGATATTCATTCTTTTGTAATTTTTTATATTCCAGAAGAAGAATCAAGTAATATTTCTTATTAGTAATCATCTTTGTATTGGATTGGGATTTGTAAGATTTTCTTTTCTTTACAGTTGAATAACAACCTGCTAAGATATTTTATGCTCTTTTATAGATCAATATTATTTATTCAATCGATTATGCTAGATGATTGTTACCTTGATGTGTAAACAATATCTATAAGGTTGTTGTTTAATCTTGTGATATTGATGTACTTCAAATGTTTAATTTTTTTTCTAAACTTTGTTTTAAATAAAATGGTAAACTGAAATCATTCGTTTACACATCAATACTTTTAAATCATGCTCCTGCGCAGGATAGTTTAGAAAATATATTAGGTAGAGGTAGTTTTCAAATTTGATTTTAAAGTTTTATTTCATATTGGAAAGCTACAGGTTAGCAGTTATTAAATGTGTATGTTTTAACAGTTGTTGAATTTGGGTGTTTTGAACTATTGGAATTTGCATCATAAATTAGTTATATATTTCATATTAGTTATATTACATCTTTGAGATTCCAATTGCATGTTTCAAGAACTCATATCATTAAGTTGTGAGACTCTCTTGTTGAGAGCAAACCCATATAGGCAGCGGGGACTTTGTTCCCGCAAGAGTTAATTATTTCAAACACACTGGGGATTGTGTTAAGTGCCTTGTGTGGGATTTCTCTCTGTGTTGGCCATAGTCAGAAAATCCAACCAACACAACCTCACACCACCCTCAGACATGCATTCAATGATTGGGTGAAATAGTAAAAATGAAGTAATCATATCATTTAAAGCACACAGTAGCAAATGTATGAGTTCTAAGGTTGACATTTGACAATAGAGGATTTAATCTCCCATAGTCCCCCTTTCCTCTTCCCCTCTAGTGGAATAATATCCCCTCTAGTGTTCTTTACATAGCCATCTTGGACCATTATATTGTTTTTCAACATAATATTTATATAGCATTCAAATTGTCATGATAAGGAAACCACACAATCCATAATTAAATATTTACATCATGCATGCCTAGATATTCACTAGTCAGGCCTTGGCCTTGAGCTCTACACTAGGAATCCATACTAGCATATTTACATCATTTACATGATTTGATTTAATATATTCCAAGTCAAGACTAGGGGTATTATAGTCTAGAAGGTCGAACAAGTGTTGGAAAGGTGGTTAGGTGATGTGTCAAGCATTGGCTCAACCCTCCAATGCATCATGGTAGATGAAATGAGTTAACATTATGGTATTCTTTAATCAATTGGAACCCTATAATATGTCATATTGTTATCAATTGGTTGTGTAAGAGAAACTTTCCACCCAACCGTAGGCACTCTGTCCAGCATATACTATTTATGTTGAGAGGCCAGCAGAGAAAAAAGAACTCCTACAAGCTTCTCTCTCTTAACCCACAACCCATTATGATCTCAAGTATTAACCAAATTCTCATGCGAATCTCTATAGGGGTCTCACTCAGGCCTCTCAGCCTTGGCCCTAAGAATATCTTCCCCACACAACAACCTTTTGGCCTCAGGCATCCCCTTCACTGATCCACGATTCCCTTGGATGAGCCATCTTACCAAGTGATCCCAATGTGTGCATAGAAATATTGCAACCTGATATATGACATTAGAGAACCACCAATAGCCTTAATTCATGGCTTCTCAAGCATGCAAAAGTAGTCAAACTCAAAGGGTAAAGGTCACTATCTTTCCCAACCACTCTACTCACTTACACCCATCTCTTTTTCCTTGAAAAATGCAACTTTGCCTCTAAATTCGAATATCTAGATTTTCACAGGCTGATAATTGGTAATGAACAACAAAATGACAATTCTATGTAGTGTCTAAAACTGTTGGTAAAATCTACATAAGGAAAAATGGACAATAGACTCCCAAGATGAAAGAATGGTGGAAAATAC
Source organism: Pseudotsuga menziesii (assembly GCA_001517045.1). Taxonomy (NCBI): domain Eukaryota; kingdom Viridiplantae; phylum Streptophyta; class Pinopsida; order Pinales; family Pinaceae; genus Pseudotsuga; species Pseudotsuga menziesii. Next base: position 48,617 of record LPNX010226431.1, read on the forward strand.
AATTGATATAACTTCTAAACATGGCATAGAGGACTCTTATAGCAATCATGGAAGTATATTCATCCCACGCTTCCATAACTACATGAGAATACTTTTCCGACCAACCTCACACATGCATTCAATGATTGGGTGAAATAGTAAAAATGAAGTAATTTGATCATTTAAAGCACACGATAGAAAATGTATGAGTTCTAAGATTGGCACTTGACAATAGAGGATTTAATCTCCAATAGGCCCCCTTTCCTTTTCCCCTCTAGTGGAATCATAGCCCCTTTAGTGCTCTTTACATAGCCATCTTGGACCATTATATTATTTTCCAACATAATATTTACATCATGCATGCCTAACCATTCACTAGCTGGGCCTTAGCCTTGAGCTCTGCACTAGGAATCCATACTAGCGTATTTACATCATTTACATGATTTCATTTAATATATTTCAAGTCAAAATCGGGGATATTACAATCCAGATGGTCAAATAAGTGTTGGAAGGGTGGTTAGGTTATGTGTCAACGCATTGGCTCAACTCTCCAATGTGCCATGGTAGATGACATGAGTTAGCATTATGGTATTCTTGAATTAATTGGAACCCTATAATATGCCATATTGTTATCACATTATGTGATTATTGTTATGTTGGTAACACACACACACATATAGTGAATGATATTTTGTTCAAACTTAAAATGTTGGCAAGTGAAAGTGATGGAATTATTGGCTTATCATAATCCTAGGATAATTTTATTGGTTGTTGTAAATGTTGCAATGACAAAATTGTATGCATGAATATTCACATTATGTTTGGCTAAATGTAATCTCTATCAAGGAGGATAGAATTGCAAGTAGCCATGTCTTGGATATAGCAATGAGTGTAAGCCATGTTGAAGGTTGGTTGATATAACAAAGGCCAAGCATTTGAGAGGCATCTCATAGTTATGAAATCTTCTGTATGAAATCAATTTAACAATTTTTTTATCAAAATTTTTATGATGACATCTCATGGTAATTATATGTGTATGATATATGTGAGATGATGGATATGTATACTAAGAGTGGTCAATGGTTTCTATAAGTTGGAATGCATACAGGGATGCTACTATGATAATATTGGAACCCTAGAATATGTCTTGCTCACCTTAATCTATTGTTTATTAGAGGTTGTCAGTGTTACACATTGACAGTAAAACTCTAAAATAATATCCTCTTCTTTCATGTGAAAGCATTGGCAATATAGATCACCTGAGGGACTATTTAACATAGAAAGTAATGCCTAAGCCTAGAAAGGAGAGTATGGTAAGGAAGAGACAACTCTAATGAATTTGATGCATGAAAGATTCATGTTATGTTCCAGTTGTATCATGAAGGCATTATATGTTTTAGGTGTGTCAAAGAATACAATGAATTGAATCTAATATGTGGCATCCTTGTGGAACATAGATATATTCCTACAAATAAGTATTAGATTGATTTGTGTTTTTCATCTTGTCATGAATATAAATTCTTCAGTTTTGAACACTTTGAATTGAAATTTAAATGTATGGGATAATTTCTACATAGTAATGGCTATGATTGTAGGAATAACATCTCCAATTCTATGAGTAAATATGCTAAGAAGAAGCACTGGAAATAGATCTTGCTACTAAGATAATTCTCACAAGCATACATAGGAAAAATAGAGAGAAGAATAGAGACTGAATCACATGAATGAAGAGATTAATATTGGAGTGTATCCTTCCATTGAATAATGGTGAATAATAGTGTACATAAATAGTACATCCTTCATAGGTAAAATCGAGTTCTATTGGAGATAACTCATCAAGCTCGGAAAGATAGACTTACTAAATATGATATAAACCCCCATAGGTGGCTAAATCACTTCCCAAACCAGTCAAGGACCTCACAAATTAAAAAAGCACGAGTGATTTGTCAAGAGTGATGTAAAAACATGTTGATCCTGGAAAATGGAGAGAAAATCATGGAAGATGGGATGGCAACAAAAGATAGCAGTTTCCTAGTTGACTACCCTTAGCTTATCCACATAAAAGCTGGATAAAAGCAGAATAAGGCAGAATCTACAAGAAAGAGAAGTTACTAATTATGGTAGTCAATAAAGTGGACAGGATCAACCCAGAATCAGGATTAAAGCGTTCCTGGGGTATATATGGAAAGTGTTGACTATGTAGTGCAAGTGAGTGCCATCTATCTAGGCTAGTGGGTAGGAAATTAATCAAAATTGATTAAATATTTTATCCTAAGTTATGAAGTGGGTTTATTATACTCCCACAATGATAGGCATGATTACCTTGATGATTGTTGGGGTATGCATGTTGAAATGCTAAGGCCTTGAAAGCATTTTAATGCAGTGAAAGAAATCATGGGACAATATTGTCCAACGTAGTCATCAAATGCAAGTAGTAATGAAAATGATCGCATTGTAGATGCAGCTAAGGAACGGAGGTATGGAGACATTATCTTATTGTTGAAAGGAAAAGAATATAAGGACATTCAATATTTCAAGGGGTGGATACAATATACCAGTTTTCACCCCTGGAATATAATATGTAATCAATCATGTATTATTGTGTGAGGCGGGTTATGTGATGGGAATCAAGCCATGTTGGATGAAATATAATGCTCTCATGTTCTAAATATGTGAAATGAATTGTAAATATTCATAGTGCAAAGCTCAAGGTCAAGGATTGACTAGTAAATATGTATGCGTTCTAATGTGGGCTAGGTTTACAATGTGGTAGGTGGATTATCCACTATATGGTCATGTATATGTTAAAACATCTATGAAGAGGAAGAATAAAAAATAATATAATATCCACCAAAACAATTTCTTAAGGGTGCAACAACTAGGGGACCATGATACCACAAGAGGGAAAGAGGAAAGGCAGTTGTTGGGTGGGTTGACATTGTCGTTGTCCTTTGGAAGTACCGAGATTTATTGTCCATGTTCCTTTACAAGTTTTCCTCTCAATATTTGACGTTTTTGTGTCAACCATGTACAAGTGTCATATCCTTGAAAAGAGAGTATATGTCATGCAAGAAAATGTCTTCCATTGTCATTTCCATGTAATTCAATCATCATTACCATTATGGAACCATTTACATGGAGGGATAGTAGAAAAAATCCCATGTTATGGGGACGTTTTCCTTAGGTTGTTATGATTGAAAACAACAATAATTACCCATGTGCCTATGGCTAGTAAGTTGGGGAAGTGTGCTGCTAAAAATGAGAAAGATAATGGGATGGAGAGAGAAACCATGCTTGGAATGTCCATAGTAGTTAAGGCAACACCTTCAAACCTGCAACCTTGCTATTATTGCTCATTAACTATATTGAGGCTAAGTGTAGTTGATCCTAGGTTATTCCCAACAGGTAGACAATATATTGGACTCTTTCTACACAAATTGAAGAGTACTACAAGGGAAGCGAACTCTAAGAGACTACTGGGGAGAGAAAGATTAAGTCTTCCTGGGGTTGTGTGGGGCGATGGAAGAGAACATTATGGTTGGTCTGATGGTTGGATGAGGACTTTGAGAGCTTTGTAGTGAGAAAATAGCTTGTCATCAAATTTAGGGGTTTGTTGAGTGAGACTAGAGCCCTGTAGTTGCTTCCTTCACCCCCAAAAATGATATTAAATATGATTGAAATAAGAGAAACTCCACCGTTTAATGTTTTATTAAACTTATTAAGATGACGAGATCAATTTGATAAAATGAGATTTATGTTAATGAAATAACATCTGAGTTTTCCATTCTTTATCTTTCTTTGACAATATATTTTCTCATACCACGACATTGGCAATATCTATCCTTCATCGTGTGTGGGTAGATTTTAGATGATGATTTAATTAATACATGAGCAATTTCACTCATATTTTAACCATCGATTTGTTTGTTTAAATTCACCGCACATCAGGGATAATTTTAGGCGCGAAATTTACCCCATGGGCTATTTTTAGGGGGTTTTCTCCAAAAAATGATTCGCCATTTTACATTGTTTGAAGCCCTATTTCTCCCAATTTTGATGGGGTAAACTTTTTTCACCCTAAAAATCGCCAAATTATTATATAAGCGATATAAAATCCTTGGAAATTAAAATATCTTTTGAAAAATATCGCCAAACATTTTATAGTTGGCGTTTTAAGAACTGGTAAGATTCGCCAACATTTATACACTTTTAAATACGTATGGTTCCTTAAAATCATTCCTGCCGCACATCACCATTAGCCAAATAAAACGAAAAAATCATTGTTACCGCACCCTAACCTTTGATAAAATGCCCTTCATTTTTCTCACTTCAATTAAAAATCTATCTTTTTATTAATTGATTTCCTAAATAACAAAAGCGCATTTCTCTCACCACATTTCAAATGCTAGCTGGTTAATTTGATTAATTTCGTACAAGTAAAATTTAGTGAAAAAATCTTTAAATGTCTCTTTGAAAATTATAATCCAATTAAAAAGAAGAAATTGGTTTGTGTATGTCGTAAAACATTTGTTATTATAAAGCTTATGTAATGATTGAAAATTCCAATGACAAGCAACCATGAGATATACGCTAGGACTATGGATCGTCCATCTCGTCCAGCTCTGAAACGCTTGGTCTTGTGTCTTCTCATGGAGGATGGAGGATAAGATAATGATTCATTCTTAAAATGGAGTTATTTTGTTTTATAGAAATTGACATGAATATATGTATACATATAATAAAATATTTTAAAAATTTATAAATGTATGGAAAAAAATTTTAACATCTTTGAAATTCATTTTCGTTGCAAAGTTTGGGAATGAATATGAAACATGTCCAATTCCTTCGGCAACTCTAACACACAAGCATTATCTGAAATCTTTTTTAATATCTTGCATGGTCCAATTTTCATCAATTTTAATTTGTTATATGTTCCTCTTAGGAACCTTTCCTTTCAAAGATGTGCATAGACTAACCCTCCTTCTATGGATGCTTGTAGTCGTCTCTTCTAGCCAACTCTCATCTTGTAACCGACATTATTCTTCTCTAACTACATTTTTACGTATTTCTTTCATATGCTTGGCAAATGACTTTGTATTTGCACTCTTCTGTGTTCCAGTCGACAATTCCATCAATTCAGTTACTCCATGTGGAATTTTCCCTTGCTATATCCGGAAGACTCAATCCAATAGACCGATTCACATAGTTATTATATGCAATCTATGCCTACTCTAACACATCCTCCCATTGTCTTGGTCAGTCGGTAGTCAAACTTCTGAGCAAATTTCTAAGACTTATGTTGATGACTTCAATTTTCCCATCAGTCTACAGATGGTATGTATAACTAAACTACAACTTTGTAACTGACTTCTTTAGGGTTCTCTATAAATGACCCATGAACTTTGTATCTATGTCTGAATTTACGCTCCTCGATAATCCATGCAATCTCATTATCTCTTTGAAAAATAAAACAACAATACCTGTGGCATCACTTGTCTTGTTGCAAGGAATAAAGTGTTTCGTCTTAAAAAACCTGTCGACTACCATAAATATGGAGTCGTTACCGTGTTGTGTCTTCATAGATCCCAATACAAAATGCATACTCATATACTCCCACCGAACTTATGTTACAGGTAATGGTGTATATAGTCTTGTATTCTAGATTCTTCCCTCGGCATGCTGATAAATTCTACAAAGATGTATCCATTTCTTTACATCTTTCACCAATAATATTTCTCTTCAACTAATGCTTTGGGCTTGTCAATGCGAAAGTGACTTCCTAATCCACTAATGTGCAGTCCCCTTATTAAATTTTCCCAGACTGATCCTCTAGGAATGTATAACCAATGACCTCTAAACAAGTATCCTTCATCAATAAAGTAATCTAAATATGGAGTTCAGTCGAAAATCCGTGGTTCTTAACATGTTTCCCATGCCTTACCAAAATCTTCTTCGACTTCATAGTTTATTTTTATCAACTCTAACCCCATCAACTGAACAATCATTGTGCTCAACAATGATACCCTTCGACTCAATGCGTCGACGACTTTATTTGACTTCCTTGACTTATGTCTCAACACAAAGGTATAACTTTGTATGAACTCAACCCATTTCATATGTCATTGGTTTAACTTAGTCTAAGTGTTCAAGTACCTCAGAACTTGATGGTTAGTAAATAATACAAATGCCTCCATTTCTTCAATGCTTGCACAATATAATTAAATTCTTGGTCATAGACCAAATACTTATGTTTGGATTCATCTATATTTTCACTTGAAAATGCAATTAATCGGCCTTCCTGACCCAACACTGGTCCAATTATTGATCTATTAGCATCGCAGTCAACCTAAAATATCTTGTAAAAGTCTAGGAGAGCCAAAATTGGTGTCCCTGTCACCTTCAATTTCAAATTTTCAAATGCTCATTGGGCTACTTTAGTTCACTTAAATTATCATTTATTTATGCACACTATCAACAATGCACATATTCTACTAAAATCCTTGATTAATTTCCTGTAAGAACTAGCAAGTCCTTGAAAACATCTTACTTCAGTGGCATCGTTCAGCACATGCAATGACAAAATAGCTATCGCCTTCCTAAGGTTCATTTCCAATACTTGGTGGGAAATTATGAATCCCAAATAAACTTATTCCTCCTTCATGAAGGAACACTTTTGCAAATTCACTAGCAACGTTTACTAATGTAGCTTTATAATACTTGTACCATGTGTTCCAAGTGATCTTCTTTAGTCCCACAAAATATTAGAATGTCGTACAAATATACCATGATGAAGTTTCCCAAAATTGACTTTAGAACTTTATTCATCAATATCATTAATGTATTTGGTGCATTGGTTATCCCAAATGGAATAACCAAGCATTCATACAACCCTTCGTTCATTTTGAAGGATGTATTACATTCATCTCCTTCTCTGATCTTGATTTGGTGATATCCACTCTTCAAGTTGATATTGGTGAAGTACTTGGGTCCACTCAAGTAGTTGATCAATCCATCCATCCTTGGAAATGGAAATTGGTACTTGATTGTAATTATGTTGATGGACCTTGAGTCAATGTACATCCTCCATTCTCTGATTGTTTCACTACTCTGTCGACTTGCCCTATTGTTGTCTCTACCAACTTGTTGTCCTATTGTCGGCCATTCTCCACTGGTCGCTTGTCTTTTGAATGTGACTGGACCCATTTCCAGGTCGGCCTCTATTTCAATTATTCTGGATTTAACCACCCACTTCTCTTCATTTGGAGGCCATCAAAACTCCTCTAGATGACTTCAGTTTCCTGTCTTTGAATGGGAGTCTTAGGGCTGATGCCCCTACATCAGAATCATTCAAGAAACTTGAGAGTTTTGAATTCAACAAAATAGGAGCTCGAAAGTGTTTTAAATGTTATTCCTTGTTTGACACGAAACTCCCAAAGCTCCCAAGCTAGTGGGGTCCAAACTGGTGCATCCTTGGCATGTTTTCTCACTATTTTGGTACAAATCTCATGATGCTCCCCCAAAAAACCATAAAATGGTTTTAAAAACACTAATTGAACTATCTATAAAATAGACACCTCAGCATGAAAAATACACATTGTATGGCATCAACAATGGCACCAAAAAGTGGTGGGTCATAGATTAACAATAATTACTGCTAGATTTAAAACTTCATACGTTAATTTATCAACCCGAGGAACGTACAATCTTCAAAGGTGTTTTGCACAATATATACAACTTATATGAAAAATAACTACTACAAAACAATGAAGGTAAAACACTAAACTATTTCCTATTTTGCAAAGAGGAGCTACTTGCTTAAAGACAAAATGCTTTGGTTCCCATTCTTCAACACGCCTTCCTATTCCTCCCAAGGCTAGTGAGACTCAATGTTAATCTCCATCTATAGAACTAGAATGTCACAATTAGTTAGCCATTGTGTAAGGAGTTTCAGAATTCATTTGAAAGAAATACTTTTTGATTTTCGGGTTTATGAAATGGGCCAAGCATTATAATGATAAACTGACCTCTACATGAGCATAAAGAAATAACTGAATCATAGGAGAAAAAAAATGTAAGAACTAAAATGACAAGAAATAAATGTTGATTTGATATACTAAGTGTTTGTAACAGAAAACAATTGGAACTGGTGCAGGAAACTATAAGAATTATTGCGAGAAACTATAGGAAAATATACCACACACAACATGCAAAATAAATGCAATTTCTACTTAATCAAACTCATAAACTAATGCTAAGATCCATGTATCTCCTTGAGAGGGGCCTCCCTAAGGGGATTACAGGAACCTAATGGAAACCTTAGTTACTCAAAATGGTATGATAAACACTTATTTTTCATTTAATGAAATAATAGGTTTCATGAATAGAAACAGTGTACTAGACTGATGCTGGAAATAGTGTATGTTCCAAACATAAAGGTGATTGACGATCCCATTTGGGCTATTCCCAAGGGATTTTATTTATACAAAAGAAATAAAAAATTGTATGGTGAATCTTTGTCCCTATGATTTAGGAGTAATGATCAGCAACAATCATGATCCCAAAATCTAGGTGGTCACACATGTTCCTGGAATTTGTACTTTGGAGCTCAACTTTGCATGGGGATCTCCTTAGATCATTGGAAATTGGATACATTACCTAACCTTTGTGCCAGCAATTCCTAATTGATATGATGTTTGTTCCTTACCTGCATCAATTCATAACTTGTAGTTCCATTTCAATTAAATCAACTTTAACTAGAAATTAAAAAAAGTCAAGCAAGAAAAGGACAACACTTAGACAGTAGCATAATACTCAGAAAACATGCATGATAAAGCTCAAAAGGTTTATTTACTACTTAGTTTATATCTTGTGCTTCCTCGTTGTGTTCTTGAGAAGATGTAAAAGTGGGTCAATTACATGCCAAAAGTGAAGCTCATCGTCCTCACCAATTGGAGGGTTGCTAAGGTGTATTAAGTAGTCATTGAGTGAGGTTTGAGGCACATTGAAGAGTCAAGGGTGAGTGTAGTGCATTAAGCAGCATTGTGAGAAATGGTGGAAGGTGTCTTGCCAACATTTGGTCATATCAACATTGTGATTAGTAGAATGAGAATTTGTTAGAAACTGGCAACATTTGTCATTCTCTCAAACTCATGTTTTCCATGTATGCTTGTCCACTAAATTATATGTGCACAATTTCATGTAGTGTTGTAAGTCTATTGAATGGATTCCTAAATTCTACAACATGGCTTTTTACTATTTTAATTCATTGTGATATCTACTAAAGCCTAATAGTAATAACTTATGACATCACATGTTTGGAGCTTTTTTCTAGGATTTAATTATATAGACTAGTGTTTGAGTTTTATTACTTATAACTTTTTGAAGAAGCCTAATATCCTATAGCGTATACTATATAGAAATTCCAATAAACAGTAAAAAGCGGAGTTGTCTGAAATTGGCCTCCAATCTGATTGAAATAAAATTTAAATACTAAAATTTGTGGCATTGCTTAGAAGCAACACACTTCAAGAATGGCCTACATTTTTATTGAAATAAACTGAGACTAAGCATTGCTATGGCTTTATACTACAATTCAGAATTCTGAATACCCAAATATATGTGTGATGTCATGAATGTCATATAAACATCGGTGAATAATACCTTGAAGCAGCTTATAAATTGAAACATAATAAATATCAACACGTCATTGTAATATTCGAATGGTATGTATCATTTTTTCCAAAGAAAAAATGTTTTTTCTTCATATTCATGAGAATCAAAGAAAACGTTACATCTCACTATTGTTCTACTTCAGACTATCAACTTCCATAATCTCGATTACAACTCTTTCAGAGACTTCAAATAGTCAATCTACATCAGCAATACCAATTACTAGTCTTATGCAAGATAACCCTTTACGTCTCCACAAAAACGGACTTATACATATTGGCTATAGGCTTTTCAATAAGTCAATTACATAAAAACAATCATAATAAAGTGCAAACTGAAAAGACTAAATATAGGTAAAAACCATGATTAATCTAATACTTCCCAAATTATCCTTTCGGGATGATGACACCATCCACAAATTCTTGATAGAACAACATTCCAACATCACACTTAACAACTTCTTTTGATAACATGTCTGCTTCAGGATTAAAAATCCTTGAAATGTGCATTAATCCTTGAAATTTTTGAAATGTGCGTTAATCCTTGAAATTTGCATCAGAGAGATATGGTTGAAGGTTTTGATCTAAACTTTGACCCTTCTGCACCAAAACTTAACTAAAGAACCTATAATTTGAAATTTCCTTTTATTCACTCTATTATCACCTTGGAATAATCAAATATATTGAAAAAATCAATTCCATATTTGTTAGCAAAAAAACACCCCATAATCCTACTAATTTCTCTTTTATATTATATATATCATTGTTTTAATACATTCTACTATAAAATATGTTTTATATATTTTTAATACATAATATTGTATCTCGAAATTAAATTTAAGTAAAAGTTCTAATTATCCATAACATAATAATAATTATATATATATATATATATATATATATANATTTTTAAATAATCTAAATAAACAAAATAACCTATTAAAAATATCCAATACTTGCAACATCCACCAACAACAACAAAATAGAGAGAAAAAAAGAAGAGATGATCACATCACCTTCCATTCCACAAAGTATATAATTACATTACATTCCCCAATTTCAAGGTATGCCAATTGTTTATAGTGATAATGAAAAATAACTTCAAGTCTCTGAAATTTAAATTTCAACATACATTTCTATGTGCTGAAGCTTCCAGATCATGAATCTATCGGTGACGAGATGGAAAATTTGTCGTGGACCGATACATTTCACATGCAACGATGCTGTTTTACTAATTAAATGATAATTCGTTTGCCGTTAATGATGCTAGAATGCTATTTAAAACTAATCGTGGAGAAGACGTGCGGATTCAGCATTGGAGAATGCGGCCTCTACCTCTGGATTTTTCTCTTGCATTCCATGCTCATCCGCCGCATGTACTGCTAGTTGCTGTCAGTGCTTCAGCCATTTATCACTTGCCGCAAATCGATTGGGATTCGAACCTCCGACGCCTATAAGCTGTGCCCGAGATGCAATTGAGAAAAAACACGAATTCTTTAAATATCATACCTTTATCACTTGCCACAAATCGATTGAGATTCGAACATCCGACGCCTATAAGCTGTGCCCGAGATGCAATTGTGAAAAAACACGAATTCTAGCTTTAGCAGGAGATCATACCGACTATATCAATGGGTAGAACTAGAAGTAGAAGGAAGTTCGCTGCCTTCATGGCTCTGGTAGTCATGATTTGTATGGGCAGGGCCGAAGGATTCAGGCCATGGCCTCCCAGAAACGAGAAGCTGCGGAACCCGGATCTGTACTTGGCTTCTCTGTTCAATGAGGGCTCGTCGTCATACGTGAAAATGGAGTATCACATGGGGCCTGTTCTCACCGGAGAAACGCAGGCATACGTGATCTGGTACGGCAACTGGGAGGCTGCCAAGAAAACAATAATCCGGGACTTTTTGCATTCCATCTCTGCGTCTGATAACTTCGGGGAAGGTCCTTCGGTTCAAAAATGGTGGAGCACTGTACAATTATACACTGATCAGACTGGATCTAATGTTTCCGCGTCCATATCTCTGACCGGCGAGGCCGAAGACAACTACTCGCAGGGGAAATCTCTGAGCAGAATGTCGGTGCAGGAAGTGATCAAGAACGCCCTGGTGGAACACAACGGGTCCCTCCCTGCGGCCCCCGGGCGCGGCGTGTACCTGGTATTAACCGCAGACGATGTAGAAATGCAGGACTATTGCAGGGCGGTGTGTGGCTTCCATTATTTTACGTACCCTTCCATCACCGGTTACGCGCTTCCCTACGTGTGGATCGGTGACTCCGGCAGGCTGTGCCCAGAGGTCTGCGCGTATCCTTTTGCTGTCCCGGCGTATATGGGATCGTCCACCAAAGCGCTGAAGGCTCCCAATGGAGACGTTGGGATTGACGGCATGATCAGCGTTGTTGCCCATGAACTGGCGGAGGTGTCGACGAATCCTCTGATTAATGCATGGTTTGCGGGGGGTGATCCCACCGCTCCGGTGGAGATCGCAGATCTGTGCGAGGGGTTGTATGGGAGCGGCGGTGGTGGAGGTTACACTGGATTGGTGTTCCAGGATGAAGGCGGCGCCAGTTACAATGTTCTTGGTGTTGGCGGCAGGCGTTTTCTGGTTCAGTGGGTGTGGAGTCCAATCTTGAATGCTTGCACTGGACCTGACCGTTTGGACAATTAGAAGCCAGTTTTCACCGCCTGGGGAGGGAGAATATGTTAGATGTCTTGTATATATTGCATAAAAGGTATATACACTGTTGGATGTGTTGTATATATTGCATAAAAGGTATATACACTGTTAGATGTGTTGTATATATTGCATAAAAGTTATTGTTGGGATCGTGTGATAAAAGTAAACCTGCTGTATAGTTTTTTCAGCAGGTTTGAAAGGACTGATTTATTTCTAAGACGCAGAAGATCTCATCTTAAAAAAGAGGTTATATAATTTTTAGTTGGTCTTTATTTGTAATTAATTTTCGAGTTGTATAAAGAGGGGATTTTTGTACCTCTGTTTTCTGCTGGTTTATACCAGTTTTTTTTGTCATGAATTCATCAGATTCCATCAGAAAATCAACTTGAAAATAGAAAATCAACTTGAAAATAAAAAAGCCTCCGAGTTCGACAGCTCCATTAATTTTTATATAGAGAAAAAATATATTATGTAATTTTAATCATAGATATGTATTTTAAATATGAAAATTTTGTTCACTTTGTGGGATTATATGTTTGAAAGTTGAAAATCTGTTCACTGAGTGGGATATGTTTAAAAGTTTAAAATCTGTTTTTTCTCTTTGAGTTTTGTCTTTATTGGTTAGGGGTTTGTTTAAAATGTGTGGTTTTTTTTTAGGTTTGGGTATCTTTGAATTGTTTGTAATTAACATAATTCCAAGTAAAGTGATTGGTGAATATTTATAAACATAATCAACCATTTAATTTTGTGAAAATAGACAGCTATTAAATCAAATTTAAAGGTTAAAATATACTAGCATACTTCAAAACGGGGAAATGAAACACGGAAGAAAAAATGAAATGAACATTAATGAAGACTTATCTTGCTAGAAATAATGCTAATAACATAGAGATATGAATCAAGATAAACGATGCCCTAAGGATCTAGTCACCTTCGAGATAAAATTATGCTAGATGCAACCAAAATACCAAGTTAAATACCTAACCCATAGGCTTGGATTTAGTTTCATAACGTTATTAAGATTTCGACCCTATTAAGATTAAGAAAAATTACATGTCTAAAATGAAAGTAGGATGCTCTCTCTGACCATATTTTCCTGTTTAACCTCCCTTGAACAACACACATCCCATGTCTATGCATTTGAATCATGCATGATGCTATTCTCCACCATAGTTGTCCTTTTATCCTGCCATGAAAACACGTCATATGGCTAGAGGCATTGTTGGAGGGATCGTAGCGTCATTAATCATATAATTACAAATTAATCTCTACTCATGAAACTCCTTGTTTGCTTGATTTTGGACATTGTTCGTGTTTCTGTGAGCTGGTTTTACATATGATTTTAAATTTGTTGGTCGGTTTCATGGCATATTATCACCCAATGTATTGATTTGGTTGTTTGACTCGGTTGGATTCGTCGGAACTTTGAAAGCAATTTTGGTTTGCATTTGGGTTAGAGATAGGTAGATCTCTTTGGATCTTGCTCCAATATTTTGAAAGCAAGTCAACTGAAATGTGAGATTTTTTTACCAAAATCCTAAAGCCCTGCTTCATGATGTGAAGGCTTATGCAAGAAAGGGCTCAGAACGCTCCCTTTGACAGAGAAAACGCAACCTAACCTCGGGTTCCAATTCCAACGAGCACCATTGGATTCCTTTTGAATTGGGGTTGGAGATCTACTAAGGTGGTCAAACTCCTCTGGTGATGAGAAACACCCGCATTTACTTATTAAATTTAATTATACCGATGGTGCAGATGGTTGAGATTCCCGATCTATCTAAATCAACCAAAGGCGTGTTCACTGAGAATGATCGAATGGATTGACAATAGCCAGTTGCCTATTCAAGAACCCCTGGAGTCGAACACATGCACACTACTCTTTATTCGGCTACGTAGTAATATATATGGCTTGCTAGTATGTTATAAAATGAGAACACACTATAACCTTTAGTAGATTGATAATTTAATGATAATGGTAATGATTTTTAAGAAATTAAACATAATTAAGCTATAACAGAGTTTTTCACTAGGAGATTGGGAGAGGAATTTTTTACGAAGCGGGGTGAAGGAAAGGACCAGATCGTTTTGTGCTTGGCCCAGATGGGGTGGGGGCTGCGAACCCCCCTGTTCAGGCATGGCAGCGACCTCAGCGCGGAGCTGAGGGTCGACGGGAAATAGTGGGGGCAAAGAGGGGACAGGCGAAGGGAGGAGATCAAGCATGGGAGGATGCCTCCCGAGGGCTCAATCGATCCCGGCGATCCAAATCCGTTCAGAATCGATACGAGGGAAAATAGAGATGTGGAAGGAGAAGGCTTTAATTGGGAAATTTGTGGGTATTTGGCTCGGGGAGAAAGATCTGGTTCGCTGGATTCAAAGCACATGGAGCCCAAAGGGTCATTATGAACTGCAGTTGGGAGCGAAGGGTTTTTTCACCATCATCTTCTTCAATCAAGAAGATCTTGACACAATCTTGGAAGGAGGGTCGTATTTTTTCTTCTTAGCTGGGCTTTACCTCCGGCCATGGAAGGAGCGATTCAATCCTGAATCAGAGGACATGACAGTAGCCCCGGTGTGGATTCGCCTGGTGGGTCTTCTTGGGGAATACTAGGATATGGAAGTCCTTCGTGATATTGGGAATTCAATTGGGGAATTTGTGATATTCACCTAGTAAACCAGGCTCCAGAGGTATACAACATTTGCTCAAATTTGTGTGTATAAGGATCTCTTGAAGGACCTCCCTGGTGCAATCAACATGAACTGGGATGATGAGGAATGGATCCAGCAAATTGACTATGAGCCGTTAACCTTCCGATGCAGGATCAGCCATGAGTATGGCCATTTTGGGAGGAACTTCCCCAGTGGGAGTCAGGAGAAGAAAGCACAGGATTAGGAGGAGACACCAGCAAATGAAGGGTTCACACAAGTCAAAAATAGGAGGGGTCGGAGTAATGGAGGGCAGAGGGCACGTAAGGAAGGATCTGGAAAACCTGCGGGCTCTTCAAACCCTTTCCAGGTCTTGGAGGAAGTGGTAGAGGAGCAAGGGCACGAAGAAGGAGATTTAGCCAAAGACTAGGAGACCGAGATGAAGGAGGCAGCTGAAGCGAGTAACAGTGGCAACACGCCAGTCACCATGGAAGAAGACGAAGCTAAGGACATGGATCTCGGTGATCTAGATATGGACGCCCTGCAAGCATAATGTAGGAAATCAGGCTCGGGTTATGTACCCCGAGAGCATATTGAACTTTTACAACAGGCAATTACTCAATCTAAATCTCACAAGGATCTGGGGATAAGTGTGGAGGGGCAGAAGGGCAGCAAGAGGAAAATGTCAGAAGAGGATCAGAAGAGAGGTCGAAAAACGAACAAGCAGAGGATAGCAGAAATTGGAGTCAAGCTAATCGAATCAGGCCAGTATCCCACGATCAAGGTGACCTTCTCTGAAGTAAGTAAAGTTACCCTATGAAGTAGCTACCTGGAATATTAGGGGGTGTAATCACCCAAGGAAGATCAGAACTCTAGCTAGGAAGATTAAGCAGGAAAAACTAGACATTCTCTTTTTGCAAGAAACTAAGTGTAGTTTTGAGACGATGCAGAAGATAGGGAAAAAGATATGGAAAGGTAGTAAGCTTATGGCATTAGACGCAGATGGTATGAAAGGGGGGATGGCTATCTTATGGAAACCCATAGAGGTGGATCTGCTGGACTGGAGAGTGGGTCATTTCTCCCTATTAGCAGATTTCCAAATCTTAGGTACAGAAATCAAAGGGACGATTGTGAATATATACGGGTCGAGTGCCTTCCTGCAAAAGCAGGCATTTGTTCATCACCTACGCTAGCTCTGTGGAATGGCCAAGGAAGGAAACTGGATTATAGGCGGGGACTTTAATCTGATAACCTCTCTCCGGGAAAAAAAGGGGGGAAGAAGGATGTTGGGCAAATATCAAGAGGAATTTAGGGAAGCCCTCGCAGGAATTGTAGAGCAATATCGAGGGAGGACAATGAGAACCTCACCAATCCTATCACCATGTAGGAGGTCGAGGAGGTAATGCAGCAGATGGCTCAAGGGAAAGCTCCCGACCTGGATGGGTTTACATCCAACTTCTTTCATTTCTTCTGGGGCATGATCAAAGAGGAGGTCTGAGCCATAGTCGAGGAATCAAGGACAAGTGGAGGAGTGCTCAAAGCGTTCAATGCAACTTTTCTCTCTCTCTTATTCCTAAGAGTGAGGGGGGAGACGTTCCAGGCAAGTTTAGACCCATAGCTCTCTGTAATGTGATTTACAAGATAATTGCTAAGGTCATAGCAAACATACTTAAACCCCTACTCCCAAGGCTCATTAGCCCGGAGCAATCAGGATTTGTGGAGGGATGACAAATCCTGGATGGTATTATCATGGTTCAGGAAGCTATTCACTTGCTAAAATGCACTAGCAGCCCAGGCATGCTTATCAAACTAGATATAGCCAAAGCTTATGACAAGCTCAGTTGGGAGTATTTGGAGAAGATGCTTCAGGCTTTTGGATTCTGTCAGGAATGGGTGGAGTGGGTCATGGGTCTGGTATCCTCTCCTTTCTTTTCAATCCTCCTGAATGGCTCCTCGACAAGGATTTTTTCGCCTTCTAGGGGGATCAGACAAGGAGACCTCCTTTCCCCGTTTCTCTTCATTCTGGATGCAGAAGGGCTAAGCAAACTCATCAAAGCTCAGGTAGGACAGGGGAGGATCAGAGGTCTATCATTTTACGAGGATATGGATAAACAAACTCACCAACAATTTGCAAATGACACGATGTTGATGGGGCACCCTTCAGTCCAAGAGGCGAGAGCCTACAAAACTAGTCTAGTAACCTTTGCCAAGGCGTTAGGACTTGAAGTTAACTCGGAGAAGTCCCAGATTTTTTTCTTCAACACTCCGCTCATAACCCAAAGAAACATTGGGAGGATTTTGGGATTTCAAAAAGGGATGTTGCCAACTAAATATCTAATGGTCCCTTTGGGTCAAGACACCATTAGGCAGGCTTCCTGGCAGGATATGCTGGACAGGGTAAAGGCTAGATTGGTGAGTTGGGTCCTCAAGCCACTAAACCTTCCTGGGAATTTAGTGATGGTCAAATCAGTCCTCCAAGCCATGCTGATGTATCTATTCTCAGTCCTTTCTGCTCCAAAGTCAGTTTTAAAGGAAATCAGAAGCATCCAACGAAATTTCCTATGGGTCGGGAGAGAAAGTAAAGGAAAATTTGCCCTAGTTAGCTGGGAGAAGGTAAGCATGCTTAATGAGAAAGGGGGCCTTGGCCTCAAAAATCGCGAAGTGGTGGGGGAGGTGCAGGGAGCCAAGATATGGTGGCGGTGGTGCAATTATAAGCAGGAGCGTTGGGCCAAGATATGGCATATTAAATATGCGAGGGGATGGCCTTTCTCTCAGCTGGTCTATTTCAATGGGGATCCCCAGGGATCCCACATTTGGGAGAAGGCGAGAGAAGGTTGAAGATTGATCCAGGAGCATAGTTTCTAGGAAATTCAAGCTGGAAGCCTTGCCAACTTTTGGGACGACTCCTGGAACCAACTCCTAAAGCTAGGGGATGACCCAAAATGGCAGCATATCAGGATCAGATGTTTGGAAGAAGGCAAAGAAAAGGTTCATCAGTACCGGGAAGCAAATCCTCAGGATGGTAGGCAAAAGTGGATGATGTTGATCATCCAAGACAATCAAATTTCGACAGAAGACATTAGAGCCTTTAAGGAGGAATTACAAGAACGATGTGTTCGGATCAGGAATGGGGATGACAGACTCATATGGGGGTATTCTCAGATGGAGACATTTAGCATAAAAGAGGCATATAACATTAAAATTAGGGGGCAGGTGGAGGAAGATGAGATCTGGGCGAAAGTATGGGCCTCCAACCCCTAGCCGAAGGTGGCCATCTTCTGCTAGCTTGTGGTTAGAGGAAGAATACTAACAGGGGAAAACCTGAGGCACAGAGGGATTCATGGGCCATCTCGATGTGTCATGTGTGCTAACCACAAGAAGAGCATGGGCCATCTTCTTGATGCATGTCCTTTCACCTCAGTCCTTTGGTACAAAGGAGCACAAACCTTTAGGAAAAGTAATAGATGCAGAGGGAACCCGGATCAAACCTTAAGAGACTAGAACCCCAAGGCTTTCAAAAACAATATCTTGTGTTTTCTATGGCAAGCCTTTCTAGGCACGATGATATGGGTAATATGGAAGGAGAGGAACAACAAATTTTTTAGAGGAAAACAACACTCTCATGAGGAAACCTAGAAAACCATAACAACCAATTTGATGGAGACAATTTGCAGTATGCAATGGAGTGATGAGGATAAGGAATTTGCAGGGACGGAAAAGAGAATAGCGGAGGCATGGGGTCTGGATAGGGAATTCATCAGTGAGCTACTACAAAACCCATAGCCTACAGAGTGGAGAGTCTAATGTCATGGTCTTCCCCACCGAGTCTGGTGTTTAAGGTAAATTTTGATGGAGCAGCCAGAGGTAACCCAGGGGATGCGGGATATGGAGGGGTCTGTAGGAACTGTAATGGAGAAATTATTCAAATCTTTTATGGTTCTTTAGGGACAAACACTAATAATTCAGCAGAGTTGGAAGGGATGATCCAGGGCATTCAAATTATCGTTGGGAATGGGTGGCTGTCGGCGATAGTAGAAGGCGATTCCAGGATCCTCATCCAAATAGCATAGCAGATGGCTAATGGAAAATAAGCGGAGAAGGTGTCATCCAGCTGGCACCTTGCGGGTAGGTTGGATGACCTTCAATCTATGGTAGTGACGTATCTAGCGCTATCCTTTCACCACGTCAGGCGAGAAGCAAATCAGGTGGCGGATTTAATGGCTAACATCGGTGTCACTGATGTCAAGGCCAGTCAGAGGGGACAGCTAGAAGAATTCGAGGGGGAGCAGTGGATTCCCAGATGCCGTCAACTCGTCGCTCATGATGTGGGTGACAGGGGGCAGATGACGGGAAGTACGAGAGAGGAACGTGGTAGGGACAGGAGGCAGCAAGGTCCTCCCACGCGTCGTCTCCTTTAACGTGTGTTTCGCAGGTGGCCTCAGATCATGGTAATTCAGGATTATCCTCAAAACATTAAGACAGGGTACGAAGGAGGTCATGAGAGGAAAGGTTGTTCAGACTCCACACGGACTGCTGAACTAGTTATCAATGAAGGCATTAAAAATGGATCTCGTGCGAGGTACAGGAATGAAAGGTGGCTGGATTTGGGCCATCATTGCTCGGGATGGAACCGTTAATGCATTCATGGGAATTATGGTTATTTATCCGATGAAGGTTGCAGAAGCAACTACCAGCGCTAAGAGGAGCAATAGAGACAGACTGCTAAGTTTAGAGTGTGTGCAGTGGGTAGAAGAAGAATCGAGTGTTTTAGTGAGGAGAAAGTTTGTGCAGCACAAGATGGCTCTGCCTCGAGGTGGTCTGCGGAAGCCAAGGGGCAGTATGGGTTCGGCTGGAAATCGAGGTAAAGGTAAAGACATCATTTGGAAGGGGAAGAGAGTGGCGACTAGGGCCCAATTGCAAGCTCAGGCAGCTGCAGAGGCTTTCAAGGACCGAATCCCGCTGGTTTCCATAATTGCAATGGAGAACGTGGAAAAAACGCTCTGGGACCAGGTGAAGTCTATGCCGATTGAGGAGGTCTGTGAGGAGGTGGATGGATGGATCTCCGACCCGGGATCCACTGCGGGGAGAGCCTCGGCCCATGAGAGGATGGTGATGATATACTGGGTTCTTATGAATTTGGTTACCTAGTCAAGCCTTAGTGGAGGAGAAGTTTGCAGAGATGATGGCAAAGAAGGAGGGAGATGAAGAGCCTGTCAAGGCTTGGAAGGAAAACAGTGAATAATGTTGGGATATCCGCAATAAGGTTGAATCTCTCAGCTCGTACAGCCATCTCATGCACCGAAAGGTGGACCATATAGTGTCCTACCTGGGTATTACATTGTATCATCCCGGTATGGAACAACACTCGGTGGGGGGGTCTGGTCGTCGTGCCAGTGGGAGGAACATCTACACTACTCTAGAGGTGCGCAGGGTAGAAGCGGTTCTTCGTCCGGGTGGTCGAAGCCAGTTTGATGGACCATGCCCAGAGTCCCTGGCGCTTCCTTGAGGCCTCGGTGTGAGCTCTTTTATATTTTTGTTTGTGTCTATGCGGCTATGTATTCAACCTGTAGGTCTATTTAGTCTGTTTAACTATATGCTTTCAACTCTTAGGATGGTAGCTCTGTATTTATTTCAGGGATTGAGATCACCACAGTGGGAACTCTCCCAGTTTTTTGGGTTGGGGAATATCTAGAAATTTGAATGTAACTAGGAAGGGTAGAATATTGAGCAGGTTGTCTAGGGCCTGCGGTTTTGTGGCTCCACTGTAACTAGTTTTAAGCAGTAATACATCTTTTATTTACAAAAAATAATAATAATAAACATAATTATTAATACTGGGTCCATTGCAAAAGCAAAATTATTGCAAAATCTACATGCCAACAAAAAAAGACCAATTATGTCATGGAGAGCATGGAATTTCAATTGGAATGGTCGAAAAAACAAATAAAAATTCTTCTAAAAAGGGAATCTCAAATATATTCTTTTAAGAAACAAACAATATCAATGATCTGTAAATATTGTTATTATAATATAATATAATGTAAATATTGTTATTAATGATAAATGATATTCATTTATTGTAAATATTGTTAGTTATTTAACTGTGAGATGGATGATATTAATTAATTAATATTAGGTTTGTCCTTTAGCATCAGCAAACAATGGGAAAGTATAAAAACTCTTTAATCCTCCATTGGTAAAGGAGTCTATCATGTGGTATATGAGGAATAAAAGAAACATATTTATGTGGGTGGGTTTAAATCCATCATAATTGCTCCCTTCCCTCCTTCCTTCGAATGACAGTCATGGGATGTAGCATGAATGAATTATTGGTTGTGATTGGTTCTATGTAGTGCCCATTTTAGAATAACCCAAATCTGCTAATTCAGGCTGCATGACTTGGGTTTTTTTTTTTTTTGGTATTCAATCTATACTTACCTAAATGAGAATAGACAGACGAGTCACTAAGTTCGTTAAAGATGAGTTAGCGTGTCAAAGAATTCTATCCCACCACTATTTTAGCATACTTAATTAAATAGTTGGTCCAACAACTTCCTAGTTACCGAAAGGATACGAGTCACGTGTCAGTACTTTAAAGTAAAGCAACATTTCGTCAAGTTATCTATGGAGGGGAGGTAGGTACAAAAAACTAAGTATCTAGCCAATAACTATAAACTAGTAGTCCAACAAAAATAGAATATAATGTCAATGTCGTGATACAATCACAGCACCAACACTGGCTCGAGATCTTGCAACTGTACACGAGGAGTTGTAAGGAAGGAAAGAAATAAAGTAAGACCAGGATAGTCCATTCACCTAATGTAGAATGTCAAAAGATATTGTTCGAGAAGCATACCTTATTCGAGGTCGACAAGGCTCTAGCATGCCATCCTTGCCACCCCAAAAGTTAATTGCAAATTTTAATGATCAAGAAACATGGCGTGCCCCCTACAGAGCTAAATGATGGTTTTATTGGTCAAGAAACTTTCCTTACCCCATACACAGCTAAATGATGGTTTTATTGGTGAAGAAACTTTCCTTATCTCTACAAAGTTGTTGCTTGGTAGTTGCCAAAGACTACATTGTGATTTATGTTAAATATTAGACTTCTACGTTACGATCAACTAACAATAATGTGATGTTCACAATGGCGTTTAGTTGGACGTTGCTAAAACAAGAGCCACAAAGTGGCAATGTCCCCAACATGAGCTAATTGCATGAGGGTATAAGCAATTACTAAAAAATATATGTAAACGATTTAATACAAACCCAAGTAAATGGATGCAACACCAAAGAAAAATGCAAATGTAGTAAAAAAAATTGCATGTTTAAAAATGTGTCTGTGGTAATCTCAGTAGAAAAAACATGTGTAAAAATATATAAGCAAATTCATTACACAGTAGTGATATGTGAAGAGGCTTGGAAGATTGCCTATAATTGAAAATTGGGAAGTGGAGGGGTTCACTTTTTGAAGAAAAAAAAAGAGATGGAAGGGTTCACAGTAGCTAACGAAAAACAATATAACATAGGTCAAATATACTAATTACATAGTGATTGGCCAGACACGAGACATAGGGGCCTACGATTCTTTATGACATAATCTATTGTTTTTCCCAAAGCATTTGTTTCCCAAAGCCTTTAAACAAGTCTTAATACCAGTTGCATCTCGCCCCCAATGTATTTTACCTCTTAAGAACATGGTTTTCCATCGGCAAATATAGTGGATTCCAACAATTTCCAATTAGCTTCAGATTCTCTATTGAAACACTCGATATATTGGCTTTTAAAAATATAACCATCAGATATAAAATCTCCATTGTTTAGAGAAAATATCTTTGTTATTTGTGGCACAGAGTTGTATGTTTGTTTGATCAAAACCTCAAAAAGTGATGATCCTTTTATCAATACTATCGAGTTAAGAACCCTCCGATATAGCATGTATGGGAAGGCTAAGCCAACAAGAACAATGTTGAGTTTAAATTCAAGAACGAACATTTGTGGAAATTCGACGATTAGGTAAGAACTTTAAACTTTTCATGTTTAACCTATGCAAATCAAATCGAGTCGGCATAAATCATTTGGTGTTGGTTGAAATTCATTGCAATCTGTTAATACAA
The DNA here is from genome assembly GCA_001517045.1 of Pseudotsuga menziesii. Lineage (NCBI taxonomy): Eukaryota > Viridiplantae > Streptophyta > Pinopsida > Pinales > Pinaceae > Pseudotsuga > Pseudotsuga menziesii. Next base: position 71,702 of record LPNX010226431.1, read on the forward strand.
ATTATATCTTTCCACACCAAAAAAAATGATGTCTCTATTATAAAATGCTGAGAAAACTATGTTCAAAGTTCATCTTTTCCAAAAATTCTTGATAATAATATTTCAAGCTCTTTCAATACCTATACCTGGTTTTTCTATTCATTCATCTACAATTTTTTTAATAATAGATTAAAATTTCCTCCTGATACCAGACATGTGAAAGAGAAGTTTGATGTTGAAGTGATGTCAAGACCCAGCTAGTCAACAGATAAGCTGATGAGGAGAAGAGGATTGAACAAAAGTGATTTGAAGGAAACTTAGACAACGACGAGCCACTCTACAAGGAAAGAGCCCTAATTCTGGGCGCATGGAAAGTGCCATTAGCAAGACTACCCACAATGGACAAGTTTCTGTGAATGTTTACCCTACCGACGAAGGGGAAACAAATAACGAAACTATATATGATGGTATGCCATATATATAGAAGAAAAAAACTCACTTGTGAAACCACCGCAACCAAAACAGTGAATCATTAAAAAAAAAAAAAAAAATTGTTTTAAATATTACAAAACCTTAATTTAAATTCCATGTTTTTTTAAATTGTTCCAAATTAATTATCCTCAGCAATTCATATATATGTGTGTGTTTTATTGATGGAAATTTTTGTTTTCATGAAATAATTGTTCTCACTCTTTTCCTGTTGTTGTCCGACTTTTAACTTTGAGACCTGCACCCCATAATAATAACTAAATAATATGGAAACAAAACTAAAAGAAATAAAATTCAAAGATAAAAGATAGCAAAGGCAGGGATCTTGTTAATTCAATCTTTGGCATTAATATTTCCTTGAGACAGGTGATATTGATAACTTCTCAAGTCCGTTGTCACATTTTCCATAATCTAGGAACTTCCTTAGGATTCTTCGTAATTCCATTAAATATCTGCCACATTAACTTTCAGTAGCCACAAACGATGAGTTTAATGAGATGGTGTATTATCTCTTAATTAAAATAAGAAATGTATAATAATATCAGCAAGTAACCACATCAAATAGAAACCATTTGAGATCATCAATACGAACCAATCTCATTTAAAAAAATAGTTAATAAAATAATATAAAAATTACATAATATAGTCTTGACTTTAAAAATGTAAAAACATAACCACTACCAAATGACAACAATGTAATGAACATTGTGGATTCGAGTTCTGATACCTGACAAGGTGGCAGACTGCGCTCCTCTGATTTTATGGATTCTTTTGAATTAATCATCCCAAAGCCATACAAATTCTGAGTCCCAAGGTACCAAAAAAAAAAACTATGCCGATTATTTTCCTCACTAGCTCTCTAATTATATTTATCTTCTTAACATACAATTGTAGTTGTGCTTGAAATTCCTATGGGTTACTATCACGACTCAAGATGAAACCGTAAATGCTGCTCCAACGACAAAACCAAGCATTGCCGTGTGATGGAAGAAACCAGTGATAGAATCAAGATCAATGCTTAATAGTCTAAATAGACAGTCATGTCTATCTGCCTTTTCTTCTCAGGTCAATGAAAATGGAAGGCTCTTTGTTTCATTTACTCGTCTCTACAAATTGTTATATATAGTTTCATGGAAGACATATAGATACTTTACAAGTTTACTTCTGCGTTGTGGTCTTCATCAGAGATTTCCAGAGCTAAGAATTTTTCAAAAACAATGGAGCTTCATGGAAGATATATAGATATGTAGATACTTTACAAGTTTAGTTCTACGCTGTGGTCTTCAACAGAGATGTCTAGAGCTAAGAATTTTTCAAAAACAATGGAGCAATTTTATTAACATTTGAGCTGCGTAAGAAACTGCAACATGGCTTGGCGTTTTCATTTAAGCTCCCGAAGTGGCCGTCTAGAAACATCATGTGAAAGCTGAATTTTTCCTGGCCATTCCTAGGATTGTTGTGAACCTAATAACCCTCAATGGAAAACGTTATAATTCCTTAATTTTTTATTAAAAATTATTTGATATTTTTATTATTAAACTTAAAAAACTACAAAAGTAAATATAAAAATTAAACACTTAAAATAGGGATTTTAAAACTTTTAAAGCTTTAAAAGCATTCATTCTTTCTATAATTAATCTAGTATTCTGATTTATACTTGTATCTAAACCTTCATTATCCTTAACCACACCTATGCTTGAAAGGCCAAGATCCAACAATAAATCAACCATCAAAACTTTTGTTGACTATCTGAAATAAAATATAAAAGGTAATTTTTTTAATAAAATTGAAATGATTTTTTATATTATTATTACAACTGTTGGAATAATGTAGAAATGATAGGCAGATTGACAGGGATTGAGTTGATGTGTACTTTCTATACCTAGCATGGTTTTGTTTGAGATCCACTTTTATTGGATCTATGATCTGGTTTGTTAAGATGTTTGTCATCTATATATTGTAACTATTTCTTCATCAATAATTGAATTGGTTTGATACCATTCTAGTTTGTGTGTGCGAGCCTTTGGCTCTGCACTTCCTCCTCTCCAAATTCTTAATTTGGTATCAGAGCCAGCGTGGAGGAGACGGTGTGAAGGGTGCTGCAGCCACCGATTCAGTGTGTACATTATTGGAGAATTAGATGCTGTGAAAGCCTGACCTGCTGCCTGAAAAGAGTCGCTGATCCAGTGTGATCGTTGTGGCTGTATCAAGGTTCTCTCTTTGTTATTTTTTGGCGGAATAGTTCTCTGAATCGAAAACTTTTCATTGCTGTGAGAAGAGCATTTTCGTGCAAATTGTGAGAGTCTGGTGGCTTGCCTGTGTGGAGTTGTCTAGCTGCCTGCGTGGAGGAAGGAGCGCTGAAGAAACTGGTTGGGCGTGAAGATAAGATAGTTTCCCTCACTGTGGATATCAATCTCTGCATGCAGCCCATAGAGTTGCTAAGATCGCTTCCCATAAACGTTGCTGGGAGAATATATGTTGCATGTGATCGCTGCTGCAATACTGGGATAGTGTGGCCCATTGAAAGCGCCGACGTAGCTGAATGAAGAGGAGCCTATGCCACTGTTGTTTGAGAGGCTTGTCTAATGTTGTAAATTGGGAGCAGATCGCTGCCCACGGTATATGAATATTGCTACCCAACATCGTTGAAGATCGCTGCCATATCTTGAATAATCTGAAGATTCGTTACTACAACGTTGGTGTAGCTTATCAAAGGGAGCAGCCGGTGAATTGGAGTAAGGTTGCCATTACTACTGGAGGAGATCGTATTAGTTGGGGTAATTTATTTTGCTATGCAGTAGCTGCCTCAGATCGCGTGAGTGGAAGACTATTTCCTGTGTTATGAAAGAGCTCGAGTGAAGGAGAGCCATCAAATTACAGAGTGAAGCCCCGTTGAGGCTCTGTTGTGGTGTGAAGAAGGGATCGTTGTATCCATACGCTGTTGAGAGACAGTGAGAGTTTATCAGATCGTTGCTTTCTTGGATTGTTGCCCAATCATAGCTGATCTGAACCTGTTGCTGAACCTGTTGTTATAAGATAGACAGATTGGCATCCTGCTGTGTGAGAGCCCTGTTGGTGGCCTGTTGAGAGCCTTATTGGCCTGCTGATTGTGAGAGCCCTTAGTGGCCTGCTGAGCGAGCTGCCTTCAGTTGTGTGTTGTGAGAAGATCAGGAGCTAGCGCTGTCAGTGTGGATGCCTGTGAGTGTGGATCAATTAGTTTTACCATTCACGTGGAGCCTTTGGTCTGTTGCATGGAAAGAGTAGAGAGAAGTCTCTTGTTGCAGTGTCGTCCTGAGAGAGAGCACTGTTGGATCGTGCATTAGAGCTGCTTCAGAAGAATTTGCAGAAATTGCTGCATACATCCACTTGTTGAATACATTGTGGACGTCGTGTAAAAGGAGAATCTCGCTGGTAGAGTGGCATCAGCTGTATAAGGAGCTCGCAAATGATTTGTTCCTGAGTGCAATCAAGGAAGCTGTCATGGGCCGGAAAAGTAGAATTAAACATTTCAGAAGGGAACTCAAACAGATGGGAAGAAAGATTCAGATTGTAGCCAAGGAACACATACCTGATGGAGACCAGGATCAGATTGCAGATCTGGAGCAGATTGATCAAAATGAAGAAATAGATGAAATAATGAAAAGGTTAATGCCAGTTCTACCATCTTTTTCAGGTAAAGATTTTGAAATTTGGGCAATGAAAATGGAAGGTTTACTTGGTTCAGTAGATTTATGGAAATTTGTTCAAAATGGTTATGAAGATCCCACTCAGAAGAGAAAAGATAAAATAACATTATATCTTGTTAGCTCAGCATTAGATAATGACATATTGTCTGATGTGTTATATGAATTTGGTGAAATAGAGAAGGTAAAAATGTTTTGGGATATTCTAGAGATGAAGTTCAGTGTGAGGGGGAGCAAGATAGTTGAAGCCAAAATTAATAACATCACTGCTGTTGAAAATAGTGAGTGTATTGTCAGTCTTATAATTGAAATAAAGGCTCGAAATGATTGCATTGAAATCGCAATGATTGATGATGAAAGTGTGTATGTAGCTTATTGTGATAATGAGAATGAAAACCTTGTGGAGGAAGGTCTCTTTGAAGGAGAGACATATGAAGTCAGATTTGATAAAGACAATTTATCTCATAAAGAGTGGTCAAACTTGATGCATGAGAAACATTTTATTGATGAGTTGTTGTTTGCTGAGAAGAATGATCCACTTACATGCACAAATCAAGTGGAAGACAACTTTATTGTTGCAGAGAAGGAAGGTGAAGAGGAGAAAAATCAGAAAGCTCTCTTAGAAGAGAAAAATGAAAATAGCAAAAATTGTTTTGATATTCTAATGAATGTTTTTGAGTGTGCAGGGTTTACTAAGGAACAATGTGATGTTGGGCACTTAGGTGAAGTGCCAGATAAGTTTGATGAAGAAGAAGATTACATTACAGATACAAAATTTGAGTCAATGGATATTGAAGATGAAGATTCTGAAGTTGAAGAAATTTTTATGAAATGGAGCCCAGAAGAAATCAAGTTTTACTATGAACTAAAGTTGCAAGAGTCCATTGAGCAGGACATTGATGACTGCATCCAAAAATGGGAGCAACACATTTATGTGGAGTTGGAAGCATTTGTAAACATTAAAGACAAATGTTCTCAGGAATATGCAGAAGCTTTGAGGACAAAGAACCACAATCAGAAGTCAAATTCCAAAATGTCGAAGAACAAAGTAAAAAGGGCTATGAAGCAGAACAGAGTCAAGATGAAACATATATGGAGTAGCAAGTCAAGGAAGAAGCTACATCTGCATCACTATCTAACATCAAGAAAGGTCAAGATGAAATTGTTAATTTGTAAGCCTAGCTGAGACTGAGACCAGCAGGGATGTTCTGTTATGTTAGATATAAAATCCATTTCTACATTAAGGGGGTATGTTGGAATAATGTAGAAATGATAGGCAGATTGACAGGGATTGAGTTGATGTGTACTTTCTATACCTAGCATGGTTTGGTTTGAGATCCACTTTTATTGGATCTATGATCTGGTTTGTTAAGATGTTTGTCATCTATATATTGTAACTATTTCTTCATCAATAATTGAATTCTTTTGATACCATTCCAGTTTGTGTGTGCGAGCCTTTGGCTCTGCACTTCCTCCTCTCCAAATTCTTAATTACAACCTGGCTAGCCACTTCAACTTTAGCTTATTTCTAATTCCCAAATTCATAATAATAAAACAAAATATCTATAGAACATTTCGTGTGAAGGGTGCAAGCTCATTAAAGTTTGAATTCAACAAATTGATTGCTTTTAGGTCAACTAGCTGTAAAATCTAAATATTTCTTGTTTCCTTTTCTGCTCTGGTTGAATGAATAGCTCCAGTTTCTCCATGACTATCCCTCCATCCTTTAATCTATCCGTGACCTTCAAATCTGCTCAACAAAGTTTGCCCCGCTTAAGTCCAAATCTAAAATGAATAAATATTAATTTCAAATTTTGGTTATGTCTTATATATCAATATAAAAACCAAAGAAACCTCAGTTTGTGTTTATTTCAAATTTCAAATCTCACAACCTAAAAAACAGACGTTGATTTCCAATTCCAAATCTCAAAGCAAATAAATGAAATGCAATTTAGCACTACAATACTTCCAGATGATCAAACAAATAATGAAATGTAATTTTCACAATGCATGTATTGAATTGTGAGATTATTGAAGATTAATTTGATTTGGTTTGATTAGTAACTTTTAAATAATAAGTACACTCAGCATCTCAAATTTCCATGAGTAGACCAGTTAGCTGAATGATGTAAACACAATCGAGTTGAAAATGCAAAAAAAAGACGAATTTGAGAAGAAACCTTTGTTTGTTAACATTGCATAAAAAAAAGTACACAGATTACAAAACTAACCATGGAGGGAAGGGAAATTTAAACTTAATCTTAGAAATAGCTCTAATAAAAAAATATACATCTAGTCCAAGTTGGGCTTCCATGGTTAGCCCAAATTTGGGAGTACGGGCTGGCTTAAACCACTATATGTAACAGACTTGGAACCAACAAAACCACAAAATGATCGAAACAATGCAATTGAGAAGAGAAGAATTACAAGGAAATTGGCAAAGTGATTTTCACCTTGAAACAAAGAACAATCTAACCTCTGACTAGGTTCCATAACTTCTTCAAGGCAAAAATCATAAAAATACCAAATTCTAGTTTAATTTATTTGAATAATTCTTATATTAATTGCATAAGGTGATTATAGAGAGCCGAGACAAATTAGTTTCACCTAGAACTGAAAATCAACAACAAATCCATTGTAATAATAAATTTAAGATTTTCAAGAACCCGCACAAATTCACCGCAATGATTTCAATAAAGATTTTAAGGAACCCAACCTTAAATTGGTAAATTACCTTGCCATAAGTGACTTTGAAGTTTTAAACAACCACACAAATTTACAGTAATATTTAAATTTAAGGTTTAAAAGAACCAAGACATATTCATTATTCATCTTAACATCAGTAAGAATTTAAAAGAGTAGAAATTCTCATTCTCAATAATATTTTAATGATCAGTTAGATGAAGAAAAATATTTAAATTAAAGAAAAAAGTTAATTCTATTCCATTTTTAACTTTCATATATTCAAATTAAAAAAAAAACCGGTGCTAATTTAAGTAGGATAACATTAAAAGTTATGTTATCAAATAGCCGAAGATATGGAAACAATTTCAATCCCAATCACTAAAAAAAAGCCAAAACAAATGCAGTAACAAGTAGGAGAGCCAAAATAACTTACCCATGACTCCATACAGATTATATACATGCATCCAAAAAAGATTGTTACACCACTTTTACTGAAAAGATGTTGAGAGACCATTTTTATAATTTTGTCAATAGGTTTTATTCAGTGAGATAGATTCGGCCAATACCAAGAAATCTATGAAGAGGGTTGTGTTCGGCGAAGCATGTGAAGCATGTCAACAGAAATTGAAAGAGCTTGTCGTAGGCCCCGTAGACGAGCCGGAAGGGCAGACTTAAAGAATGTATGGTGAGCTCCTCCAAGATCTTTAATGGAGGAGCTCACGATCCACTCCGTAACATAACATACGTAGGAGCTCAAGATCTTTATGGTGAGGCAAGAGCCACTCCGTAACATACGAAGGGCCTTTGGTTCCGAGGCCCTGAGTAACCAGGTCTGTGCCCTTTATAGACCGGCATAGGAAATTGAATATCAATTGATCGATCTGCGTGGAGAAAGACGCCTTCCCACTGTTCTCCATTTCTTTGTCCACAACGATGCTGAACTTGTCGAACGCTAGGGAAAACTTCGGGAAATATCTGTCTCGACTATTTTTGAGCACCTCGAAGAGAAATCTCTTGAGCTTGCTGTGATTCTCCTTGGAAGGGACCAAGTAGACAACAACCCGGTAGCCTCCGGTGAAAGCAGTACTGGCCATGTAAGTGCCGGTGAGCACATTCTTCTTCTCCACCTTAGTCAGATCGTAGAGCACGGGGAAGCTCTTACCATCCAGCAGCATTATTACTCGCGAGTCCCCACGCGATGGGCGGACCCGGCCGCATATTAACCTTGAAGCCCGCGCTCTTGTATTTCAAATCCTTCATGCAAAACCTATACAACTTGCAGTACAACACATTCCTAAAAAAAACAGCTCCTGCACATAGCTCGAAACTCTTCAGATAATCAAAAAGATCAACACCAAAAAAGGTTTGATAAACATACTTCAGATGCCATTCAATCAAATTTCGTTTGTCTTGTATATACACGCTCTTGGGTTGAAGTTGTATTTATGCAAAGCCAAAATTGATAGACCAACCCACAACTTACACAGATAGAAAGTACATCCCAAAAGCAACATAAACTGCTGTATACGTAAGCCGCAAAATGATATTTTGTCGATTCTGCGTCTTCAAAATGAAAAGTCAGAAATCTAAATGCTATACAACATTATAATGATTCTATTACTGCCAAAATTTGAAAAGCAAAATATGTGAAAACTAGGATCTCTAGCAAAACCCCTTTCTGCCTTCAAATTGTAAAGACAAAAATCTATATGTAATAAACCATTATAGTGATTCTATTACTGCCAAAATTTAAGAGGTAACAGACATGAATACTAGGACCTGGCATTGCCTCCTGTTTCCTTCAGCTCTTCCAGATACATGGAGCATTCATGCTTTAACAATGCTAACCGTTTCGCAGTATCATGCATCTCTAGAATTTGCGCCTCTCGCCATTTCCGCTCCAGCATTTGCAATCTAGCCCCAACCAAGGGGGAAACTCCCGAAGAGAATAAATCCCGTTTAGACAGGGTTCCCTATTCCTCAAGCACACCGCCGAGATAACTCCTCCTGCTTCCTCCTACCGTACCAGGAGCTCCGCTTGCCGAACTAAATTGACTTTCGAGAAATGCCTCAACTTCGGCCTTAGAATTTTCTGTCGTTTTCTTCACATCTGCAATGTCCTCAGAAATAATATCCCTGGTCTCCTTCATAATCATTTGGTAAACTGTTTGGTAGTCAATCATGTCTTCAGTTTTGTCATTCGGCATTGGCGTCGACGAAACTTGGGCCTTCGCAGGGATGTGATTAGAACCTTGGCAGGGAAGTGATTCGAAACCGGGGCCTTGGAGGGAATGTGGGTCATGGGGATCTTGACACCCTTGATAGTTTCAGTGCATGCATCGCTCTCGACTTCTTCCTCCTCTTCTTCTTCTTCTTCGCCATGGTCTCCAGCAATAGTCTGTTCTTCCCCTACCTCGGGCCCATCTACCTCCATTGCATCTTCTGCAATCTCAACCTCAATCTCATCTCCCTCGGTATGCTCGCCCCATGCATGTTTCCAGAGCTTATACATTTCCTTCTCATGCGGAATCTTGTAAGCAAAAACTTCTTCTTTAATATTCCCCTGAGCAATCTTATCCTTAATTGACCCATACCTCGCCTTCATCCTCCTCATCTTTTCAAACAACTGGGATTTATTAACCTCGTGTGTCAAAGAATCATTAATCTTTTCAATAAGCTGCGGAATGTTATTGGGAAACTCCGAACCCTCCTTGGCACAAACCAGATACCCAGGTACCCATTCATGATGACACTCTCGTCGTTGTCCGTCCATGCCTGAGCCTTCTTCTTCGAGGATTTCTGAGGTGAATCCTTCACGGTGGGAGTCACCACGGTGATGGCAGTAGCAGATTCTTGCGGCTGCTCCTGAGTTTTCTTCTTGATAGAATTCGAAGCCGAAACTGCTTCAGCATGTATTTTTCCCTTCAACGTCGACTTCTTCTTCAGCTCGGTCTGCTCTTCGGCAACGTCATCCTCTTCTTTGGCGACTTCTTCTTCAGCGGGTTTCTTTCCCTTCTTCTTCTTCGGCTCGGACTGCTCTTCGACATCTTCATTGTCTTTGGCTCTTTTCGCCGATACAGCCTTCTTTGGCTTCAGGGCGGAGCGAGTCTTGAGGTTCAGCTCCGATGGGGTCCCCTGGTTTCGAACAACAGGCCTGTCCACAAAATATTTGAATCGATCAGCAAGAGCGCCCAGCAGTGGGGGGCCGTAACTTCCAGGGATTTCCTTCATAGGAACCCCTGTTGAGGTCATGCTCGCCAATGCCATCATCTCATTACTAATGTTTGTGCCCACCTGGACCACACATTTCGAACCGAACCCATATTTATGAGGTTGAGTTTTATCGTAATTAAAAACCACTTACACCTTTGCTGTTCACGGGTCCGTATATGGATACATAAGACTCAATTTATAAGGATTCAACCATATAACAAATGGGTACCATAGCACCAACGAGCAACTATGCTACCCACAATGAATTTTTTGGCTAGAGATTTCAACTTACTAAACCCTTGAAAATGAATACAGAGAAAAAAAAATGGAAAAATTAATTGGGAGAACACATGTCCATCTCAAACCACTTGCTAAACCCTTGAAAATGAATACAGAGAAAAAAAATGGAAAAATTAATTGGGAGAACACATGTCCATCTCAAACCATGTGAAGTAAAATGAATACAGTGAAAAGAAAATGAAAAAATTAATTGGGAGAACACATGTCCATCTCAAACCATGTGAAGTAAAATGAATACAGAAAACAAAAAAATGGAAAAATTAACTGGGAGAACACATGTCCATCTCAAACCATGTAAAGTAAAGCAAGCACTTAATATTTTTGGCTGACCTTGGGTGATGAAATTTTGGCATCCGTGCAGGGATAATTCAAAACTGCATACTGAGTAAAAAACCATGTGAATTAAAGCAAGCAATTAATATTTTTTGCTGACCTTGGGTGATGAAATTTTGCCCTAAGCAATTAATAATTTTAGCTGACCTTGGGTGATGAAATTTTGGCCTCGTGCAGGGAATAATTCAAAACTGCACACTGAGTAAGAGAGTGTTAATTCAATTCTATTCTATTCAAGCCAGGGAAGGTAAGAAAACTTTGGTTCAAAATTTCTTTTGCATAGTCTAAAAAGGAGACTGAATTTTCTTTGTTTTCCTCCTAAGTGAAATATATCACGTGTCTACCATGGAAGAGCACGCAGAGCCAAATGCTAAAGATTCCCCGAATTGAATTCAGTGAAGTGAAAGATGTGTGTTATCGATGGAATGACAAAGGATTGTGGAGTATGCTCAAAGATGTGTGTTATCGATGGAATGACAAAGGAGTGTGGAGTATGCCCCACGTGTTTGTTCTCAATCATAATTGGGTTCCACATAAAGAAGCTAAAAGAAGCTAAGCTAATGGGCGCACTTTTTTCACTTGTTTTGTGGTTGTTTAATCTGTCTAATCGTGGAAATCTGGAATATTAATTGTTATCTTTGTCAGCTTGCTATTTGAATTATGAATGACAGATTTGTGATAAATGAGATGTTGTTTACAATGATAATAATAACATTACTGATATAAGCTACGCGGTCGAGGTACTACTATGTTGACCTATGGGGATGTAAAAGGTTCTTTTGATTCAATAGAATACCAAGGAACTGCTTTTTTTTACTGGTAAAAGAAAAAAAAGAAAAAAAAAACTACGGTGTCGGGTCTTGGGGCACAAGAACCCAAGACAACGTCATGTCCACCATTGCTAATATAAGCTACGTCGTCGAGGTACTGATCTGCTGACCCATGGGGGTTTTGTACTGCTGACTGAAGATGTAAAAGGTTCTTTTGATTCAATAGAATACCAAGGAACTGCTTTTTTTACTGGGAAAAAAAAAAAAAAAAAGCTACGGTGCCGGGTCTTGGGGCACAAGAACCCAAGACAACGCCATGTCCACCAAACCAATAATAATCTAAAAAAATAGACATTTAAAAAATAAAAAATAAAAATAATAATAATAATAATAATACACAACCTTAATCTAAATTACATGTTTTTGTTAAAATTACCACAAATTAAACTAAATAATGGCTGTAAATAATGGCCATGACTGATTCATATATATCCCCTTGTAGAAAACATACGATAACTTTTCTACTTCAATGAAGAGGATATTAGTTGACACTTGGCCATGTCCATAATAGTTAAGGATAAATTTGATATTCTTGCAAAAGAGGATAAGAATAAATTTGATATTCTTGCAAAGAGGATAGCTGCCAACGACAATGATGGATGGTTATCTAACATAAAATGGTGTTTCCAAACGTGTAAGTGGAGGCAGATGTTAGACTCATCTATCCCGAGTCCCGACTGCTTCAAGATGGCACAAGTGTCCTATGCCAAACGAACGTGCAAGTGGAGGCAAATGTCAAACTGAGTCGTCCCAACCTATTTCACTATTTAGAGTTGCTCATAGGGAGGCACAAGTGTCATCAGCTACAATTAGTTTTCCTTCACCATCTTCCTTCTCCCAGAAGAAAAACAATATTTTAGAGAAAGGCCAATTTAGAAGGCTACAATTATTTTTTCACCATTTTTTTCACCATCTTCCTTCTCACAGAAGAAAAACAATATTTGGAGAAGGGCCAATTTAGAAGGCTGAGAGTTATAGGAGAAAACAAACGCTGCAACAACGCAAAAACTGAAGAATAGGGTAGTCTCCTCGCCACTGAATGTTTCCACTATCTTAACTGAGATATGAGATGAGATTATGGACCATGTTCTTATGCGACCACTACAAGGCTAAAGTTGAGCACAACGCTACAACCACAAGGTGTGTCCCAACAAAGTGTCATCCCCTTCGAGTACGGTTTCCTTAGAGAATTCATGCATGATTGTTATTTTAGATAATTCATGTAGCACAGGGTGAAGATTTTACAGCAATAAGATCGAATCTTCTTTTGCATTCCCTTCCGTTTCATGTAAATTCACTGTAATTCTTACATTTCACATGATTTTGGTTCTTCGAAGGTTTAAATCCACCCATGTCATAATATTAGTTGGTTTGAAGATGTACACTTTCTGGCGGCCGAGCTTATCCAGCATGTACGTTCATGCTGATAAGCCACCTGGCTTGGGCCCTACGACCTGTCTCAACTTGGTGCATTGACGGAATTTTAATATAATCCGGCAGCCTCATCCGCCTTCGTCCCGCCACCGCCACGGCCACCGTCGTCCTGCTGCCACCCCGCCGCGTCCTGCATTAATTATCTACCAAATAATTTTTTTCGAACGTCTACACTCCCGCTCGGTCCATTGATCGATCCCCTCCCCTGTTCACGGTGGCCCTGTTCAATCAACTCCAGGCCCGGCCATAGCAGATGCCCAGAACATGTATCTCAGTTTCTCCATCACAGAATCCGCCGCAGAGAGGGGGCGCCCTTGTCATGGGCACTGTGAGGCTAGCCTGATAGGATTATGAGGAAGGAATTGAGGGCTGCCAGACACACACAGCATACAGTAACCTGTCAGATTCGACGAGTAATCATATGGATATATGAGAGCTGAAATCCTGGTGCAGATGCTGATGCTGTGGGAGATTGAGGTCCCTGTTTTTTCTTAGCTACAGAGTGTTTAAGAATCCCAAAACAAAGCTGCTACTATCTCAATCAATTCATTCTTATATTTTCTCATAAATCAGTTTGGAAATCAACTCCAGGGGCAACGTTGAAGAGTAGCTCTGGTGAAGAAAGCTTCTCCGCTCCTCTCTGCTCAAGTGAAGGAAGCTTCTTGACTTCTGGACTCAAGGTAATACAAGCTTCTCACATCTCATACTCAAGCTTCTCACGGAATTAAAACAATATGAATCAGACAATTTTACTATCACTGTCCATTTACTATCACTGTCCATTCGTTTTGCCTCCTAATGTGTAGATCATCCAACACTTAATTCATTTCATTTTAGATATACAACAGGCAATCAGAAAGATAACTTTTTAATAATGTCACTAACCCATTTGTTAGGCATGAAAATCATCAGGCCCAGATGACATGAGCATAAACTTGTTAAATTTCTCTACTGTGTGCGTCTAGGCCGATTCCTATTGCTTATTAGTGTATAATTCCTTTGAAACAATATCCTAGATTATGATTAAGGTCATTCAATGACCCAGACCCGGATCCTATATGCTAGATTAAGATTATTTTGAATTTGTTCCGAAAAGCCCAAATTATGCTAGATCAAAATCATATGAAACAAGTTTTATCAAAATGCCCTGGTACTTACAGTCATACCTGCCAAATAATTGTAGATTTTCTTGTGCCTCAGCTGAAATGCAACCACTCGCCAGGATGTCCGTGATAAGTTCTGCTAGTTGTGAAACAAGGGTAAGCGGTTGAATTCCAGAATCAATGATCTCTCGTGTGGTTTTTACAATATTTTCAGTGTCTGCTGCTAAAGCAAAGTTCAGTAAATCCACCAGTTTTTCATGCGGTATCAAACCGATCTGCAAATTATCACCTTGGAAATGTTCAGATGAACTAGATTATCATGCATGCAAATCAACGGTTGTCAAGATAATGAAATCAAACACTTGAATCACCTTCATACCGTCCCAGTAGGAATTTTAGTACTTTGAATTTTAAGTTTTGTTTAAAGAAATTTAAAAGATGAAATTAAAGAAATGAAGTGTACCGTTTGGCGAATGACGGTGAGAGTGACTTTTGCAGAAAGAAGGCTGAACTGATCCAATGTGTTCTCGCCATCCCGTAACAAGCCCTCTGCCCTCGATGTGATCAAACGCAACGCATCCTCCTCGATGTCTATATTTTCTGAAACTGCAAGTCTATAAAGTCTATTGAACATATCCACGTCTTTTAGCTTCTGAAAGCTGAATTTTTGACATCCAGACAAGAAAGGCTTTGGAAGTAATTCTGAATCTGTTGTAATCAGAATAAATACCATGTAACTATTAGGATTTTCCACAGATTTCAACAATGTACCAAATGCTTCATGATTTAGTTCGTGACAGTCCTCTACGATAAAAACCTTGTACACTGAAGCTGATTGCGAGAACTCAATATTCTGAAGACAGAATTTCAGTTCTTCAATGTCATTATTGCTTGCTGCATATAGCTCTGTGACGTGAGGGCTTTCTCCAGACTGGAAAAGTGAACATTCTCTGCATTCCCAACATGGTCTTGATTTCCTGTTGCAAGATGAACAATTCATTGCAGCAGCAAAGATTCTTGCAGCAGTGGTTTTTCCTGTTCCTCTGGGCCCGTGGAAAATATATAGAGAGGCAATTCTCTGTTTCAGAATTGCATTCATCAAGGATTTTGTCACAATGTTCTGTCCAACAAGTTCATTTAGGGATCTAGGTTTGTACTTTTGGCTCAAGCTCATATGATTTTCTTTGCAGTCTCTCATAGTTGAATCTTCCATCATGGTATCGCTTTGTCTTTTCCTTGCATTTCCACGATTATAATCATTGTTCTTCAATGCATGAGGTATATGGATTTCGTGGCTTTTACTTGCATGCAATGGAAAACCCCTATGATTTTCTATTTTCTTGTTCTTATAGGCATGCAGCGAATCCATCCTCAATACTTTAGGATCAATACAGGATTCATGATATGAAATGTTACTGTTCGAATCCATCCCTTCGTCATCTATGCATACATTGCAGCCAGCATTACATGACGAGGACTCTGTAGAACAATTTTCAGAGCCATCTTCCTCATAGGAATCCCTTGCTGAAGGATTATATCCTCTCTGTAATCTTAATGAGCTTAGAGGGGATACATTCTTACCATTGTTGTTTCTTGTCTTCCTCGTTCCTGGTAACATGCTGATAGGACTCCTGCTTCTATAAAATACACGTCTTAGAGCCCGAGTTTTTGTACTCTTTGTGGTACCGTAGTGGAAGCTGAAAGCCGTTTCTGCCTGCAAATCGTTGGTTGAACTTGCACAGCTTTCGTTTCTATTAGAATGTAATGTTGGCTTTACTTGTGGGTATAACCAAGATCTACTCCTATGCAAAAAATTAAATTTAATGCACAGCGGAACTTAGAAATCAAGCTTAATGCATAGCGGAACTTACTTTCCATCTTCAAAGGCCGCAGACAGCTTCCAAGGCTCTGGGTTGATACGCTCCTGG
>LPNX010226450.1:0-91573 GCA_001517045.1 Pseudotsuga menziesii
TGTCTTAAGCGTCGCTTTCCATTTTAAATAATTAACCAATTACAACAAATTATTAAATGATTGATAAGACATTATTAAATGAATGAGTAATTTAAGCGTCATCGCTTAAGCGACGCTTAGGAGGATATCCGTCGCTTAAGCGACGCTTGCAATCCTTTTTGTCGCTTAAGCGATGCTTATCAAGCCTAGACGTTGCTTAAGCGACGCTTATCACCACCATTTCAAAAAAAAATTATCTTCCTGATTTTTGGCACGGTTAAAAGAAAAAATCCACGCACCGTCGAAAAAAACCGTCGGATTTTGGATCAAAATGTAGTAGTGACAGCGGCCTGAAGGCTTCCCTCATCACAAACGGAGGGGAAGAGGAGACGATATCATGGGTGTGGATGCGGAGCAAACACTCCAGAGCATTCATACCAACTTTGTGAGGCTAACACACAGAGTTCCCATGGCGGAAGTCGAGGACTTGCCTGAGGCCATGCAGTGCCAGGTGGTGGGTGTACCACGAGCATGGGTGTGATTTTTTCGACGTCTATCTAGAGCCGTAGTGACGTTCCATGATCACAACCCCCCTCCTCCTCCACAGGCTTAGATACCTGGGAGTGATACATTTTGTATTACCATGTATTATATTTTGGTGGCTCGAGAGCCCCATTTTTGTATTATGACACTATGTATTACCACATTTTGGATGTATATAAAAACTTTTATGATGATCGGTTTATTTATTTACATGTGTAAAAACTTGTGTTTGTGATGATTTTATTGTGTATTAAACAAATTCCAATCTAACACGTAGTTAGCATATGAGTCAGCAACTTGATTATTAATTCTTGGAACATGTATGTATGTTATATTGTCAAATTGTCATTCTAATAACCTCACACATAAAAATATTCTTAATAATGTCAGATCTCTAACATCGTACAAACTATTAAGCTGTGACACTACTAACTCCGAATCAAGACGTACCTCAAGAGAGAGAACGCCATGTAAAATGGCATCCCGTAGAAGGTCAATAACGGCACTATATTTAGCAACATTGTTTGAAGATGGTCGTAAGCATACGCCTCCTGAAGACAATACCTGACCCATAGGAGTAAAAATCACCCAAGCAGCAGAGGCTGAGTGTTGAGTGTGACGGCTCACACCATCCGCGAATCCTATGAAGGTGGAAGATTCCATTGACATCTGCCAAAAGAAACGAAAACTAATCACAAACCCAATCACCATGAGAAAAAGACCTAACTATGCAAAACTGTACAATAATATACAATAACCAGCCTTGGATGAAAATCATGCATAGTACTTTTTGAGATAGATCCCATTCCTAGGCTCCGCCAAGGTCGTTCCCTCATAATCCACTAACTCATAAGCGCCCTTCTCTAACACACGCTTAACGACGTAAGGCCCACGCCACATGGGGTTAAACTTTCCTGCCCCCAAGGGTTCTTTCGGTTGATCCCACAAAAGGACCAAGTCTCCCTCACTAAACCTCCTTGGACAAACATACTTATCTTACTGGACCTTTACACGACGCTTATTTACTTCTAGAGCCACCAAGGCATCTCGACGCTGCTCATCAAGTTGCTCAAGGTGGACCAAACGCTCCTCCAATGGTGAAGTGTCTGGTAAGAGCTCTATGGCTAGCTTCAAAGAAGGAATCTCGCACTCAACCAGCAATACCGACTCCACTCCATGTACAAGTTGATATGGAGAAAAACCCGTGGCATTCTTAACAGCGGTTCGATATGCCCACAAAGCAGTGTATAACATAATGTGCCAATTATTCTTGCTTTGTGTGATGGTTCGTTGGAGAATGGATTTGAGTGATTTATTCACTGCTTCTACCTGTCCATTCGCTTGAGGGTAGTAAGAGGAGGAATGCTCTTGTTTGTACCCTAAATTTGATGCCAACTCTTCCATCATACAATTCTAAAATTGCAAGCCATGGTCAGTGACAAGCTCTTTCGGAATCCCAAACCGAGTAATAATTTGGTTGAATACGAAGTGCGCGACTATCTCACCGTCGAATTTAACTGTAGGCATAGCCTCAGCCCATTTCATGAAGTAGTCAACAGCCACTATGATATGATGATGCCCCCCAGCTGAAGCTGGGTTGCAATCCATAAAATCAAGCCCCCACTTAGTGAAGGGAACGACGGTGATGATGGGGTGTAGCGGGGCAGGTTTCGAGCGCATATTACGTGCAAACACCTGACAAGGGTGCACCTCTTGACCGCATCTACACAATCCTTAAAGATCGACGGCCAGAAATAACTCGCTCTTAAGATTTTTTGGGCTATAGAAAACCCAGATAAATGACCACCACACGCCCCTCCGTGGCAATCATTCAGCACTACCTCAGCCTCCTCATGAGTTAAACAACAACGTAAAATGGAATCTACCCCACGGCGGTATAAAGTGTTATCCATTATGAGGTAATTCTTAGAAACATGATGTAATCATCGTTGTTCATCCCATGAGAGGTGAGTAGGGACCTTCAACGTTTGTAGATATATAATGATATCCCCATACCATGGGTCTAAAATTGAGATTAAGAAGATGTGCTCATCGACAAGCGTATCTTCACAAACCAACTCCTCGGCCTCGCTTGGGAAATCCAATATAAGCTCTGCAAAAATTAACAATTTCTTTGATTTTGCCGAAACAAAATCGAGATCGAATTATTGCAGGATGAAAATCCATTTATTATATTTTCCCCCAATCATCCTTCGATTGAGGACGAATTGAAACGGATTGACATGTGCTACAACCAAGGTCTGGTGAAGGAGAATATAATGTCTCAACCGTTGAACCGCATGTATAGTAGCTAAGGCAAGCTTCTCAACATGGTAATAACGAATCTCTGCGTCAATAAGATTACGGCTCAGATAGTATATGGCATGGTCTTGGAGCTCCTCATCCTCTTGAACTAAAACCATACCAATCGCCTCCATGGACGTGGCCACATAAAGTAGAAAATCACGGCTATAGTCTGGGGGACTAATCACCGGGGCCAATGTTAGGGCTCGCTTGAGCGCATCAAAGGACTCCTAGGCTCGCTCATCCCAACAAAAGGTGGTGTCCTTCTACAAAAGACGCATGAAGCCTCTAGTCAAATTGGCAAAATTGACAACAAATCTTCGTAAGAAGTTTGCCATGCCTTGCAAACGTTGAAGATGATGAATATTCTTTGGGGGAGACAACTGAAGTATTGCCTCAACCTTCAAAGGGTCAACTCTTATACCCTCTTTAGAAATGATGAATCGTAATAAGCGACCTAACTTCACACAAAAGATGCACTTGTGAGGATTTAACCTGACCAAATAATGGCGGCACCTTTCGAATACCAACCTCAAATGATAGGAATGATGCATTCTCATACAAGAATGAGCAGCAAGGTCATCCAAAAATACTTCGATAATCGATTTGAGATCATGGAAAATCAAGGTCATTTCCCGCTGAAAAGTAGCTCCAGCATTCTTAAGGCCAAAAGGCATTTTCCTATATGCAAAAGTTCCCCAAGGACAAATAAATGCAGTCTTATTTTGGTCTTCAGGTTTAATTTGTATCTGATTATATCTAGAAAATCCATCCATAAAGGAAAAAAACTCGCTACCCGCACACTCATCCAAAATCTGATCAATAAATGGTGTGGGGAAATTGTTCTTAGGACAGGCACGATTCAAATCATGGAAATCAGTACATATGCAGATCTCTCCCTGCTTCTTATCAACTGAAATGGGGTTTGAAACCCACTCTGTCAAGGAAACGGGATAGATAAAATCGGCTTTCAACAGTTTCTCTATCTCTACCTTAATCGTGGGTGCTTTCCTAGGATTCACTGCACGCAAACGTTGTTGAACAGGCTTAGCGTTGGGATAAGTCTTAATCTCGTGTTCGACAATCCGAGGGTCGATTCCTGGCATTTCATCATAAGACCAAGCAAAGATATCACAGAATTCTTTAAACAACCCGGTGTATTCTAGAATCTCAGCATGGGAACATTCTGCTTCAATATAGACATTCTCTATCCTTCCAGGATCGCAAAAGATATTGACAGGAATCGTTGGAGATATATTTGTGATGTTCCCATCATCCATCAGACTAGGAGAGCTTAATGGAACCATGGGACTACCAATTCTCTCGCTAAGAACCTCCCTAAAGTCCTCATGCTCCAAGCGGTCAAGCTCGGGAAGAAAGTAAGATCTATGATGGAGCTCTTCCCATGGTGGCTCAACTCCCGACATGGCCTCAATAATCGCTTCATCTAAAGGAAAAACACTATCAAGGCAGTCGTGCATGTGAGAAGACTATACTACCCATGCAAGCAGCACATAAGGGTCCTCCTCCTCCGTCTGTGAAGAGGAAGGACTAGGCTCTGCAACACACTCAAGATTAGCTTGATAAGCTACCATAGTTGCAGGCAGCGGCACGTCCGTCACGATGAGCTCACTCGAAGTGCTCGGTGTAGGAAGAATCCAAGGATCTTCCATATGACTTGTGCGAAAAGACACCAATCTCATAGACGTCAAAGCCTCACCGAAACTAGGCCCTATCATAAGGATAGGTGTAGGGCAACTAAAGCTTCCCATGAGGGATGGATACATTCCCACGCCCACACTCCCAGTTGCCGGCTGAGAATGCTCTACAATCGGGATCTAAGCTCCCGAAGATGCGGTAACCGACAGATTCTTGAATGGCATTTGATCAATAGTAACTATCTTCCCATTAAATGGAAAGCATACAACGCGAAATAGGGAAGAAACTACGGCTTGCATACTGTACATCAAATTCCTACCCAGCAAGAGATTGTAGTCAAGTGGCGCATCAACCACCTCAACCTCTATCGCAGCGGTCTTCCCTCCCAAACAGACCTTAAGGGAAGGGAGAATCTCGTGCGACCTAAACGATCTCTCATCGAACGCAGTTAACATGGTCGTAGACTTAGACAACTCAGGGGAACCTAAACCCTTCCAACATGAAAAAGACATCACAGAAGCAGTAGCGCCTTCGTCAATCACAGTGCGCTTAACAGTCATGTTAAGACATTCTACGTGAATCAAAAGAGACACATAGTAAGGTAAGCGAGGCTGAAGTCCTGTGGTTTCAAATTTAATCATGGAGAAAGAATTAGCATCATTCACACCAAGGGCAAAAAGCAAAGCCTTCCTTTTCAAAGGACAATTTTGAAGTACTTCTAGTGCAAACATCACATAAGGAGTGTGGTCCAAATCCTCGACAATATAATAGTTCTGGGCAGCTCGGGCATTAGGATTGTGCCCCGAATGCTTAAGGACTCCCTTAGGAATGTGAGGTGCAGCTTCAGGTTTATCCACAGGTTTTTCAATACGCAAAGGAGTCCCTGGTGGATTAGGTTCCTTTCCTGGGTTGGGTTGTGACAAACCATAGTCCTTCGCACGGGTCACAACTTTCGCAGCACATACCGTTGTTAATGCAACCATGACCACTACCCTCCAGTGGATCTTGATCACCACCAAACTGATCATGGGTCCTCTAGTTCATATTTTGATTGTGAGGTAAAGGTTTAGTCAGCACAGCTAGGCCCTGTGCCAAGAACCTCAAGGCTTCATCAATACGAGGGCACAAGTAAGTGAGGTGATCTTCCTTACACAGCTTGCAAGGAAATTTAACCTTACGTTTAGCTTGCTTGTCCCCCCCAGCATCACGGGCGTTCTTGCCATTATTATTAGCATTTTCGTTCCTATTCCCACCCTTTCGATTATTCTTACCCTTCTTTTTATTCCATCCGGCCTATCGGTTACCCTTCTAGTCCGACGATTGCACTGAAAGCACACTCGCCGTTTGGGTCGGTTGGGACGAAGCCATGGCTTGTCCCGACGCAGATTGGTTGATTGACAATTGACTGACTTGTTTTGCAACTGAATTTGCAGGTTTAGCACTTGCACAACCAACAATGCCATCGGCATCTGGTCCAGGTTTAACTTTGGGGTCGAAACTAGAACGTGGAGCATTGGGAATGATCTCATATAACAAACCGGATTGAGCGTAAATCAAATCTAGTTCCTGCGCCCTAAAAATGGCTTGTTCCTCATTTTGCACTCTAGATGTAGAAACATCCTTTTCGCTATATACGGCAATAACGACTTAAGGAACCATTCGAGGAGGAATTCCGGTGGTATAAAGGCTTTAATCAACCTCTTCCGTCTATGCCACTCTTGGATATGATCTGAGATATGTGTGGCTTTATCCTGCCAAAATGTCGACAAGAGTTCTGTACCAACGTCATAACGCACTGGTAGCTGGAAGTGGTTAAGAAAATTCATCGCTAGGTCGTCGAACAAAGCGAATGCCCCCCTAGGTAGCTCTATATACCATTTCGCAGCAGGCCCTATAAGGGTGCATTGAAACAGCCTTAAACGGATTGAGTCTTGGTGTAAGGAATTTGAAGAGCACCATAGGTGAAAGGTAGTAACATGTTCGCTCAGATCCTCTCTCATTTGCCCTCGAATTTGGGTATGTATGAGGGAAGCTTAGTAGGGACAGCCGGCCAAGCCGAGTCATGAGCTATAGGATCATTCGTCAATCTCGACAAGTAAGGAAGATTCAGCGTTGCAAGGAAAGGGAGCCTAGGATGATTAGGTCGATGGACCACTCCCTGGTAGTTCTAATTCACATAGGTCTAATTACCATAACCACCATGGCCTTGTCCATAGTGCCCTCTTCCCGTTTGACGCGTATAGGGTGGCATGGAAGCACCATAGTGTGGTGTGCCTTGACTATTCGGAGCTACAAAGCCATAATTTGGAGAGTAAGCAGGTTGTTGATACCCGCACCCATAAGGTGAAGAACCCTTTCCATACTGCGTCCCATAATAAGGTCCACAAGTCATCCCATGAGATGTCCCTGTTAGGGTTAACCTTGACTTGAGATCGAGTCAAAGGTGGTTAGGTCTAGCACATGGTTTGGGCACATGGTTTGTTGTAGCCCATGGTATTTTCCCTTGGTATTGCATGTGTTAACCTTGACTCGGGATTGAGTCAAAGGTGGTTAGGTCTAGCACATGGTTTGGGCACATGGTTTGTTGTAGCCCATGGTATTGTCCCATGGTATTGCATGTGATCAAGCCTTTATAAGGCTTGAGGAGGCTCCATTGTGTATTGTACTAGGTACTGTAGTGTACTGGATGTGAGTACTGTATGGTACTAGATGTGAGTATTGTATGGTACTGGATGTGAGCATTGTATTGTGTTGGAAGAGAGACTGTGAGAGCGTGAAGAGGAAGTGCAGCAGTTTTGTTGCAGGGCGTATCCCTTCATCTTTCTGGATTGAAATAAAAGGACTGGCAAATTTGTTTGTGGACATAGCCCATCATTTGGGTGAACCACGTTATATCTGTGTCTCTCTGTAATGTTTGATGTGTTTTTGCATCTTGTTTATTGATTTAACTGTATAATTGTTATTGCTCTGCGGTCCTGTTTTTCTAACAATTGGTATCAGAGCCAAAAGGTCTATTTGGTTTGTAAACTTGCATGAAAGAAGGGTTCCTAGTTTGAGTGGGAGCAATGGCGGAAGAAGGAAAGTTTAGGGTCGATAAATTTAATGGCCAAAACTATCAATTATGGAAGATGCAAATGGAGGACTATCTGTACCTGTCGTTGGGTGGAAAAGCAAAACAAACAGCGACTATGAAGGATGAAGAATGGGAGGTTCTTGACAGAAAGGCACTAGGAACAATACGGCTGTGCCTGGCTTCGTCAGTGGCCTTCAATATTTTGAAAGAAATAACAACAGAGGGTGTGATGAGCGCATTGATTAAGCTCTATGAAAAACCCTCAGCTTCTAACAAGGTATTTTTAATGAAGCGTTTATTTAATATGAAGATGTCAGAAAGTGGATCTGTTGCTGACCATTTAAATGAGTTTAATACACTTACCAGTCAGTTAAGTTCTGTAAAAGTGAACTTTGATGATGAGGTTAGGGCTCTTCTAATCTTGTGCTCATTGCCAGAAAGCTGGAATAGCTTGGTCATGGCTGTAAGTAACTATGTCCCTAGTTCAAGCACTCTTAAGTTTGATGTTGTTGTTAGTGTTATTCTTAGCGAGGAAATGTGAAGGAAAAGCACAAGTGAGACATTAGGTAATGCGTTGACCATGGAGAGCAGAGGGAGACAAAAAGAGAGAGGAAGGAGCCCAGGAAATCGCGGCAAGTCTAAAAAGGGAAGATCCAAGTCCAGATTCGGAAAAATAGAATGCTGGAACTGCGGTAAGAAAGGACATCTAAAGAAAGACTGCAGAGCACCAAAGAAGAAAGGTGAGAGGTAGCAAGAGACTACCCAGGAAGCAAATGTAGCAGGTGATGTGTTACAAGATGCTTTGATTCTTGCATTAGATAATACTAGTGATTACTGGATAGTAGATTCAGGGGCTTCATGTCATGCTACACCCCATAGGAAATTCTTTTATGATTATGTTCAAGGTGATTTTGGGCATGTGTTATTGGGGGATGATGAACCATGTAAAATTGTTGGAAAGGGTAAGGTACGGATTAAACTAAATAATGGAAATGACTGGTTGCTAAAGGATGTAAGGCACATTCCTACTATGAAAATAAATTTGATCTCAACAGGGTAGTTGGGAGATGGGGGTTGTTTGTCTACGTTTGGAGAAACATGGTGGAAGGTCACTAAAGGATAAATGGTAATTGCAAAAGGAAATAGGATAGGTACGTTATATTTATTTCCTCATAACACTGATTATTCTATTTCTGTAGCTTCCACAGAAACAGGTGCAGCATTGTGGCATCATAGGCTTGGCCACATGAGTGAGAAGGGGATGCAGATTCTCCACTCAAGGAAACTGCTTCTAGATCTGAAGCAGGTAAGTTTGGAATTTTGTGAGAACTGTGTTTATGGAAAATAGGAGAGAGTTAGATTTCTCAGTGTTGGGAAACAAAAGAAGAGTGAAAAGTTAGAGCTTGTCCATACAGATGTATGGGGACCAGCTCAGGTACAATATCTTGGTGGCTCTCGTTATTATGTTACTTTTATTGATGATGCAACTAGAAAAACTTGGGTTTATTGCATTAGACAGAAATCTAATGTGTTTGATACTTTTAAGAAGTGGAAAGCTTTGGCTGAGAATGAGACAGGAAAAAGGTTGAAATGTCTTAGATCTGATAATGGAGGCGAGTACTGCAACAAGGAGTTTGACAGTTACTGTTCACACAATGGGATTCACAGAGAGAAGACAGTCCCTGGAACACCCTAAGAAAATGGCGTGTCAGAAAGGATGAATAGAACGATCATGGAGCGTGCAAGGTGCATGAGATTGCATGTAGGGTTGCCCTTACAGTTTTGGGCTGATGTTGTAAACACTGTTGTTTATTTAATAAATAGAGGGCCTTCAAGCGCTTTGGATGGTGGAATTCTAGAGGAGGCATGGACAGGTAAACAAGTAAAATACTCATTTCTGAGAACTTTTGGTTGTGAAGCATTTGTCCATATTGATAAATATGATAGAACAAAGCTTGAGGCTAAATCCAAGAAATGTACCTTTATTGGATACGGGGTTGATGATTTTGGTTATCGCTTATGGGATCTTAAAAATCGCAAAATAATTAGGAGTAGAGATGTAGTATTCAATGAAAAGGTCATGTACAAAGATCAGTTGCAGGAAAAGAAAGAAGAAAAGGAAAACACAGAGTACACAGTGCTTGATGAAATCAAAGAAAATGAAGTTCCAAAAGCACCAGAAAATCAAGAGCAACAGCAAGTACCTGAAACTCCTGCAACTGTAAGAAGGTCTACCAGGTTAAGTAGACCCCCTGAACAATTCTCTCCTTCACTGTATTATTTATTGATGACTAATTCTGGTGAGCCAGAATGTTTTGAACAAGCAATGTAAGTAGAAACTAGAAAGAATTGGGAGCAAGGCATGGATGAGGAGATGGACTCATTGGTAAGAAACCAAACTTGGGATCTGGTTAAGTTGCCTGCAGGAAAAAGGGTATTGCAGAATAAATGGGTTTACAGGTTGAAGGAAGAAGATGGAGGAAAGAAGCGGTACAAGGCTAGACTTGTTGTAAAGGGGTTTGCACAAAATAAAGGTATAGAATTTGATGAAATATTTTCTCCTGTTGTTAAAATGACTTCAATTAGAACTATTTTAAGTCTAGTGGCGGTAGAAGATTTGCATCTTGAACAATTAGATGTAAAAATGTCCTTTCTCCATGGGGATTTGGAGGAAGAGATTTATATGCAGCAGCCACAAGGGTATGAGGTCAAAGGGAAGGAGAATTTGGTTTATAGGTTGAAGAAGAGCTTGTATGGCCTGAAGCAAGCTCCAAGGCAGTGGTATTTAAAATTTGATAAGTTTATGATAGAACAAGGTTATGATAGATGTCATTCTGACCACTGTGTTTATTTCAAGAGGCTAGATAACGGAAGATATATTATCTTGTTATTGTATGTGGATGACATGCTTGTTACAGGGTCTAACATGTAGGATATAAATGTGCTCAAAAGAAAACTAGCTAAATCATTTGCGATGAAGGATTTGGGTGCTGCAAAGCAAATCCTTGGTATGAGAATAACAAGAGACAGGAAAAATCGCAAATTGACATTGTCTCAAAGTGAGTACATAGAAAAGGTGTTCCAGAGGTTTAGAATGCAGAATGCAAAACCAGTCAGCACATCTTTGGCAAGCCATTTCAAACTAAGCAAGCATATGTGTCCAGAGACACAGGAAGAGATAGATTACATGTCCAAAATTCCCTAGTCATCAGCAGTTGGGAGCTTGATGTATGCCATGGTGTGCACAAGACCAGATATTGCACACGCAGTGGGAGTTGTGAGCAGGTATATGAATAATCCAGGTAAAGAGCATTGGAAAGCAATACAGTGGATTCTCAGGTATTTGAGAGGTACCACTTTTCATGCATTATGTTTTGGAGGTTCAGACACTGTTCTACAGGGATATGTTGATGCAGATATGGCTGGTGATAAAGACACCAGGAGGAGCACCACAGGGTATGTGTTCACTATAGGTGGAACAGCAGTAAGTTGGATTTAAAAACTGCAACAGGTTGTTTCACTTTCAACAATGGAAGCAGAGTATGTTGCTGCTACAGAGGCTAGTAAGGAGATGATTTGGTTGCAGAGGTTCATGGAATAATTGGGTAAGAAACAGGAGAATAGTAGGCTGTACAGTGACAGCCAGAGTGCCATTCATCTTGCAAAGAAATCAGTCTTTCATTCAAGGACTAAACATATAGAACTCAAGTACCACTTCAGTAGATCTGTTCTAGATGAAGAATTGTTAAAACTGGAAAAGATTCACACTAGCCAAAATCCTGCAGACATGTTGACAAAGGGAGTAACCAGAGAGAAACTGAGTTCCTGCTCGGTTTCTGTTGGCCTTAAAGCATGAAGGTGAAAAGAATAAATTTGCCAAGGCTAAGGTCCAGCAAGTGCAGCAGTGGTGGAGTTGTTGTGATTAGTCACCATGAAGGCACAAAAAAAATGTAATGGAGCAGTTTGCATGTAAATGGGCATATGGCCGTAAGACCTGGTAAGGCATGCATACCCCTGGTAACTCACCGGTAAAGTCAGGAGATAGACCTAGGTGATAGGGGGGTGTATGTAAGATTCCTTGGTAAATACTTGAGGGGAGTTGGTGATTACTCCAAGTCAAGTTTAAAGGGGGGATTGTTAGGGTTAACCTTGACTTGAGATCGAGTCAAAGGTGGTTAGGTCTAGCACATGGTTTGGGCACATGGTTTGTTGTAGCCCATGGTATTGTCCCTTGGTATTGCATGTGTTAACCTTGAATCGGGATTGAGTCAAAGGTGGTTAGGTCTAGCACATGGTTTGGGCACATGGTTTGTTGTAGCCCATGGTATTGCATGTGATTAAGCCTTTATAAGGCTTGAGGAGGCTCCATTGTGTATTGTACTGGGTACTGTAGTGTACTGGATGTGAGTATTGTATGGTACTGGATGTGAGTACTATATGGTACTGGATGTGGGCATTGTATTGTGCTGGAAGAGAGACTGTGAGAGCGTGAAGAGGAAGTGCAGCGGTTTTGCTGCGGGGTGTATCCCTTCATCTTTCTGGACTGAAATAAAAGGACTGGCAAATTTGTTTGTGGACGTAGCCCATCATTTGGGTGAACCACGTTATATCTGTGTCTCTTTGTAATGTTTAATGTGTTTTTGCATCTTGTTTATTGATTTAACTGTATAATTGTTATTGCTCTGCGGTCCTGTTTTTCTAACAGTCCCATGAGACACTCTGTAAGTAGGAATATACGCTCCGGAAATAGGAATATACATTCCAAAAGTAGGAAGATATGCTCCGGCAGTAGTAACATGACCTCTAGAAGTATGAACATAACCTCCCGAAACAATGGGCGGTACATAAACCTGAGACACAACTGGTCGAGTAACCGCAGTACGGACATGACACGTAGCAATGTTCCGGCCTGAAGGACCATGTGAATGAGGTGGAGGGTGAACATTCGAAGAACTAGGAACAGAGGATGAAAGGACCTGTGTAATTATGTACATGTTATTCCCTATAGTCGCTCATCTTGGATCTGGTATCCTAATAGGATCACTAACCCCAGACCTAGGAGGAATATGTGATGTAGCTTCCACCGTCAGGATCGAAGGTACAATATGACTTGTGCTCCCAAACCTCTCCGCATGGTAAGGAATGAGAGTGCCCCCAGGCATAGTGTTAGGCTCAAACTCGGACTTGACATGGAATTCCAAATCGTGTGTAGGAAAACCAAACATACCATAACTACCATAACTGGTGCTCGCAGGTTCAAAATGAGTCTCATCATCCTCCGGCATTCCATACTAGCGATGCGTCAATGGGGAATCAACCCTAGAGTAAGTAGGTCTATCATGAAAAGTTCCTATCTCATAAATCACAGGACCTAACTCAGTCAAATCAGGTGAAGGATCATAGTTAGGAGTAAACTCCCCATCTTCCACATGAATGGGAGAAGGTGGTTCAGGAATACCTTCTATATGGTCTCCCATGGTGTGTGAATCAATGTGTGAAGTAGTCTTCCTGGACTGTCTATTTCTCTCTCCCCAAGGAGGAGGAGATGTAGAAGGCGAAAGTCCTGCTAAACGACGAGAACGACGAGAAACCGCACCCGAATCCACAATGACTCAAAAAATATAAAAGACTCTCTATCTACGCAAACCCTAGGCAAGCTAATGTGCATAGAGCAATCACCAATAAGATATAAATCCAACCACAAGAAATCAGGGTAAGATAAGTGAGCTCCCGAATGAAGTAGGTATGTCTCGCCTAGGAGAGGCTTGAGACTCCCATACAGAACAAGCAGAGGTACGTAACCAATTATTGTGGCCCTCATCTTCAACGCGTAAAGCGACTGTGCTATTCGACCCCAACCTGGCTGGGACACCCACAGAATAACCCCTACAGAGTACCCCCTCGATATCCTAGGTAAGGTCACTAAGATCACCTCAATATAATTAATGCTCAGGCGGACAGTCGCAGGCAGGATTGACCGTATGGGCACGGTAGCACACTCAAACAGCACTCAAGCAAAGTACTAAGGTAAAAGAAATCTAATGCACTAATCCCAAAACAAAAAATCGAAAATGCAATGACAAGAACATTCTTCAAAAAAGAAATTTTACCCTAAAAAAAATGTTTCTGGTAAAAAATAGAGGTGTATACAGACTCTAGCAGTATCAAAGGAGACTCAGCAATCATCAAAATTCACCCAACAACAATCCATCTTCCTCTAGAAGGAAAAACTAAGGGCATACATGACTATTCATAGTAAACCCGCGTGTGTACACGAAAATAGCAGTGAAAACCGCGTATATACGCGACTGAGTTAAAAACTCACGTACAAGAAGAAAGGTGTATAAAAATAAAGGAAAATAGACAGGCTGAGACAAACTTCACACCAATCAGATACTACCAAGCAAACATGCCCCTAGACCCGACACAGAAACAAGAGAAAAAGAGCAATTCAAAGTCATTGAATGCCAATAGAAAATCCCCAAAGGACAACTACTAGGAACTCCCCAGCGGAGTCGCCAATTCTGTTACGGAGAGAAATTCCTATGGCTTGGGGTACCACAACAGACAGCTTGACTCCAAAAATCAATCCTTTCTAATATGCAATAGAAATTAAATATCTAACACTAAAGGACCAGAATTCGTACCTGATTCCGGACGGTTGAAGTAGATCCTCGTTGAGCTTTCCAACTCCAGCTTGAATTGATAAATCACTTCCTCAACAACAAGAAAACAAGACAAACATACTATATATATATATATATATATATATATATATTGGTGTTAGATCTATTCTAGCATATATAATCAACAATGTATAAGCATTTGAAATCACCCATGGATGAAATATTCATTCAAACATACATTATTGGACAAGAAAAGATATTTCTGTTAATATAAAATAAGAGATTACAATGGATACAACCTCTGTCGGTACGTCTGTGAATTGGAGAAACTAAATCCCCCACTTGGGCCTCCACCACCTCAATCCTCCATCTCTCGATAGCAAGCTCACAAGCAAAAGGCGAGCTTGGGAAGAACACAAAAGTGCTCTAAGGGACAAAGGGATGCAGACTCAAGCACAAGTTCTGACAACAATGGACTATAATTTCTTTACTCTCAATTCTCTCATATGCCTTCAATGTATCCAAGAGTTCCTTATATAGCTTTTCAAAGGGGTAATGAAAGGTCGAATCCGAGCGATCTCAAGGCATATGGAAGGCTAGGAGTCAAGTGAGTCGGATCCATGTCAAGGAAAACTCCAAAAGGATTTAGATTTTGCACACATCCCGATGTACGCAGTTTTAGGGGTCAGACCCGCGTATATACGCGATTAGGGGTTTAAAAGTCACGTATATGAATTTTCACATGTTTATGGGGATGGTTAAGGAAACATCAAAGGACAAAAAATGGTCCAAGGGGTCTAAAGAGTCTGCAAAGGGATAGGGGAAGGCCATACAAGTGTGATTCACCTGGAGTGGTAAAATAAGCTATAACAAACATGATGTTTATTCACCTCTAGAGCCACTAAAGCATCTTGGCACTGCTCATCAAGCTGCTCTAAGTGGACCAAACGTTCCTCCAATGCGGAAGTGTCTGGTAAAAGCTCTATAGCTAGCTTCAATGAAGAGATTTCGCATTCAACCGGCAAGACAGACTCCACTCCATGTACGAGCTGATATGGAGAAAAATCGATGGCAGTCTTAACCACCGTCCTATATGCCCATAAAGCAGGATATAACATGATATGCCAATTCGTTTTGCTTTATGCGATGGTTCGTTGGAGAATGGACTTAAGTGATTTGTTCACTGCTTCAACCTGTCTATTCGCCTAAGGGTAATAAGAAGAGAAGTGCTCCTACTTATACCCTAACTTCGAGGCTAACTCTTCCATCATTCGATTATGAAAGTGCCTACCATGGTCAGTAACAAGCTCTTTCGAAATACCGAACCGAGTAATAATTTGGTTGAATATGAAATGTGCGGCTATCTCACCGTCGGATTTAATCGTGGGCATAGCCTCAGCCCATTTCGTGAAGTAATCAACAGCCACTATAATATGATTATGCCCCCCAGCTGAATCTAGGTTGCAATCCATGAAGTCAATCCCCCACTTGGTGAAAGGACTGGTGGTGATAATCGGATGTAACGTGGTAGGATGTGAGCGCATATTACGTGCAAACACCTGGCAAGAGTGACACTTCTTGACCGCATTAACACAATCTTTAAAGATCGATGGCAAAAAATATCCCGCTCTCAATATCTTTTGGGTTGTAGAAAGCCCAGATAAATGACCACCACACGCCCCTCCATGGCAATCATTTAGCACAACCTCAGCCTCCTCATGGGTTAAACAACGATGTAAAATGGAATCTACCCCATGGTGGTACAAAATGTTATCCACTATAAGGTAGTTCTTAGATACGTGACGTAATCATCGTCACTCATCCTGTGAAAGGTGAGTAGGGACCTTCAATGTTTTTAAATATACGATAATATCCCCATACCATGGATCCAAAGTTGAGATAAGGAAGATATGTTCATCGACAAACATATCCTCATAAACTTCCTCCTCCTCCTCACTTGGGAAATCAGAAATGAGCTCCGCAAAAATTAACGATTTCTTCAATTTTGCCGAAACAAATTCGAGATCGAATTCTTGTAAAATAACAATCCATTTATTATACTTTCCCCCCATCATCCTTCTAGTGAGGATGAACTAAAATGGATTGACATGAGCTACCACTAAGGTCTGGCGAAGGAGAATGTAGCATCTCAATCTCTGAACCGCATGAACGGTAGCTAAGGCAAGTTTCTCCACATGGGAATAATGGATTTCTGCATCAATAAGGTTCTAGCTCAAATAATATATGACATGCTCATGGAGCTCCTCATCCTCCTGAACCAAAACCATACCAATCATCTCCATGTATGCGTCCACATAAATAAAAAAAGTCACGGCTATAGTCGGGTGGACTAAGCATGGGGGCTGATGCTAAGGCTCGCTTAAGAGCATTAAAGGACTCTTGGGCTCGCTCATCCCAGCAAAAACTAGTGTCCTTCTTTAATAGACGCATAAATCCTTTAGTCAAATTGGCAAAGTTAACCACTAATATCCGTAAGAAGTTTGCCATGTCTTGCAAACATTGAAGATGTCTAATATTTCTCGGGGGAGACAATTGAAGTATTGCCTCAACCTTTAAGGGATCGACTCTTATACCCTCCTTGGAAACAATGAATCCTAGAAAGCGGCCAGACTTCATGCAAAAGATGCACTTATGCGGATTTAACCTAACCTGGTAGTAACGGCATCTTTCGAATACTAATCTCAAATGGTATGGATGACACAATCTCAGTCGTGAATGAGTAGCAAGGTTAGCCAAAAATACTTCAATAATCGATTTGAGATCGTGAAAAATCAAGGTCATAGCCCGCTAAAATGTGGCTCCAGCATTTTTAAGACCGAAAGGCATCTTCCGATATGCAAACATACCCCAAGGACAAATAAATGCAGTTTTGTGTTGATCCCCAGGTTTAATTTGAATCTGATTATATTCGAAAAAGCCGTCTATGAAGGAAAATACCTCGGTTTCCGCACACTCATCCAAAATCTGATCAATAAATGGTGTGGGAAAATTATCCTTAGGACATGCACGATTCAAATCATGGAAATCAGTACATATACGGATCGCTCCCTGTTTCTTATCAACCGGTATGGGATTTGAAACCCACTCCATCAAGGGAATGGGATAGATAAATCTGACTTTCAACAGCTTTTCTATCTCAGCCTTAATCGTGGGTACTTTTCTAGGATTCACCGCATGCAAACGTTGTCAAACAGGCTTCACATTCTGATAGGTCTTAATTTCATGTTCAACAATACGAGGGTCGACACCTGGCATTTCCTCGTATGACCAACCAAAGATATCAGGAAACTCTTTGAACAGCTTGGTATACTCCAGAATCTCAGCATGGGAACATTCTGCCCCAATATAGGCATTCTCAATCTTGCTAGGATCACGAGAGATATTGATAGGAATCATAGGTGTTATATTCGCCATGTTCCCATCAGCCATCTGACCAGGAGAGCTTAATGGAACCACGGGACTACCAATATTCTCACTAAGAATCTCCCTAAAGTCCTCATGCTCCAAATGGTCAAGCTCAGGAAGAAAATAAGATTTATGATGTAACTCTTCCCAAGGTGACCCAACTCCAGACATGGCCTCAATAATAGCTTCATCTGACGGAAAAACACTATCAAGGTAGTCATGTGCATGAGAGGACTCAACTGCCCATGCAGGTAGCACATACGGGTCCCCCTCTTTTGTCTGCGAAGAGGAAGGACTAGGCTCTACAACACAATCAAGATTTGCTTGATATGCAATCATTGTTGAAGGCAATGGCACGTCCATTTCGATAGGTCCGTTCGAAAGATGAAAGAATCAGAGGATCTTCCATATGGGAAGTGCGAAAAGACACAGAATTCGATGAAGATGAAGCCCCATCGAAACTAGATCCAATCATAAGGACGGGTGCAGGACAACTAAATGTCCCCATAAGGGATGGATAAATACCTACACCCACACTCCCAGTTGTCGGCTGAGAGTGGTCGATAATCGAGATCGAAGCTCCCGACGATGCATTAACACTCGGATTTTTGAATGATGTCTGATCAATCGTAACAATCTTCCCATTAAATGGAAAGCATACAACTCAAAATAGAGAAGAGGCAACAGTGCATCAACCACCTCGAACTCAATCGTAACGGTCTTCCCTCCCAAACAGACCTTAAGAGAAGGAAGAATTTTGTGCGACCAAAATGATATACCATCAAAGGCAGTCAACATGGTAGCGGATTTAGACAACTCGGGAGAACCCAAACCCTTCCAACATGACAAAGACATCATGGAAGCAGCAGTGCCTTCGTCAATCACAGTGCTTTTGACGGTCATGTTAAGACATTCTACATGAATCAAGAGAGACACGTAGTAAGGCAAGCGAGGCTGTAGTCCCATGGTTTCAAATTTGATGACGGAAGAAGAGTTATCATCATTCACTCTGAGAACAGAAAGCAAAGCTTTCCTTTGCAATGGACAACTCTGAAGAACTTCAAGCACAGACATCACACAAGGAGTTTGGCCCAAATCCTCGACAACAGAATAGTTCTGGGCAGCTCGGGCATTAGGATTGTGCCTCGAATGCTTTAAGACTCCCTTAGGAATGCGAGGTGCACTCTCAGTTTTATTTGTAGGATTTTCAATATGCAAAGGGCTCTCAGTAGGAGGAGGTTCTTTCCCAAGGTCCAGTTGTGACGAACCATAGTCTTTCGCACGAGTCACAACCTTAGTGGCATGCACCATGTTGATGCACCCATGACCAGTACTGGTTTTCGACGGATTTTGATCTCCACCCAACGCAGAATGAGGATCATGGGTCCTCGAGTTCATATTTTGATTATGGGGTAAAGGATTGGTCAACACAACTAGGCCCTGTGCTATGAACCTCGAGGCGTCTTCCATACGAGGACACAAGTGAGTGAGGTGGTCATCCTTACACAACTTGCAAGGAAACTTAACCTTACATTTAGACTGCTTGTCCCCCCAAGCATTACGGTCATTCTTGTCATTAAAATTGGCATTTTCGTTCTTCTTCCCACCCTTACGATTATTTTTACCCTTTTTCTTATTCCATCCGGGCTGTTGGTTGCCCTTCTGGTCCGACGATTTCATAGAAAGTACACTCCGTTTGGGTGGGTTGAGATGAAGCCATGGATTGTCCTGATGCAGATTGGTTAATAGACAATTGAATCACTTGTTTCGCAACCAAATATGTAGGTTTGGTACTCATACAACCCACAATGCCATCGGCATGTGGTCCAGGTTTGATCTTGGGATCGAAACTAGAGCGCAGAGCGTTAGGTATGATCTCATATAATAGCCCGGATTGAGCATAAATCAAATCCAATTCCTATGCCCTAAAAATTGCTTGTTCGTCGTTCTGAACTCCTGATGTAGAAACATCCTTCACGATGTAAGGTAGCAACGATTTAAGGAACCACTCAAGGAGAAACTCCGGCGGTATGAAAGCTTTAATCAACCTCTTTCGTCTACGCCACTCTTGGATATGGTCTAAGATATGTGTGGCCTTGTCCTGCCAAAATGTCGACAAGAGCTCCGTACCAACGCCGTAACACACTGGTAGCCGGAAGTGATTGAGGAAAGTCATAGCAAGGTCATCGAACAAAATGAATGCCCCCCTTGGTAACTCTATGTACCATTTCGTTGCAGGCTCGGTGAGGGTGCATTGAAATAGCCTTAAAAGGATCGAATCATTGTGTAAGGAGTTGGAAGAGCACAAAAGGTGAAAGGTAGTGACATGTTCACTAGGATATTCTCTTGGTTTGCCCTCGAATTTAGGAATGTCTGAGGGAAGCTTAGTAGGGACAGCCGGCCAGGCTGGATCTTGAGATACAGGATCGTTCATTAGTCTCGATAAATCAGGTAAATTTAACGTTACGAGGAAAGGGAGCCTAGGTTGAGCCGGTCTATTCCACGCTCCATGATAGTTTTAGTTCATATAAGGCTGACTACTGTAAATACCATGGCCTTGGCCATAATATCCTCCTCCCGTTTGACCCGTATAGGGTGGCATGGAATCATTATGATGTGGTGTACCTTGACTATGCGGTGCTACAAAGCCATAATTAGAGGAGTAAGCAGGTTGTTGATACATGTACCCATAAGGTTGATAGCTCTGTCCATACTGTGGTCCATAGGCTTGTCCATGAGAATCTCCATAAGATGTCCCATGGGATATCCCATGAGAAGCTCCATAAGTAGGGATATGGGGAACTCCTTGCGATGGACCGTAAGACGATCTAGAAACATGAATATGACCTCCTGAGACAATAGGAGATACTTGACTCTGAGATACTACTGTGCAAGTAGTTGCAGTACGAACCTGACTAGTAGCAACATTCCAACCCGAAGGACCACGTGAATGCGGGGGAGGAAGGGTTGTCAAAAATGCATTCGAAGGAGTAGGAATAGAGGACGAAGGGACATGTGAAGGGATATAATTGGTATTCCCTATGGTCACTCGTCTCAGCTCTGGTATCCGTATATGACTACTAAGATTAGGTCTGGGATGGGCACATGAGGTAGCTTCCACCGCCGAGATGGAAGATGCAATGTGACTAGTGCTCCCAAATCTCTCCGCACAGAAAGGAATAGGAGTGCCCCCAAGCATAGTGCTAGGTTCAATTTCTGACTCGACATGATGTGTCGGATCATGTGCAGGGATATCAGACATGTCATAACTAACATGACTAGTGCTTGTGGGTTCATGGTGAGTCTCATTGCCCAGAAAGCAATACCGGTGACCTATGAATGAAGGATCATAACTGAAATGTGAAGGTATATCAGGTGAAGGATCATATACAGGAGTAGGATCTTCCTCCCCAACCTCTTGAGGTGGAGAAGACATCGTAGGAATCTCATCCTCGTGATCTCCCATTGTCTATGAATCAATGTCAGAAGTAGTCCGACCGGACTATCCATTTATCTTTCCCAAAGGAAGAGGAGACGTGGAAGGCGGAAGTCCTGTTAAAAGACGAGAACGACAAAGTGCCACACCCGAATCCATAATGACTCAAAAAATGAAAAAGACTCTTCTAATTACGCGAACCCTAGGAAAACTAGCATGCACAAAGCATACACCTATAAAATTTAAATCCAAATCACAAGAAAACAAGGGTAGGATATGTGAGCTCCTGAATGAAGCAGGTATGTCTCACCTAAGAGAGGCTTGAGACTCCCATACACAACAAGCAGAGGTTCGTAACCAATTATTGTGGCCCTCAACTTCAACGCATATAGCGACTATGCTGTCTGAACCCAACCTAGCTGAGACACCTGCAGAATAACCTTTGCGAAGTACCCCCTCGATAACCTAGGTAAGGCAACTAAGGTCACCTCAATATAATCAATGCTCAGGTGGACAGTCATAGGTGGGATTGATCGTAGGGGCAGGGTAGCAAAGCCCGAAACTCCCGAAAGAGCCCCCAGATACAAATACAATAGTAGAAATATCTTCGGTGCTACTCAGTTATGACTAGGGGTCATCCCAATCAATAACCGCTCACACTGCCTCGTGCTTAACTCCCTTGTAAGAGGAGGATCCTAAGAAACACTAATTATACCAAGGTCACACTCTCACCTGGACAGACACATACATGTTGTTGTTTAGTGGTCTTGGAGAATTTTACTCACATTGAACTATTCCAAGACCCTAAAACCTAATCTTGTTGGTGCACCCTATAAAATAAAAGAGTGTAATTCATTTTATTATGCGTTGATTTTAATTGGCTTATTACTCAAAAGGGTAAATGATCGTGCAACTAATGGTGTTATGATGCAACAAGAAGTAAAATGCACACCTAACAATCAATGCAAATGCACTGTGTCAAATGAAAAATGGGGTATGCTACTACGTGAAATGCAAAATTCTCCTTCAAATGAAAAATGTAGTCATTGCTATATGAAAATCTAACTAGTACTTCTCCAAGCAAACCTAGTGCAAGTACCATGTAAAATGCAAAATGCAAAATTGCATCATGATGCAAAAAGCAAATATTTTTGTATTTTTGGAATTAAAATGAGATAATGAAGCAAAAGAATGACTCTACCACCCCCAGACTCTGCAAGCACTATCAGACAGCACCTAAGCAAAGCACCAAGGTAAAAGAGACCTAATGCACTAATCCCAAACAAAAAATAGAAAATGCAATGACAAAAACATTTTAAAAAATTTAACTAAAAGACGTCTCTGGTAAAAAACAGAGGTGTATACAGACTCTAGAAGCATCCAAGGAGACTTAGAAATCATCAAAACTCACCCAGCAACACTTAATCTTCCCCTAAAAATCAAAACTCAGGGCATATGCGACTGTGTGCAGAAAACCTGCGTATATACGTGGATATCCCTGTAAAAATCATGTGTACACGCGACTGTGAAGCAAAAACTTGCGTATTGGAAGAAAAAGAGATAAAAAGAAGGTAAAACAGGCAAGCTAAGACAAACTTTACTCCTACCAAACAAACATGACCCCAGACCCAACTCAGAAACAGAGAAATCAGAGCAATTCAAGAACATTGAATGCCGATAAAAACCCCTAAAGGAAATGACTAGGAACTCCCCAGTGGAGTCGCCAATTTTGTTACGGAGAAAACTTCCTATGGCTTGGGGAACCACAATAGACAGAGTAACCACAAAAATAAATCCTTTCCTATATGCAAGAGAAACCAAACATCTAACACTAAAGGATCTCGATACATACATTATTTCGGACATTTGATGTAGATCCCCGTTGAGCTTTTCCACTCTCGCTTGTATAAGTAATTTGCTCCCTCAACATTCAGCAAACAAGACAAGCATGTTATATATAATTGTGTTAGAACTACTCTAGCATATATAATCAATAACATATAAGCATTTAAAATCATCTATGGATTCAATACTCATTTAAATACACATTATTGGACAGGAAAATATATTTCTATTAATATAAAACAGAGATTACAATAGTGACAACCTCTGTCGGCACGTCTGCGAATCAGAGAAACTGAGTCCTCCATATGGGCCTCCACCACTTCAATCCTCCATCTCTTGATAGCAAGCTCACAAGCAAAGGCGAGCTTGGGAAGAACACAAAGTGCTCTGTTGAGGCCTAGAAATTCGTAGGCAACAACAGAAAGGGATTCTCCCCAGTCAACGTTCCCAACTAGCCCGTGACTGTTTGGTATAGGGAATCCGTCCAGTTTTTGGTCCGGCTACCGTAGGTAAAGTAACAAAACAAAGGTTTTACCGGTTGCGGCCCGGTCCACCGTGTATGTTTTTGTATTTTTGACTTAAAGGATGATATGCATGTGCCTAATTAACAATGCAGGGTGATAAAGGATGCAAGGAGTAGTCACAACGTGATGCGTAGGTTCTTACCTCTCGTTTTAGAACTCGCAAGCATCTAAATCACATATGCGACGATAAAATAAAACTAACTATCTATCTATCTATCCCCGGGGAGCAAAATTGTAACTTATTTATGAGTAACGTGTATTGTGCATGCATTATAAAGAGAAATTACAGATAGCTGATATTCCCTCCTACAACACATGAACGATTAGAGATATTTAGACAATCATATAGCCAATTGTTTATGAACAACATACATTACTCATGGTGGTAAATCCACAGAATAAACCATAAATCATTCAAACAAGAACATAGGCTCTAAGAGTTAGAACGATCTCACAGTTAATGGACAAAAAACTGAAAAAACAAAATAGTTCATCTTTCACCAATCCATAGTATAGCATTTGAAAGTCCCACCAAACTTTCTCCTACAGGCAAACAATAATTCTTTATTGCAAAAAAAAAGTAGTTCTTCTTACAATATCTCTTTACATGTCTAACTGGGAAAAAGCCCCTTGTTCTTCTAAGTCTCCTATATTTATACAAAAGGGGTCAAACTGTTGGGCTGCCCACAAATAACCTTTGGGCTTACCAACTCTTCGCCTCCCAAAATTTCACTTTCCTCAAATGTGTACAAAACCGTTACATATTACAAAAGTGAATGATCATTCACGAGGAGGGCCCCACTTGGGTATTCAGAAATTTCTTCCACGCCAAAGCTTCAGAGGCAATGCCTTCAAACGCACAAGGTTCCAAAAATTGAATGTTTATCTCGAACTTAGCGGCTTGGTTCTTGATGGCCTCAATTCTGGTCGCACTTAAACAAAGCTGATCCTCCAAAAGCTGCACACTGATGGCGGAATGGTCTACCTCACTCCTTAAGACCTGGTGGTCGAGGGCCTTAATGTGTTGTATCTTAGCTTCCTCCTCTTGATACTTCTTCTGTAAAATCTCCACAAATGAGTTGTGGTCTGGGAAAACCTCTAGCCTCTGCTTGGCTTCCACTTGGCACCGATTGTAGGTAATTAGGAGCCTTCTGAAGAATTATGTGCATGCTCCTTTAGTCTTTCTCACAGCTTTTTTGAAATCTTCTGCTGTATTTATAGCAAACTCCAATAAGTCATAATCCTGTTGAAGGGCCTATCGACCTTTCGAGGGCAGCTCTGCAGGAGTTTCTTCCTTATTTTCCAACCTTGCCATTCTTGCTGTCAGGACTTCCAGGACGTCCTGTGATCTATCAACAAAATAAGAGGAAGTTTCCAGAATTTCCTCTAATCGGCCGTCTATTTGCAAAACTTTGCATCTCTCTTCCTCTATGGCAGTCTGCAGCTGAAGCATCTTGGCCTTTTGTGCCAGCACATGTTCTTTGAAAGGTTGGAGGTCAACCTGCTACTCTTTTGCTTCTTCTAAAGCTGTTGTCAGAGAAGTGATCTGTTCTTGAAGTCTTGCCTCATGTTCTTGAGCTTGATTCTCATTTGTCTCCAAGGTGGTTTTCTACAACTCTAAGTCTTCTATCCTTCCCAGCAACTGTTCATTTTACACCCTCAGCTCTTGATACTCTTGTTGCACTCTCTCTAGACACTCTTGTGTAGTTTCCATAGACCTCTTTTCTGCTTATAGAACCTGCAGTTCATCCTTTGAAGACCTCATCTCTTTTTGCATGTCCTCATATTTCCTCTTCAGCTTGTTGCTTTCTTCTCTTTCCTTCCTCAAGGTGTCTTTCAGCTGAGAGGAGGACTTCCTGGATTGCTCCAGATCTGTCATTATTTTGTCCACATTATCCTCCGAGGTGTGGATCAATGCAGCTCCTGCTCGAATGGTGAATCTGGGATCTCGGTCTATCCCATATACAACGGTTGTATCTATTATCATTTTCCTGGACATACCTCCTGTTGCAACCTTCTTTTCAGTCCTCTTCACTATTCTCTTGGTTTCCCTGTCATAGAAGATGTGTTAAAATCAGGGATTTCTTCCCCCTCCTTCTGTACAAAAGGGACCAGCTTAAGTGTGGGGACCATAGGCTGTCCAGGTAGGCTAGCAGCCGGTACTTCTGGGTTCTGAACCTCGAGGTTTTCAATGTCCTGGGTTTGACCACCAGCTGTGTCAGAGGCTGACTGTTCTGTCTCTGTCTGAGTCAGCTTTAGCCTCTCTGCTTCCTGTCTCTTAAGCTCCTCATCAAGCTTTCTTTTATTTTCTTCTTCTTCATTCCTTGCATCTTCCTCTGCTTTTCTAGCTGCCTCTTGTGTAGCTCTTCTTTTCTCTTCTTCTTCTCCTTGCAGCCACCCTGCAGCCTCTTGGGCCAACCTTTGGGGCTTCTTCATTCTGTTTCCTGGCTTCTTCATCAGCTTTTGCTTGTTCATCCTGCCCCTTCCCACCTGTTGTGGTCATCTTCTTCTTGAACCTTCTCCTCAAGGCTGTCATGTTCAATGCATTTCGGAAGACAGATTCTTCTCTATCCCAATGGTGGGTGTACTCGAAATGGACGTTGTGCTCTTTGCAGTGTTCAACCACTTTGCTGTGAGAGTCATTTCTATGGAAGCGCATCTCACCAAAATGAAACTTGTCCAACTCTTCTACAAACTCATCAGCTTTCTTTACTCTGTTAAACTTATAGCTCCCTAACTTGAAAGGCAAAGGGGGATAGGTAGTCTTCTTATGTTCAAACAAAAAACTTCCAATGCCATCCAGGAATACTTGCCTAACTGCCTCTTTATGAATGATGTAGTCCGTGGCGTATTTGGGCAGCAGGGAGGGTGCTCTGGAGCCTCCAAACATCCTGAAGTAGAGTCCATTCTTAGTCAAGAAATAATCTGCATATTCTTCGACTACCTACAATGCCTCTTCTGACATGCAGTTGCATTCCTTCAGAAAAATGAGAGTATACAAGGGCATGATGAATTGTTCACAAACCTCTCGGTAATGACTATGGTATTTGTGTGCCCATAGTGGTTTGTATGCAGCATAAACAGGCATCCTCTCCCTATCCCAGATGCATCTTAGACTAGGGAAAGGTTGATTGCACAGTATACAATCAACAAGTATGGAACTCATATAAAATTCATACCTCTTTTGGGACACTCCTCCCAAGGCTGAGGCCATACAGGCTGAAAGACTGTTTGATACTATGTTAGCCCAGTTGAAAATGGTCCCCTGGGTTGCAACATAAAAAATAATGGGTATCCACTCCAGTTTGAAACTCTTGCCATGCGCTCTCCCAAAAATTCTGTTAAGCATTAAGGCGATGAACCTGTATGGGGCCCTTAAGCTTGTTGTGTCATACTCTCCCGTAGCCCTGGTTCTGAAATGCTTTCCAGACAGCAGCATTCTTTTAAGGGTCTCAACAAGGTCCATTCTGATGTTTTTTAACCAATCGTCAGATAAAAATATTTGAGCTTCTGGCAGGTGGTAGGCCAGGGCTACATATCCTGGGCTATAGGCAGCATAGCCTTGTTTGTCAACACTCTCCAGGATCATAGTGGTTACATCTGCCCGGGGAAAAATCCAACCAATCACTTCAGAGCATGGGAAAAGCTCTGGTCTTGCGGCAATCTTCATCAGTGAAGATCTCTCTATATTTGCGTATATACCTTCTTCTTCCAAGCCCATATCAGGCACCTCTCGGTGCGTGATCAATCTATATATCTCTCCCCATTGGTACTCGAGCTCCACACCAGATATGCACTTGGTGTCCTCATAGATGTATTTGGTTTTTGTAACAATCTCCACTTTGGGCTCCTCCTTGACCACAGGGGCCTTCTTCTTTTGTCTCTTTGACATTTTGAGTTCGGAATCTTCTTGTTATACATGCAATTTTCATCATTAGGCCCTTTACGGCTAAGTTGCAAACATTGAGGCACAATGTGCAGTGTTCAGTTACTTTGTCTATGTTTAACATAATGCAAATTAGTCAAATGAAGCACATATATGCAAGCTAACACTGCATTCTAATACCAAAACAGTTCTATCAACAAATTTCGAGCGGGAAATAAATCTATATTAACATGAAGAAAACTTCAGCTTTCTGCGGGCGCCATGATCATCACGCTGTGGGGAATGACAGGGGGATTCATGCAAGCTATCGACGGAGTGCCTCAACAAAATACTGCCTATGCAATCTAAGGTCGATATAACTATATGCAGTGATATATCTCCCTCTACCGACTTGGGTTCGATCGGCCGTGAACCGGGTCGCGTGGAACCGCACGGCGAAATACAGCTGTGGTTTGAGGACGTGTGTAGCACGAAAACAAAAAAAATGGGGGGGGAAACCATTCCAAACACCATTAGAAGGCCATGAAAACCTTCCCCATCAAAACATCATCACACAGGGCAGATTGGTGCAGACAGCGTAACGGCCGTCTGCACCAAACCCCCCATTCACTAAGCGCAGGGTCGCATAACAAAAAAGGCCGTGGGGAAAAACTACCCTGTGGGTCAAAACGCCCCCCCACTGATAGTTATGCTACAAAATACTCAATATATAGGCATGTAACTAACGGGACAAGGGAAAACAACCGTGGGAAAAACCCAACCGTAGAAAAAATCAACCAAGAGTTAGAACGGAACGGTATAATGCAACGAGGAGCCTACCTGGCAATGCTGCATGGACGGTGGGAAGAAGGGCGGTCATGCTTCCATAGTTGAGCCACCCCGACGTGGG
This sequence comes from Pseudotsuga menziesii, assembly GCA_001517045.1. Lineage (NCBI taxonomy): Eukaryota > Viridiplantae > Streptophyta > Pinopsida > Pinales > Pinaceae > Pseudotsuga > Pseudotsuga menziesii. Next base: position 28,191 of record LPNX010226450.1, read on the forward strand.
TACCGACAACGGGGTCCTTGCGAGCTCGAGAGAACAACAGCACACAAGAGCGACAGATCACGACAGTTGGAAATAGTGATAGAATAATCCACACTACCCCATATATATATGTGTACAAATGTATGCGGAGGGCGAAAAATATCGGACGACGGAAAACTATGGATTGGAGGACGTAAAGATAATTCCTTCCGCAACGTCGGGTGGCCAAACCACTAATCTATCCGCGGGGATAACCGGGAGACAAACAACGCGTCGGAGCTTTAAAACATCGGAGCGATAGCGGAACGGGAGCCGCAACGGTAGAGATATAAAGGATATCACAGTCCGCGATGGGAAAAATATTCATTGGAGGAGAAACAACTAAACGACCGGAAGGATAGTGTGTTCGGCGGCCGCAACGGCGGAAACATACAGGACAAATCAATCCGCAATGTAAAGTCTAAATCGGAAGGGACACAACTAAAAGTTCGGCACAGTAGCTCTTTCTGCGGCCGCAACGACGGAACACCAAAAACTTAAGGGGCAGCGAAGACAACAATGCGGGGTCAGAAAAGTCAAATCGATGATCGGGAAACTTCACAATTTGTCGTCCACAACTGTAGAGAATGAAGTAGCAAATCGTTCCGATGTAAAACGAAAGACCAGCCGATTAAAACAAACGCAACGGAGAAAAAGATCGAGGCTGAAACTTATTATTTTTTCGCAACGGCGGGAGAATAAGCAATTAAACTTCCGATTCAAACATTTGAAAACGCACTCAAAGGAAAAACCAAAATGGATCGTTTCAGGCATTAGAAACAGTCTTTTTTGAAGAGTCATTAAATCAAATCAAATCAATCGAAGCAAAAGGAGGGTCCCGAAATTTTTGAATTTTGGGAAAAAAGTTGCAGCTGCAACAATTGGCGACTACCTGGTGAATCCCATATTTCTGACCTAACTTCCTCCTAGTGCAAGACCGTCTGGATAAAAGTTGAAATCTTCTAGATGTTTGTATTCCTAAGCTGGCCAACCCATGCATTTAAATCATTGAGCGGCAATTCATTCATTGGGAAAATGTAACATCAGAAATATTTGCAAGTCTGAATAACTCTTTTGAGGCCTAATAAGTGAGATTTATTTTACCCGTCCTTAGGTAGTTTCTAGCTTTGACACCACATGATTGTAACAGATAGTAAACAACATTATCCTTTTGTTCCTCATTCCCATGCCAACTGCACTTTTGTGCCATTTGAACTTTAGTTCTTTTGAGTCCTCCATCTGCCTTTCTTTCTGAATTTTATTCAGGCTCCTCTATCCATAGTGTCCTTTTGTGTGAGAGAAGAATTTACTTTTCATCTCACGGACGTAGAGGAACTTTTGGCAAGTTGAATTTTGTGCTTTTGATACTTTGCTTTGATATGTATTTTTCTTTGAGGAGTTTTGACTCTTGATAGCTTTAGCTTTTCTGAAATCATGGCATGGGATCATTTATATATGATATACGGTTTACCTTGCTTCTTTTCCACGGGTCCTTTGCTGTCACTCCTTGGGACATTTTAGATGTGAAATGGATGGAGCCTCGAAATAGTATTCTAGACTTCTTAACTCTGAGTTATTTACAGGGATTAAGTAGGACTTCAATGAATACATGGCCAATTAGGAAAACGGCTACTAGAAGACGTTCTATGTTTTAAAGCACATTCTTTTACTAAAGATTTCAGTTAACTAAGAACCCTGATGTTTCCATTTGCAACCAAAGTTTGCCTCTTTATTCAGAATAAAAGAACTAGTAACCAAGAATTAAATCAACCGAAAACAACATCACAGCAATAAACCAAAGGAAAACAGCATCAAAGCATCAAAAACAACATCAATTTATTTATGTACAAAAGCAAAAGAAAAGAAAAGGTGTGCCCGCCCTTCAAATTTTATCGAACGAGCTAAAGGGCTAGGCTGTAGTGCAGGCCAAAAACCTATCCATGGTCTAAGTGTACCATTTTTGAAATCGAGACCATGTCCACTAATCTATAGTCATCCTCATCAGCCTGAGGAAGTTGAAGGAGCTCAGGCTGAGTGTCAATTCTAGAACTGGCCTTTCTTAAGGTATGATATCTTAGCTTAAGCTCGGTTAGATAATTTCCCAGGATAGCATTAGCAGATTCATTACCTTCTCCCAGTTTAGTGATAGTATGCTTCATGTAAGGTTCCCTCAAAATTTTAATCCAATTAGGGATACCCTTAAGAGGTAACCATAAATGAGACCAATCTGAAGCAAAATAACCCTTTAACCTGGCAGACCAATCTCAGTTAAGAATAAGCCCATATCCATCCGGTATGTCAGCCACCATAATGTCAATAAATTGACATATCTTGTTATTTGCAGAAAAGCGAATGAGAACATCTTTCATTTCTCCCACTACTTTGACACATTTGCTATCTAATTGCACTACTTCCCAGGCTGTGAGTTTTGGCTGTCCATTTATCTTCTTGCAAACCTCAAGTGGCATAACATTTACTGATGACCCAGAATCCACCAAACAATTATGCACATTATGATTCAGCATTTCTAGGGTCAAAAGAAAAGGCGGGGTTTCATCTTTTTCTTCCCAACCTGGTTCTATGTCTTCTTCTCTAGGTTGGTTTTGAGTGGGTATATCTTCTTTAAGCTCCTCAATTTCTTCAGTGTTTCCTTCATCAACACCTGCCTGTTCTTCCACAAGTTTGACAGGCTCACTGATTGGCTCGGTTTCCTGGTTGACAGTAGTGACTTTAGGTGTTTTATCGTTAACATTCACATCTACCTGTCTCTTGACATTCTCCTGCAATTTTTTAATCTTTGAAATTATTGCATTGTCTTTAATTGTTAGGTCCGTATCTTTTGTTGCTATTGGTGTGCATTCAGATTTAAGAGCATTCTCTTCTGTGCTGAAAAGCGAGACACCATTCCATAAGAACATGGTATCATTATCTTTTTTTTCTATGATCTGGTTCTTCTCTTCTTCTTTACTACTGTCTTTAGTCAATTTAGAGTCCAGCAGCTTATTCATCACCAATGTCATCGAATTTAACCATTGGGGACACTTCTTTTCAGAATGAGGTTGTTGGTGGAAAGTGCAGAAATTACCCCCCCCTACCTCTGTTATATTCACTGATGCTGAATTTGGTGGAGGGATATTCAATTGGTTGCTATCTTCTCTTTTTTGGTAGTAAGGTTTGTAGGTTTTCTGAACTTCCCTTTCTTTCTCTAGATCTATTATTCGGTTGGATAGTTTCTGAATCATTTTCAGCATTCCCTCAAAATCATGTGATTGTTCCTCTTTAAGTCTAGACATCAGTGAGGCTCTTCTCCTGATAGTTTTTTCCTCAGGTTGCTTGGGATAGTCTTCTATACTTTCCTTTTCAGCCTCTACCCTTTCTGCTTCTTCATAAGTCTCTACCAACGTAGGTTTAGCTTTTATTTTGGCGAACATGGCCAGCTCAGGTCCTAAGGTTGAGGTATAATATTCAATTAAGACTTTGTTTGAGGGTCTGTCAGTTTCAAAAAAATTCTTTATGAATGATGAAAACCTTTGAGTAAAATGATGTACCTTCTCATCCTTCTCTTTTTTGATCAACCCAAGACCTTTCATTAGTGAAGCATGTGTCTTTTGGGCTACGTATTTACTTCTGAAAATCCTTTCAAAGGTGTCCCAATCAGGAATAGAGTTGGCAGGAAAACTGAAATACCAGGATGTTGCTGCTCCTTTAAGGGTATATGGGAACAATCTATAGACAACATCCTCATACTCCCCAGCCCTAAGCCCTTCTATTGCTAAATAGAAACTTTGCAAGTGGTCTTCTACAGCAATCTTCTCATCGGGATCAAACTTAGGCAGCATCTTATCAAAAGCTTGAGGTAGGTTGTGCAAAGGAGGTGTGAGGTTCAAAGGTGATCTAGCTCTCCAAACCGGAAGAGGGTTGGGTTGATTCATATTTATACCAGCCATGAGCAAAGGTGAACAAACAGGAGTCTGAGTAAGAAACACCGTAAGATGAAATTGGGCTTACTTGCTCCAAAGACAGAACCAAAACCTGTAAGGACTTGGGTCAGATCAAAAGCTTTCAAATATCTATTGGTGGGGTAATCTTGGGAAAATAGGTTTCCACGGCCAGCGATACACTGGTGGCCCTCCTTCTAGTGCAGAAACTGTTGAGGCCTGGAAATTCGCAGGCAACAACAGCAAGGGATTCTCCCCAGTCAACGTTCCCAACTAGCCCGTGACTATTTGGTATAGGGAATCTGTACGGTTTGCGGTCTGGCTACCATAGGTCAAGTAACAAAACAAAGGTTTTACCAGTTGCGGCCCGGTCCACCGTGTATGTTTTTGTATTTTTGACTTAAAGTATGATATGCATGTGCCTAATTAACAATGCAGGGTGATAAAGGATGCAAGGAGTAGTCACAACGTGATGCGCAGGTTCTTACCTCTCGTCTTAGAACTCGCAAGCATCTAAATCACATATGCAGCGATAAAATAAAACTAACTATCTATCTATCTATCCCCGGGGAGCAAAATTGTAACTTATTTATGAGTAATGTGTATTGTGCATGCATTATAAAGAGAAATTACAGATAGCTAATATTCCTTCCTACAACACATGAACGATTAGAGATATTTAGACAATCAGATAGCCAATTGTTTATGAACAGCATACATTACTCATGGTGGTAAATCCACAAAATAAACTAGATATCGTTCAAACAAGAACATAGGCTCTAAGAGTTAGAAGGATCTCACAGTTAATGGACAAAAAGCTGGAAAAACAAAATAGTTCATCTTTCACCAATCCATAGTATAGCATTTGAAAGTCCCACCAAACTTTCTCCGACAAGCAAACAATAATTCTTTATTGCAAAAAAAAGTAGTTCTTCTTACAATATCTCTTTACATGTCTAACTGGGAAAAAGCCCCTTGTTCTTCTAAGTCTCCTATATTTATACAAAAGGGGTGAAACTATTGGGCTGCCCACAAATAACCTTTGGGCTTCCCAACTCTTCGCCTCCCAAAATTTCACTTTCCTCAAATGTGTACAAAACCGTTACATATTACAAAAGTGAATGATCATTCACGAGGAGGGCCCCACTTGGGTATTCAGAAATTTCTTCCACGCCAAAGCTTCAGAGGCAATGCCTTCAAATGCACAAGGTTCCAAAAATTGAATGTTTATCTCGAACTTAGCGGCTTCGTTCTTGATGGCCTCAATTCTGGCCTCACTTAAACCAAGCTGATCCTCCAAAATCTACACACTGATGGCGGAATGGTCTACCTCACTCCTTAAGACCTGGTGGTCGAGGGACTTAATGTGTTGTATCTTAGCTTCCTCCTCTTGATACTTCTTCTGTAAAATCTCCACAAATGAGTTGTGGTCTAGGAAAACCTCTAGCCTCTGCTCAGCTTCCACTTGGCACCGGTTGTAGGTAATTAGGAGCCTTCTGAACAATTCTGTGCATGCTCCTTTAGTCTTTCTCACAGCTTTTTTGAAATCTTCTACTGTATTTATAGCAAACTCCAATAAGTCATAATCCTGCTGAAGGGCCTATCGACCTTTCAAGGGCAGCTCTACAGGAGTTTCTTCCTTAATTTCCAACCTTGCCATTCTTGCTGTCAGGGCTTCCAGGACATCCTGCGATCTATCAACAAAATAAGAGGAAGTTTCCAGAATTTCCTCTAATCGGTCGTCTATTTGCAAAACTTTGCATCTCTCTTCCTCTATGGCATTTTGCAGCTGAAGCATCTTGGCCTTTTGTGCCAACACATGTTCTTTGAAAGGTTGGAGGTCAACCTGCTGCTCTTTTGCTTCTTCTAAAGCTGTTGTCAGAGAAGTGATCTGTTCTTGAAGTCTTGCCTCATGTTCTTGAGCTTGCTTCTCATTTGTCTCCAAGGTGGTTTTCTGCAACTCTAAGTCTTCTATCCTTCCCAGCAGCTGCTCCTTTTCCACCCTTAGCTCTTGATACTCTTGCTGCACTCTCTCTATACACTCTTGTGTAGTTTCCATAGACCTCTTTTCTGCTTGTAGAACCTGCAGTTCATCCTTTGAAGACCTCATCTCTTTTTGCATGTCCTCATATTTCCTCTTCAGCTTGTTGCTTTCTTCTCTTTCCTTCCTCAAGGTGTCTTTCAGCTGAGAGGAGGACTTCCTGGATTGCTCCAGATATGTCATTATTTTGTCCACATTATCCTTCGAGGCGTGGATCAATGCAGCTCCTGCTCGAATGGTGAATCTGGGATCTCGGTCTGTCCCATATACAACGGTTGTATCTGTTATAATTTCCCAGACAGACCTCCTGTTGCAACCTTCTTTTCAGTCCTCTTCATTATTCTCTTGGTTTCCCTGTCATAGAAGATGGTGTTAAAATCAGGGATTTCTTCCCCCTCCTTCTGTAGAAAAGGGACCAGCCAGCTTGAGTGTGGGGACCATAGGTTGTCTAGGTAGGCCGGCAGCCGGTACTTCTGAGTTCTGAACCTCGGGGTTTTCAATGTCCTGGGTCTGACCACCAGTTGTGTCAGAGGCTGATTGTTTTGTCTCTGTTTAAGTCAGCTTTAGCCTCTCTGCTTCCTGTCTCTTAAGCTCCTCATCAAGCTTTCTTTTCTTTTCTTCTTCTTCATTCCTTGCATCTTCCTCTGCTTTTCTAACTGCCTCTTGTGCAGCTCTTCTTTTCTCTTCTTCTTCTCCTTGTAGCCGCCCTGCAGCCTCTTGGGCCAACCTTTGGGCTTCTTCATTCCGTTTCCTGGCTTCTTCATCAGCTTTTGCTTGTTCATCCTACCCCTTCCCACCTGTTGTGGTCATCTTCTTCTTGAACCTTCTCCTCAAGGCTGTCATGTTCAATGCATTTCGGAAGACAGATTCTTCTCTATCCCAATGGTGGGTGTAATCGAAATGGACGTTGTGCTCTTTGCAATGTTCAGCCACTTTGTTGTGAGAATCATTTCTATGGAAGGGCCTCTCACCAAAATGAAACTTGTCCAAATCTTCTACAAACTCATCAACTTTCTTTACTCTGTTAAACTTATAGCTCCCTAACTTGAAAGGCAAAGGGGGATAGGCAGTCTTCTTATGTTCAAACAAAAAACTTCCAATGCCATCCAGGAATACTTGCCTAACTGCCTCTTTATGAATGATGTAGTCCATGGTGTATTTGGGCAGCAGGGAGGGTGCTCTGGAGCCTCCAAACATCCTGAAGTAGAGTCCATTCTTAGTCAGGAAATAATCTGCATATTCTTTGACTACCTGCAATGCCTCTTCTGACATGCAGTCGCATTCCTTCAAAAAAATGAGAGTATACAAGGGCATGATGAATTGTTCACAAAACTCCCAGTAATGACTATGGTATTTGTGTGCCCATAGTGGTTTGTATACAGCATAAAAAGGAATCCTCTCCCTATCCTAGATGCATCTTAGACCGGGGAAAGGTTGATTGCATTGTATACAATCAACAAGTATGGAACTCATGTAAAATTCAGACCTCTTTTGGGACACTCCTCCCAAGGCTGGGGCCATACAGGCTGAAAGACTGTTTGATACTATGTTATCCCAATTAAAAATGGTCGCCTGGGTTGCAACATAAAAAATAATGGGTATCCACTCCAGTTTGAAACTCTTGCCATGCGCTCTCCCAAAAATTCTGTTAAGCATTAAGGCGATGAACCTGTATGGGGCCCTTAAGCTTGTTGTGTCATACTCTCCCGTAGCCCTGGTTCTGAAATGCTTTCTAGATAGCAGCATTCTTTTAAGGGTCTCAACAAGGTCCATTCTAATGTTTTTTAGCCAATCGTCAGACAAAAATATTTGATCTTCTGGCAGGTGGTAGGCTAGGGCTACATATCTTGGGCTATAGGCAGCATAGCCTTGTTTGTCAACACTCTCCAGGATCATAGTGGTTACATCTGCCTGGGGCAGAATCCAACCAATCACTTCAAAGCATGGGAAAAGCTCTGGTCTTGCGACAATCTTCATCAGTGAAGATCTCTCTATATTTGCGTATATACCTTCTTCTTCCAAGCCCATATCAGGCACCTCTTGGCGCGTGATCAATCTATATATCTCTCCCCATTGGTAGTCGGGCTCCACACCAGATATGCACTTGGTGTCCTCATAGATGTATTTAGTTTTGGTAACAATCTCCACTTCGGGCTCCTCCTCGACCACAGGGGCCTTCTTCTTTTGTCTCTTCGACATTTTGAGTTCGGAATCTTCCTGTTATACATGCAATTTTCATCATTAGGCCCTTTACGGCTAAGTCGCAAACTTTGAGGCACAATGTGTAGTGTTCAGTTACTTTGTCTATGTCTAACATGACGAAAATTAGTCAAATGAAGCACATATATGCAAGCTAACACTACAGTCTAATACCAAAACAGTTCTATCAACAAATTTCGAGCGGGAAATAAATCTACATTAACATGAAGAAAACTTCGGCTTTCTGCGGGCGCCATGATCATTGCGCTATGGGGAATGACAGGGGATTCATGCAAGCTGTCGACGGAGTGCCTCAACAAAATACTGCCTATGCAATCTAAGGTCGATATAACTATATGCAGTGATATATCTCCCTCTACCGACTTGGGTTCGACTAGCCGTGAACCGGGTCGCGCGGAACCACATGGCGAAATACAGCTGTGGTTTGAGGACGCGGGTAGCACGAAAACAAAAAAAAATGGGGAGGCAACCATTCCAAACACCATCGAAAGGCCATGAAAACCTTCCCCATCAAAACATCGTCACATAGGGCAGATTGGTGCAGACAGCGTAACGGTCGTCTGCACCAAACCCCCCATTCACTAAGCGCAGAGTTGCATAACAAAAAAGGCCGTGGGGAAAAACTACCCTGTGGGTCAAAACGCCCCCCCACTGACAGTTACGCTACAAAATACTCAATATATAGGCATGTAACTAATAGGCCAAGGGAAAATGGCCGTGGGAAAAACCCAACCGTAGAAAAAATCAACCAAGAGTTCGAACGGAACAGGATAATGCAACGAGGAGCCTACCTAGCAACGCTGCGTGGATGGCGGGAAGAAGGGCGGTCAGGCTTCCACAGTTGATCCACCTGGACACGGGTACCGACAACGGGGTCCTTGCGAGCTCGAGAGAACGACATCACACAAGAGCGACAGATCACGACAGTTGGAAATAGTGATAGAATAATTCACATGACCCCATATATATATATATATATATATGTGTGTACAAACATATGCGGAGGGCGAAAAATATCGGACGGCGGAAAACTATGGATCGGAGGACGTAAAGATAATTCCTTCCGCAACGTCGGGTGTCCAAACCACTAATCTATCCGCGGGGATAACCGGGAGACAAACAACACATTGGAGCTTTAAAACATCGGAGCGATAGCGGAACGGGAGCCGCAACGACGGAGATATAAAGGATATCACAGTCCGCGATGGGAAAAATCTTCATCGAAGGAGAAATGACTAAACGACCGGAAGGATAGTGTGTTCGGCGACCGCTACAGCGGAAACATACAGGACAAATCAATCCGCAATGTAAAGTCTAAATCGGAAGGGACACAACTAAAAGTTCGGCACGGTAGCTCTTCTACGGCCGCAACGGCGGAACACCAAAAACTTAAGGGGCGGCGAAGACAACAATGCGGGGTTGGAAAAGTCAAATCAATGATCGGGAGACTTCGCAATTTGCCATCCGCAACTACGGAGAATGAAGTAACAAATCGTTCTGATGTAAAACGAAAGACCAGCCGATTAAAACAAACGCAGCAGAGAAAAAGATCGAGGCTGAAACTTATTATTTTTCCACAACAGCGGGAGAATAAGCAATTAAACTTCCGATTCAAACATTTGAAAACGCACTCAAAGGCAAAACCAAAATGGATCGTTTCAGGCATTAGAAACAGTCTTTTTTGAAGAGTCATTAAATCAAACCAAAGAAGAAAATCAAATCAATCTAAGCAAAAGGAGGGTCCCGAAATTTTTTGAATTTTGGGAAAAAAGTTGCAGCTGCAACATGCTTCAAGGGACAAAGGGATGCAGGCTCAAGTATATGCTCTGGCAACAATGGACTATAGTTTTCTTGCTCTTCAATTCCTCTCCTTTCAATGTATCCAAAGGGTTCCTTATATAGTGCTTCAGTGGGGTAATGGAAGGTCAAATCTGAGTGATCTCAAGGCATATGGAAGGCCAAGAGACAAGTGACTCGGATCCACATTAAGGAAAACTCCAAAACTATTTGGCCTTTTGCACACATCCCGATGTACGCGGGTTTAAGGGTCAAATCCGCGTATATACGCGAGAATAGGTTTAAAAGTCACGTATAGAAAATAATGCATTTTTTTAGGGATGATATTGGAAACATCAAAGGTACAAAAATGGTCCATGGGGTCTAAAGAGTCTACAGAGGGACAAGGAAGGCCATAAACGTGTGATCCACCATGTGTGGTAAAATTAGTTGTAACAGGTGTGTCAGCTAAACTCGATAAGTTCTTCTAACACGTTGGAAGAAAAACCTAAGCTCTCAAACTTAGTGAAATGACTTTTTTAGCTTAAATCAAAGAAAAACTAAGTGTTGGAAAAAAAAATCAAGAAGTAGAACCAGTCTAAGGAAGGCTTAAAACAAAAAATGTGAGAGGCCCTAAAATTATAAAATTTTGGGGAGGCGGTTGTAGCAACAACAAGATGATGAATGAGGTATTGAAACCATTTCTAGGGGATTTTGTCATTGTCTACCTCGAAGACATGTTGATTTTTAGTTCTACAAGAGAAGAACACTTGTCACACATTCGACAGGTCCTACAGAGGCTAATCTAGGAGAAGTTGTTGGTGAACTTGCAAAGTGTTCCTTCATGCATAAGGAGTTGCAATATCTTGGATTCTTTATTTCTAGACAAGGTATGAAAATGGGTCCAGAAAAGTTCCAAGTACTTTTGGAGTGGCTGAAGCTGACAAGCACCATAGAAGTGCAAAGTGTTCATAGACTTGTCGGTTTTTACTGGAAGTTCACCAAGGATTTTAGTCAATTATGTGCACCATTAACAATGAGCATGAATAAAGGCAATTTCAAGTGGAAGAAATCAGCCCTATGAGATTTTGAGGAGATGAAGTAAAAGCTGACAAAGAGCCTAGTTTTAGCTCTTCCGAAATTTCAAAAGATATTTCAGTTTGACTACTATGCAAGTGGGTTCACAATTGGAGTTGTATTGAGCCAGGAGGCTCGACCAATTGCATTCGTCGGGGAAAATTTGGATGAATCTCATAAGTATTCAGTCAGTGACCAAGAAATATATGCTATTGTGTAAGTATTGAAGAAGTGGAGGCACTATTTATTGTCGAAGGAGTTTGTGTTGTTTACCAACCATCAGGATTTGAGGTACTTGAACACCTAAGAAAAGCTAAACCAGAGGCACATGAAGTGGGTCAAGTTCATGCAAAGTTATACATTTGTATTGAAGCAAAGGTCGGGGAATACTAATAAGGTAGTTGACACCTTAAGTCAAAGAGTCGTATTACTAGGGATGACTATAGAAAAATTGTCAGGGTTAGAGTCGATGAATGATGACTATGAATTCGACGAGGATTTTGTTGGTGCTTGGAGAGCATCTAAGTAACCGTGGAACAGAAATAGGACTCCATATTTGGATTATTTTATCTAAAAGGATACCTATTCAACGGTCATTAGTTATGTATCCCTAAGGCATCAGTGTGGTAGAATATAATCAGGTAATTGCGCAATGGAGGATTAGGAGGACACTTTAGCAATGACAAGACCAAAGCATTGGTCGAAGAGAAATACCACTGGGTAGGAATGATGACAGATGTAAGGAAGTGGATCCGATAGTATTGAGTATGTTAGCATGCTAAGGGGAGAAGTCAGAATACGAGACCATATTTTCCATTTCCCGTACCGACTTTACCATGGGAAGATATTAGCATGGATTTTGTTCTTGGATTGTCGAATACACAATAAGGGAGCGACTCCATATTTTTGGTAGTTGACATATTGTGTGGGTTGTCGAAGAACATTACTTGGGACAAAGATAACATTTTTATGGGGCATTTCTAGAGAACCCTATGGAAGAAGCTTAACACAAAGTTGTAGTTCAATTATGCATATCATCTGCAAATTGATGGGTAGACTGAAGCTTTGAGTAGGATCTTAGGAAATTTATTGATATGTTTAACTATTGAGCAACCAAAATATTGGAAAAATGTGTTGTCATAGGCATAATTCGCATACAACAATTCAATGAACCGAAAGACTGTGATGAGTCCATTCCATATTGTGCAAGGGGGAAGTACGCATTGAGTAATAGATTTAGTCGATGTGTCGAAAGGAGTTAAGAGTGTCAACATAGAGTCGTTTTCTGACCACATGAAGGAGATACATGACCAAGTAAAGTGACGGCTTAAGAAGAGCAATGTCGCCTACAAGCTAAGAGCCAATAGGAAGAGACGACTACATTCTTTTGTAGTAGGTGATTTAGTGTATGCACACTTGAGAAAAGAAAGGTTCCCAAGAGGGACATATAATAAGTTGAAGTGGAAGAAGATTGGGTTGTGTAGAATCTTGAAGAAGATATTAGATAATGCCTATGTGCTAGAATTTCTTGAATGTATGGATATATCTTTGACATTCAATGTTTTTGACCTTCACAAGTGTGAAGAAGGGTCGACAAGCGATGAAAAAACAAATAGTTAACTTGTTCAGATAAATTCCAGTTCAGTCAAAAAGTGAGGTCACACAAGTACTCGATGAGAGAGAAGTCGAGAATGAGAGGAGACACCGAAAAAAGGGGTATCTAGTTCGATGGGTGGATAAAGAGCTGGAATATGTGACATGGATTCCAGAAGAAGAACTGGAGAGGCTACAAAGGCATGAGCAAATTTATTTCCAAACCCAGGAGGTTGATGCAGGGGCATCTAGGCCAAAAAGAAAAAGTTAAAGATAATTGATGAAGGAAACTTACAAACTCAATCAGGTGGAACAATATTTGGGAGACCAGTAACCATATTATTTGTTATCATCATCTTCAAAATTCGAAGCTTCTAATGTCTAAGTTGCTCATGCCAAATTCAACTTTTGTCGTCAGCCTGAGCAAGGAGTGTAGTCAATCCATTTGGTCAAAAATCATCCATGGGAGAATCACAAAACTTGTAAAGTCTCTCTTTGGGATCTAAATATCATGAAGCAACAGTTGCCCCTCCAAGCCTCGGACCCTTTAGGATAAAGCGACCTGACCAAAAATTGTCAGTCTTCTTAGTCTATGTAGTTTTTGCAACCGACAATAAATTTGGCCTCAAGCTAGGTACATGATAGACATTGGATATTCAACCATTACTGCACTCAACATCGTTGCTTCCAACAACTGTGAGAGCATAATCATCATCTACATAAATCTTATATTATGGAACTACACTTAAGGAAGAGAATAGAGAAGCATCCTTAGCCATATTATGAGTACAACCAGAATTGGCTATCCATTCCATATAAGTGGTATGGGCATGTGATGGATGGGAAGTGCTAACATAAAAGGTAAAGTTTTATATAGGTCAATTTATCAACTAACCAATCAACGCGCCTTCTTCAATATGATTGACCTTTTCCTTCAAGTCCTTTTTCTTCTTCTGACAGGTTTTCTCGACATGTCCCACATTTCCATAGTAGCAATAAGTTTTCTTCTTTCGATTCTTCTTCATTGATGTCAACTCTTCTGTCTTTCCTTTAGTATGTTGCTCAATACATCTAGCCAATTATCTAGGTGACCATGTTCTTTATAATTTTGCTTGACCTTGATTTTGAGCAAGTGAGCTTGGTGTTTGCTACCAAGCTTCACTTCTTCAAGCAACTTGTGTTGGCCTTTAATCAATAAATCAAAATAATATTAAAGGTGAAGTCCTCACCATCTTGATTGTGTGACATCCAATTGGTGTGAAAGGAGGAGCATAACACATCATAAGGTTTCATTAGATTCATCAGGACCAATTCGATGAGATGTCCATCCTTCTTCATAAAACTCTGACCACATTTACCCAAATTTAGCTCCATCTCCTTGATGCAAGCTAAATAGTCCTCAATCCTTTCAAAGGAACAAGGTTCCATATATGTCAACTCTTTCTCTATCTGCATTACTTGACTTTCATTAACCTTGTCGAACAATGACTTCATATTACTCCAAATGGCATGAGGGCAGTCAATTCTGCTTGTGTGAAAGTGAATCTCCATTGAAATTTACCATTGGTTTGTTAATCCATAAACTATCGTGGATATTCCATTGAAGCAGTTCATCACAATGGATCTTACAACTTAATTCATTATGTTAGATTAATTTAACAAAATGGTAAATAAACTGGAGCTAAAAGGATTATAACTAGAGAAAAATAACATGTCCACACAAATAACACAAAATATACTATGGGAAAACCCACTATGGGGAAAACCCCAACAAAAACTGGGGACTATGCCTTGCTCTTTTCTTCTCCAAAATGCAATGAAAATACAAAGAAAGTGGTACTCACTATGGATTTACCTCTGACATTGTGGCTTGCACGACTACTATAAGATCTCCTACTTCCTCTATTATGCTTTAATATCCACTTCCTTAATATTGCTCAGCTATGGAACAATGCACTAACATCATCATAAATGAAACCTTTTTTCCTCCTAACGGCATAGTATTTAACATAGCCCGATAGTCGTCTAGGGTTACTTTTAGGGTTTGTACATGCCTCTAGAGCTATGGTTTTGGAACCTCTGGAATGTTCTTGAAAGCCCACATGTGACTAGCTCCGCATGTGTGGGTAATGAGAGTTGACATGGAATCTAGTCGGTACCATGGTGGTCAATTGGATAGGTCAACTTGCATGAAGCATAAATACAAACTATGATCACGGTGATTCTTGCATTATTGGAAAGATCTTGGAGTGTAGAATAACATTGAGGGGCTATGTGTTATGCTCGCAAACCTTTTGGCACCAAAATAAATGAAAATTTATATATTGATCTGATTTGGATCATACCTCGCCATTTTGGGAGGCTTTTGGTCCCCAAAAAAATTTACTAAATGAGGAGAGAAAAAATTTCCTCTACCTTCTCCCTGGAGTATGATTTAGCCTTGCTTGGAAGTTGACATTTTAACCCAATCTACCAAAGGTCATACTGTGCTTGTTTGGTACTAGACTTCTTTTGGAAAATTGATTATTTTGCCAACTCTGCTTGAGCATCAAGTGTTAAGTCATATTTGGTAGGTAGGACCTGCTCCTTCTCCTGTTCTAACATGGAAGGATCGTAGAGTTTCAAATTTTCAACACTCACCACTAATTAAATGCACATGTGTGGGAGAAGAATGAGTCTCTAGGTGTTATCTCCCACCTTCTCCAATACCTCAAAAGGGCCATACCACAAATCCTTGATCTTCTTTGCAAGACCTTGTAGGCTTTCCTTGTTCAGCTATAACCAAACTCTATCCCCGACTTTGAATTATTTCTCAACCCTGCATTGGTCATGTATGGAATTGTACTTTTTCTATGACTTCTTAAATGTGTCATGTACTTATAAATGGATTTTCCTGATCTTATCAAATATTTTTTTAGCTCTTAATGCTTCACCTATGGTTTCTTTCATCACTCCCCCCTATTGTCCATATACAACATCTAGAGGTGAAGGTGGCAAATATCCAAAATAAGTTTCAAAAGGGGACCTACCAATGGAAGGGTGGTATGCTCTATTATAAGAGTACTGAATATATATTAGATTATCATCCCAAGTCTTTAGATGCTTTTGATTGCAACCCCTCAAAATCTACACCAAAGTCATGTTGACTACTTTTGTCTACCTATCTGTTTGTGGATGGAATGTTGTATATTTCTTCAACTTAGTGTCCATCTTCTCCCAAAGTGTAGTCCAAAAGGCACTAAGAAATCTGATATCCCTATCAAAGATGATGCTCCTTGGTATCCCTATCAAAGATGATGCTCCTTGGTATCCCAAAGTGAACCTAAACTTGCTCAAAGAACATGTGCACTGCTTCTTATCCTTTGATGATCTTTTTACAAGGAATAAAAATGCGCATCTTGTTGAACTCTTAATTACCACAAATAAATAGTCATATCCTTTCCTAGTGGTTGGTAATCCATCCACAAAATCCATGGAAATTCTTTCCCAAGGTTGAGTGGGTATTGGTAAGGGATGGTATAGACCTTACGTTATATTAATGGGCTTGTTGGTACAACAAAGTATGCATCCTATAATATACCATGCTACACCTTCTCGATTTTGGGCTAGTACACATACCTTTGTAAGTTAGCAATTGTCTTCCCAACGCCAAAATTCCCTGCAGCTTTAGAAGTGTGCACCTCTTTGATAAGCTACAATATTTCACCTTTAGGAATGTGGAGCTTGTCTAACTTTTAGAGTAACCTATTTTTGAGATGATAGTCAACCTTACTATCACCTTCTTCTACGTGAAATTGGTCTTGTAGCTATTGGAAAACAACAATTGTGTCTGCTTTGCAACCAAAGGGGGCTGATTGGTTAGGTCATTGCAAAGAGAATTCCACTTAGCATTAGATGAAGAGTGGACACATCCACTTAGGGGAGTCGATTGAAGGAATTTGTTGAGTTTATAAAAAGGACATGACTAAGAGGAAAAGACAATATGAGCAAGATGTTACATAACTTTGTTGAGAATATAAAGAGGACGTGACCAAGAGGCAAAGGTAACATGAGCAATAGGTTGCATAAAAATATAACATCCAATGATAACTAATTATAAAGGTTAAATGACTTTGCAATTGAAGGGGTTGCTATGACAACCTAAGATTGTTGATGACAAGATAGAGATCTACAAGAGGTTGACTCATGGGGTGCGATAGGGGTTTGTTGGTAGGCAAGGTAGAAATGAACACATGTGATATTCCTAGGCTTGCTTGTTTTACTGTAAAAGGGTTGTGACAATATGTTAGACTCTCCCTTGTGCTAGGTCTCTATAATGCATCAAACTCTCCCCATTTGTATTGCATCTTTATATCTTTAATAATAAAACTTAAGGCACCTAGCTTGGGTGCCAACATATGTGTTGTGTTTGTTGTGCTTGGCATATTTTCTTTATTTGGTTTAATGTATATGGTTGAGTGTTAAAGAGCATAAGTAAACACACCATAGGCATGCTTATGTCCACGGTTGGGTGTGGGAATACTTGTTAGGTAGAATAGGTTGAGTTGATTGCAGGCCTAACATATGTAGTCTAGAGTGGAGGTATGGGGAATCTCTAGATGACGAAGCAGAGTCCACTAATGAGTAGTCATGCAGGGTGGCCATGTTACTATTACCAAATTCAAGCATACAACACAATTTATAGGGAGCTGAAGGAAAATTTGGGCACAACAAGGGTGGGCTCCCTAGAGTTGTGACAATTGGTATCAAAGTTGGAAAGATGCATCATGTTGGTGGTCTTCACCAATTTTATTGTGGGAAAATTTGGTATCAGAGCCAAAACGAAGATCACATTGGTGGCCTTCACCAATTTTCTAGTGGGAAAAGTTGATATTATAGCAAAGATCATGCACTCCTCACCAATTTTCAAGTGGAAAAGTTGGTTTCAAGTTGTGACATTAGGTTGTGATGTTACTCTTCTCCTATCTTTCGGTTGCAGAAGTTGGTATTCTTCTATGACTTGATGAGATGATGTGTCTCAACATCAAGTTTGGTAGGTGAGAAAAGAGAATCCAAAAGTGGTGGATCGAAGATAGATTGGTGGTGAAGACAAGATGCACCATAAATGGTTTGATTTTTACAAAATAGTAAGATCTTTGGTTTGGTTGCAAGTGGAACATGTGATGTTTGTTAGTAGGAAAAGTGACGAAGTTTGGGAGAGATCCCATGGACATTTATGATGTTGAGAAAACTTCACACCATGAAGAGAGTGACAGTAGGTCACCAAGGTCGTGAAGACGAAGGCAAGACTTGTTGAATTGCTTCAAGAGGCCTTGTACAATTACTAAGACACCACTTAATATTTGGAGGCAAGGGTGACATGCACTGTATAGTCATGTAACGAAGTAGTGGTGTTGAGTTTAGACAAGACAATATTCTCCAAAGAACTTGATGAGAGGTTGATGGTGGTAGAAGAACTGGTCAAATATATGGTAGTGAAGGTGCAAGACCACGACGACGCCATTAACCTACTTAAATGAGTCGTTTCCCATGGAAGCAATTCAACAAGTTCAATGAAGATCAAGAGAAAGGAACCTAATCCCTATGATGACACTTATGATGTAAAGGTATCGGATAATGTTTGCTAGGACATGGAGCAATACCTTAAACAAATGAACAATAGTTCAGACGAGACCAAGGTAAATTTAACAATCATGTTCTTGAAAGGTACTGCAAAGCTCTAGTGGAGAAATCAAATGAAAGGTTTGGTAGCAAGTTGTAGTGTTGTGAAGATAGATAAAAGGGTTGAATTGAAACACGCCTTGCAGGCTTAGTTTAGGCATGGGAATTGAACTTGGATTGCACGAAATGATTTAATGAATCTAAGGTACACTCACAATATTCAAGAGTATATCAACGTGTTTTCTAGCCTTATGTTAGAAATCAAGGAGATGATTGACAAAGATCAATTGTTCCAATTAATCCAAGGTCTGCAACCTTGGGATTAGGGTGAGTTGGGGCACAAAAACATGCAAAACCTTGCTGCAGTATAGAAGTTTCTCTACATTAATACTAAGGTAGGATGAAGTCACAAGGTGGATGATGGAACTATGATGGAGAATCAATATGGAAAGGCCAAGAAAAAGAGCAAGGGGAATGCATCTGTAAAGTTTGGCAAGGA
The DNA here is from genome assembly GCA_001517045.1 of Pseudotsuga menziesii. Taxonomy (NCBI): domain Eukaryota; kingdom Viridiplantae; phylum Streptophyta; class Pinopsida; order Pinales; family Pinaceae; genus Pseudotsuga; species Pseudotsuga menziesii. Next base: position 47,014 of record LPNX010226450.1, read on the forward strand.
CAAGGCCAAGCATTTAGATGAACCCAAGGACAAACATGGAGACAAGCCTACTATATGTTGGATTTGTACTAAAGATCATTGTGCAAGGAACCGTTCATTGAAGTAGTGGAAGTTGAATGTTGTGGAGTAGCAATTGAACCAACCTTTGTTGTGAGTTTTGTGAGTTCTAAGTGTTGTAGTTGAAGATAAACCTATAACAAGTCAGGAGGAAGACTTGCTAAAGCTTTGTTGTGTCCAGGTAGAGGTGAATAGGTGGTTAGTCTCTGCCATGGTGGATAGTGGATCCACACATAACTTTGTGAAAGAAGATGTTCCTAGAAGGCTTGGTTTGAATATTGAATCATCACAAACTTCCTTCAAAGAAGTGAATTTGTAGGTTAAGAAGGTGGTTGGCATGGCCAACATATGCACTTTGGTGATTATGAATTCGAGTGGAGTTGTGAGCTTCACCATTGTGCCCATGGACAATTTCAATATGGTCTTAGGGAAAGAGTTCTCGAGGATGACACATATAGTACTTATTCCCCACTTAGATAGTTTGGTAGTCTTTTCAAGCCAAAAATAGATTGTCATCCTCATGGTGAGAAGGCAACATGGGTCAGTCTCGCAAATGACTGCCTTGAGGTTGGTCATAGTAACCAATCAAGGAATTGGAAGACCTTGCAGAGGAAGACTTGAAATTTTTGGGCAAAAGGAGGGTCAGATAACTGATAACTTGGTGAATGTTTGTGCATGAAATTCTATGGAATACTTAGCCAAGAATAGTGAGGCATTTAGTCGGCATGAGGTGTTCTTAATGACAAAACAAACCTTGGTACGTGGAAACCCAGGAAGAAACTACATAGGTTTTGGGTGCCCTTGGGAAATAAAATTGGTAAGTAGACCTAGAGGTTGGCAAACTACTAGATGAAGGGGAAGGTAGAATTGGATCAAATGTTCCCTTGTTGTTATATTTGTGTCATAAGTATGGTTTAGGTGAACATGAACCACTTCATGGAGGCATTCAATTGGTGACATTTGGAGGTAGTGGTATTAGCTGTCGCTCACCTCCTTTTCTTCAATAAGGTAAAGACACAATACAACCCTTGCCCAAGATGAGGCAACCGAACCAATGCATTGACATAAGATGCCATGTTTGGCAGAATAATGTTTAACAAACACTTCCTTCCAAAGACTAGGCAATTGAATCTAGAGTTGAGTGTGAGTGGTAGGTTCACACTGACTAACGTTGACAATGGTTTGACTATTTATTGGGTTGCAATGGCAACTTAGTGACAAAAAAAGTGAAGTCTAGGAGGTAGTGCATGACAAAATCCAAATCAAAGCACTTGCTTGGGTAACATGAGTAGATGCACTTTCATGAGGAAGACACAAAGTCAAATTAGTTGCTTGACTTGTTCATTCATGAAACCTAGAAGTGGATTGGCATTGCTTGTTGAATTAAAGGTACATGGTAGTGGTGGTTATATAGTGGCCTTTGGATGGGGAGGAATTTGGCCTAGGGGGAAAAGTAAGTTTGAATGACAGTTGAAGGAGAATGACATAAAAATCTTTGTGAGTTGCCAAAGACGACAACATATTAAGAGGGGGAGGTTGTAATGTTCTTACCTTAGGGATGGCACCAAACATCTCCCTACACAAATCACTTTGGTAGATTAGGCATTGGCATGCTGGCAAGAAACTAGAGGATTGCACACACAAGTCGACACAGGTACAAGATCAAAATAGAATGGCATGACAAGTTAAGGCATGGGTGGCCTTGAGATCACTTTGATAAGACCATGCACTCTGCTCGATGGCACTAGCAGGCACAAAGAAAAAAGGTGTTGGCAATGAGACTCAATAGCCACAACAAAGTTAGAAAAACCTTGGAAAAGGTTCAACTTGACTTTATAAAGGAGTAAAGAAAAACTTCTAACAAAGTGAAGTGGGAATTGTGCAGGCCATGAACAAGAGTTGGAATGTTGGGTGATTGGGATGCCAAGGTACATGGAGGAACCCCTGCTTAATTGGCATAGGCACACACAATAAATTGGAGTGGTAACTATATAATTATATGGGCATGCATGGGCAGTTAGAATCACGACAAGGGTCCAACTGGCATGACACAAGAGGTGGTTGAATGGTTAGCAGGTTGGCATGAAGCATGGGAGATATGACCTAGGCATGGCCTAGTTTGCAACTTCTTATATAGGAGTTTATAACTATTGGTGATATCAATTAGATTAGCATGACAATTGTGTCCACTTTGCAATTGAAGGGGTCTTATTGGTTAGGTTGTTGCGAAGAGAATTCCACTTAGCACTGGATGAAGAGAGGGTACATCCACTTAGGGGAATCAATTGAAGGACTTTGCCGAGTATATAAAGATGACACTAACAAGAGGCAAAGGTAACATGAGTAAGAGGGTTGCATAAAGGTAGAACATCCAACAATGAGCTAAGTATAAAGGTTAAACAACTATGTGGCTGAAGGGGTTGCTACGACAACCTGAGATTGTTCAAGAACGAGATTTGTAGGAGGTAGACTCATGAGGTGTGGCAGGGGTTTGTTGGAAGGCAAGGTGGTAATGGGAAATTGTGCCTAGGCTTGCTTGTTTTAATTTAAAAGGGTTGCGACAGTGTGCCAATCTCTCCTTTGTACCAGGGTCACGACAATGTGTCAGGCTGTCCCTGTTTGTAGTGCATTTGTATATCTTCAATAATAAAACTTAAGGCACTTGGCTTGGGAAGCAACATCTATGTTGTGTTTGTTGTGCTTGGCATATTTCCTTTATGTGGTTTAATGGATATTGCTATGTTTAAAAGTGCTTAAGTAAACACAACATTGACATGATTAAGTCCATGATTGGGTGTGGACGTACTTGTTAGGAAGACTAGGTTGAGATGGTTATCGGTCTAACATTAGCAGTATAGAGTGGAGGTATGGCTAATCTCTAAACAAAGAAGCATAGTTTGTTAATGAGTAGTCATGAGCGACTAGGTCCCCATAACTAAAGCTGCAATGCCACATGATTGCTAAGGAGCCTAAGGAAATTTGAGCACCAGAAGAGTGCATGCCCTAGGATTAAGACAATTACCCCCATGTCGTGGTTATAATTTATTTATTTTTATTTCAATTAAATTTAGTGGCTTAATTTTTTACTCTTTTAATAAACACAAATTACATTACATTTTAACATTTTATGTTCATGACCTTTCAAAACTCAAACACCCAATCCCCATCTGCCAAAAGCTAAAACATATCAAAGTAAACCCTCTACTCCACCCTCACCCTCACCCTCACCCTCACCCTCACCCTCACCCTCACCCAAAAACCAAAACATATGTGAACCCTCGAGAAAAAAATTACTCTCCCAAAACTCACACCCAACCCCAACCCACCACCCACAAATCATATCAAAGGAAACCCTCTACTCCAACCCCAACCCAAAAGTAAATCCTCTTTCCAACTTCACCCTCCGGAAAAAAAATTACTCGTAGCCACGTGGAAGAAGATAATATTTTCAGTAAACGAACTGTTCACACTAACAGCTATATAAGACTTTCGAAATTTTTGAAACCAATAGCAGACTAGGCACCAGCGTTGCGCGCTACGACAGTTTCATTTCAGACGTCGCCGTTGTTTTTCAGTTTTTTTATTGTGCTCTCCGTCAGGCATCATGAGCAGGTCAGGGCAGCCCCCGGATCTCAAGAAGTAAGTATATAGTTCACCCAAATACTGTGTAAGATGAACTTTTCTACGAGTCCATTCTGTTACTTTATACATAAGTTGGATATTTTTCAGAAATAGGCGTTCTGCATGGTAGTGTACATTTTATTGGTATAGGAATATGAAATGAGGGTTTAGGGTTTTAGAATTCTGTCAGGGTTTAAAGATCAGTTCGGGGTTTTAGGATCAGTTCAGGGTTTAAATATCGGTTCAGGGTTTCAGGGTTTAGAGTTAAGTCTCAGCTTTATGCGGGGCTTTGGATTTCTTAAAGTTGAAAGCTTATGGGGATTTTGTTTGGACTTCAGGTACATGGACAAAAAACTTAACAGTGAGTTTCTGTTACTCTTAACCCTTGGTTTTATTCATTAGCATGCTTTGTCTGTTATGTTCATTATTCTTAACCAATATATATATATATATATATATGTAATTTTTGGAGAAAAAAAGAAAGTAGAATTTCTACAAATGTGTTATAAGTGTGTCATGATTAGGCACGAGCAATGGGTAGAATTTCTACCAAATGTATATAGCTAGGCAACAGTAATGGGTAGAATTTCTACCGATTGTATCATTGTTAGGCAAGAGCAATGGTTGCCTCCTACGAGTAATACTGGTAGTTTCGAAGGACATGATAGTATTAAAAATTTCGTTAAAAGTCTGGAAAGCATTGATTTTGATATTTTGCTCAGGAAGTTCAATTAGGCACCCACTTTCTCACCATTCCTTGAGATGTAGGTCATGGCTCACTTGTTCACGTTTCCATTCTTAACATTTCCAATTCGCCTTCCCCCAAAGGTGGGTTGAATTGTAATTTGTCTGCGTCTGCTTGTCCTGGAGAAAATGCAGGTCTTGCTTGCACGGGCATTGGTTCCTTAAGGCTTGAGTCCAAACTGCTGTGCATTCCGTGTTCAACCGAAAATCCTAAAATCCTGGAAAGCAAACAATCTCTCAATTCAGACTATTGAGATGTTTCCGTGTGATTCAATTCCTGACGCTAGCTTGGAGGGCTAGCTGCCTTGAGATAGCATTCTAAACTGCCTCAAAATATCATAACAAGATCTGATACCCTCTAGGACCAAGACTTGAACTGGTAGATCAATTGAAAACTAGGATTGATATTTATCAAGAATGGTTTAAACCAAAGTTTTCACACTTGGACTTGGAAAAGACCTGACTGTCCTGGGCATTAGCTAGACTCGGTGACTTGGCAAAGACTTGACAAATGCAAAAAAAGCTTAAAATATAGTTTGGGCAAGTCTGGGCATGTTTGGGGAGTGTTGGGGAGTCTTGGCAGAGTCCTGGTGTGCAGTGACTTCAGCGCTGAGTATGAAGCGAGTACTCAGCCAGCTAAGACTTGGAAGTACTAAACAAGATTCGCAAGTCTCGGCAAGGTGGTAATGATAAGCTATGAAAGACTCAAACTACACTGAAATTAAATTTTAGCCTTTCTTGGTCATAAGAGCTAAAGTTGACATATTGGCTTTCATAGCTTATGTTGATTTTTCAAATTCCTAATATCTAGGAAGGGCTTCCTAACTAATATCTAGGAAGGGCTTCCTAACTAAGTGTAGAGCATACACAACGGAGTTTTGTCAATTTTAGTAAATTTTAAAGGATGTGTTTTTAGAAAGAAAAACCCTCCAGGAACCTCTTTCGGTCCAAGTGAAACTCAATCGGGGAATCAAGGAGGGGGTTGATTTTAGAAAGATTGTTTGCAGAAATTAATGACAAGCAGCAAAAAAGAAGCAAACCACAGGTTTTCTAATTAGTCCTACCATGCATCTCTTTCCCCTTTCGGGTCAATCGAGAAGTCGTGGGGTAAGTATTAAAGTTACTTTGGTACTGCAACATGGAATATATGATAAAGTAATCAAAGTATATTATTCTGCATAAATGAAACTAATCTAGAGTGAAAAAATAAGAAAATGCAAAAAACGGAAAAAAGGACGCGAATCCCCCCAGGGGGGATGGGGAATGGGCTCGAAAGAGCCTATTCAGAGAAATTTTTTATTATCAGCGGTTACAATATTAGAAAATTTATATGATTCCTCTTGGTTCTTATACAGAATGAAACCAAGATCTTACAAAGTGCCAAAATTAAAGATTACAGTCGAAAAAGGGAGACCCCTGGGGGGATTTGGATGGCCCAAAAGCCACTTTCGAACAACAGCTTCTTCTCTTTTTGTTGTACCTGCTAAAAAAAACCGAGCTTATTAGAATGAAATATGCCCAAAAGCACTTTGAAAGTACCTTTGGGTTAGCCTGCTTTAAACAAAAAAAAACTAAGTTAAAAAGGTAAAAAAAGAACCAAGGAAAGCAAGCTTTCCTTGGGATCTTGGCTTGCCTTTAGGGCAGCCAATGTGATGTGCGTTGATTGCTGGATTTTATCTTTTAAAATAGAAAACATAAATCTAATGCATGCAAACTACGGATTCTCTTTAAAATGCCATGCAAAAAGGACGATTTCCCTAAAACAAGATCTAGAATGCTTATGAAACTTTTAAGGAGCAAGATCTAGATTATGAGCCTTGAGACAATAGATCTATGTTAAGTTTTACTTTAAGATAATAGATCTAAATAATATGAAAGCTTGTAAACAAAGTAACTAGGTAAAATTTTGATTTTTAGGAGGAAGAGATAGAAAGAGTGTTGGAAGCCTGTGAATCTTGGGCTTTGCAGTCTGCTTTGGTGGAACACCGAGGGACTATGTCCTCCAAAAGATCCTGAAGATGAGGAAGATGCAAACTAGCTCAACCCCTTCTACAAGTGAGATCACCTGCAACTTAGAAATCCTTGCACAAACAGATGGTTAAAACATAGGTGTTGTTGGAAAAAGATCATTAGAAAGCATGCAATTAAACTTAAAATACATGCAACTCCAAGAGATCTGAAACAAGTGAACAGTAAGAGCATAAATCAATCCAGAATGATCTCTTACCCCAATGGGAGGGAGCTCTCCTTCAAGGCCAACAATTAACTAGCAAAAGCAAAGATCAATAATACAGATTATACCTCATAAGCACTTGACAATCACCATCCACACATGAAAAGCATTACACCATAGATCTTGCCTCCAAAGCTTTCTTTATTCCAAAATAGTAAACAATACAATAACAACAACTCTTCAATCCAGCGCTAACTAGCTTGGAAGAGGAAAACCGTGCTTTATTTATAACAAAAACTGGAAACCTAGCCCAGGGGGGCACAATTCCTAAGGAGAGAGAGTCTGCAGCTGTATGTGGAGTCAGTCTGAGCTTGATTTGAGTCTCATTGAGTCTGATCTGAGTCTCACTGAGTGCAACTGTCAATCGGAGAGTTGATCAGACTGACACCTCAACCTGTCAACTAAAACATCCACCAAAACTCATTTAGATGGGCCCACACGTGTGGAGGAGAGAGGGAGGGCACAATTCCCAGGATTGCATGCTGTGGTGCACTCCTTGTTCAGCCCAAATCACCTCCTTCTGTCAAGGAATGGTCAGCTCCAGTGAATCCAAAGACGATGAGACTGATTTCAGTCAAATCGGAGCAAATCCCATTGATTTAGGATTTGGGGTTTTCTCCATTATTTAATTAATTTATCAATTAAAATAATCAATATTTGATTTTTTGGGTTTTCTGACCTGAGTGATAGACAAATCACTCAAAACTTAGGAAAAGTGGGTTTATGGGTTTACATGGTGCTCTGAGCTTGAAAATGAGCACCCCCATGATTGAAACTAATTTTCGAGCCCACCTTTATTACAAAACCAATTTTTCCATTTAGACTATTAAAAAATAGTCTAAGTTTTGGAAAAATTAAAACTTGAAAAAATAAAAAAAATTAAAACCTAGGGGGATTTAGACATGTTCATATGACTCGACCATAATGCCTAGCATGCTTATACATTGACACATAGACTCTAATAACCTCAATAGGCCTAAATGCCAAGTCGACCACCCCAACTTTGGAGGTATTGAGTGAAAAACTCAGAAATTATTAGTCGTTTATTCAACAACCAATAATAACCAAGGGAAAAAACACCTTGGGCTGATCGAATTGACAAATAAAGTCTAAGAGATCGAGTCTTTTATAGACACTATCATGCTAGAACATTTTATTACAACCCCCCTCTGGGGTATGAACATGTGATATAGTACAACAAGCACTTCCTAGAAGCAATTTTGAAGGTCTTCTGAAGTTCGAACAAATCATCTTTGTCCGGTTCACCAGGTTCACTTGATAAAAAACCACTAAGTACAACTTACGTGGTAACATCTAGCTCCAACTGCGGGACGTGTGCTCGATTTGGTCATAGGGCAAGGAGAGGATACGAGAACACCAGAATCTCTGGTTTATATACCTTGTAAAAATATCTCAACTCGACAAGAAAAACCTTAGTAGCACAAGCTTTATATAAAATCCAAATGAACCATTGAGCTAATTTATTTAAACAAAATAAATGTAGCTAACTAATGAAAGAAAAGTTTTATTATAGCTAAGTACAAAACAAAAATGTAGAAAGTAAATGCTCTCTTTTAAGGAGCTTATTTTCCTACTCTAAGCATGATAAAAAAAAGGGTCAAGTGTAATCAGAAATCCAATGTAACCACCTAAGCATTTTATTAACATAATTTTTTTTTGCCGCGTATTTGGTTACCAGCCAAAGTAAGGATACTTTATTTAGAAAATGCAAACCTGCGTGATGCTTCGGAATGGGCGGGTTGGATGGGAAATCATAGGCATGAATAAAGTCATTAAGGTTCTTCCCAAACTGGTATGTGCTTGCGCAGGCTGCTTCTATTCATGACTGGATAGGACTGATATACCAATCGGCAGGATGAGGCAGACTGACTACATCATCATACTGATCATCAGGGCTTATCAAATGATAACTCGTTGCATAAGCCCCAGGCTGCTCCAAATCATAAGGAACCTCTACATGTGAAGAAGATGGCTGAGACTGATATTCCACTGACTGCATCACATCTGACTTTTCACAACACTGCTTCTCAATGTCTTCATTACTGATACCTTTGTGTGGCTCTACATGATATGACTCTGAATGATCATGTGAAAATTCTGAATGGTCCTCTTCCATACTAGAATTTTCCCAGGTATTGATGCTCCCCTCTATGGACGTATCGTAGATTGGACTTACACAAATTTTTGAATAGACACTCCCCTTGCTGGACATATCATGGATGAGATTCTCAATAAGATTTTCACAAGTTGGATTGTCTATGAAATTCCAATAGTCATCACTCCCATCTATGTTGGATATGAGAGAGTCTTCCTTGCTGGTATCACATCCTAAGATATAACTACCCCCCTCCTGTTCACAATAATCATCCTTCAAAGTTTTGGTTTCAAAGATATTACAAGAAGTTAAACTTTCCAAAACTTCATCCCTAAGTGATGAACATAGAGGAGTGTCATCATACACATTATAAATTTCTTCACAAGTGTCTATCTCTTTAATGGTTTCCTCATGAGGGCTTTCTGGAAAAATATCAGCATTGCAACAAATTTGAGAATATCTCAAATCTTCAATGTTTTCAGTTATGGTGACATGAGGAGAGTCCCAAAATGAAGAGCTATACCTCAATTACCAGTGACGGCTTGCCAATGAGAATCTGAAGAGAAAGTCCATATGCTCTGGCAGGCAGGATCACAAACACAAGTAGGAGACTGAAATGCCCACACTCCTCCATCCATTCCATCGCAGTTAACACTAAATTCACACAACGCACGATTGAATGCTTATGTACCAGATTCTGGGGGGTATTTATTTCCCATTCCATCGTTGTAGTGCATTGCTGCTTCTTGCCAACACTTGGATGTGTGCTATCTACCCTTGGTTTATATAGTTATATCCTTAATCAAAATCAAGGGAGGTGGAATGTATATAGAGGGGCCGTTGGTTTATTTATTTATATGGATAATCAAAATTAAGGGAGGTGGAAAGTGCATAGAGGCCCCCCTTCCACAATTTTTTCCAACATTCAACAATAGATTTTCATTGGCCTTTTGGTCTGCAGGCTTGTTGTGATCCCAGAGAACTTGATAAGATTTGATTTTTCCAAATTTCTGTGCTATGCTTTGTTCTCTGTGAATAATCCTCTCCATCAAGAGTTTGACAAAACCTTTTGCTCCTGCATGAAACAGATTGTAATTGTAGAGTCCCCAATCACAGTTAACCTCTGTACTCCTTTGGCCTTTAGGAACTTTAGACCTTGCCACAATGCTAACGCATGTGCTTGATTATTAGTGACATTTTCAAATCCACATGTGAAATTGATACCTTGGTTTCCATCGGGATCATAGACAATACCTCACCTGCTGTCCCTGCTCTAGAATATTAATAGATCAGATAAGTTACTATTGTAGGCAACTGTAAGAAGTGTGGACACTGAAATGCCTGCAAGCTACCCTTTAAAATCATGCAATTATTTCCTGAACTGCTGGTAGCTTATTAAAGATCTTGCATGAAACGGGTCATTTTCTTTAGGCTTTCCTTTTATGTTGTTTGATTTCTCTGTTGTATTGCCATCCTTGGTACCCCTGCCCAAATCCACGTTCTGATTACTGCAATGATCTACTGGTAAGTTTTTAGATTGCAGATTTCCACAGTTGGACATATTGTGTTGTCCACTCGAAACATCGGGACTGTTAAACTTGAGCACAGTTTAATCTAGAATGCATCACAATACTCGTAAGTTCTTAACAATGATTTCCTTATTGGTGCTTCGCAGTTAGGAGTGTGGTGGAAGTTAATGCCTAATTGGGGGCATTGATTGTATTGACTCTCTTAAGTTTCCCGCCTCTAGTCGGACAGCATTTCTTTTTAAGTTTTTCTCTCACAAGTTCTTGAGATCTTGCTTGAGAAAAGTTCTTTATAGCATAGTTTGCCTTTCAATTTCACCTCAAAAATATATCTTCCTCCAATGCTTTCAGCAAATTCAATAGTAAATGCAGAAAAGAGCTCTCAGTCTCTCCTAATATCTTGTTCTTGTTGCACTGCATGCATTTGAACATATACTGATGTTTACAATATTACCCAATCTTTGTCATAATCACATTCTCATTTTATATTGAAATAAACTGAATTGAATAGAGCAACTAGATGATGATAATGGAAATTTATTTAACTGCCATGCTCAGCAATATCTGAGTGATATCCCGATCCTTACAGATTTGGAGTGCATAGTAGTTCTTTGCCTGCTTAAAATTAAGTCATTTTAATGCCTTTCTTGACATCATTTCCCAAGTGTTCATCTTTAGCCTGGGTGTCCATCAATTTTGAATCTTCCTTAATGCTATTCACATGTCTTAGGTAATCAGATGCAAGAACATATTTTGCATAATGTTTTCAAGGATGTGTATGTACTAAGACAATCTCTAATGAATACACGTGGTTGCTAAATTATCCATTCCCTTTCAGGGAGATGAAAAAATTGACTTATGACATCTTCAGAAGAGCTGATTTAAGCGTTTCCAGTTTTTTCCCTTGAGAAAGTAGTTAATGTTACTCTAGAATATTTATGATTTCACCCTTTCTGTGTAACTGTTAGATAGTTCAGAAGAGAGTTGGTTTTGCAGTTTATTTTCCTGTTTCATTTTGACAACATGATCAATACAAGTGGGCAGATCAGGAAGCAAATTTTGCTGTCTGATAGACATTAGTGTTACGGACTCATAGTTTATTAATTAGTAGAAAGTTACCTACCATATGTTTAATCCCTTGTGCTTCATTTTCTTTTGCTAATGATTGTGACAATCTTGCCTTTTTTGTTTTACTCGTATTGCATTTTCAATGACGCTTCATTAATTTCTGTAGCATGTCAAGAAGTCTGACATCTTATTCACTTAATATATTTTTGCAAAGAAAGGCATATTGATCTAGTTAAATTTATGAATTCACTGGCTTGTATCTTTTTCCCTGATAACTTTATATGACAAATTTGTTTGCCTACTTATACCAGAGGTAGAGAATAAGAGAAAATATCTGTATTGTATCAAGGATAGGCAGTAACCCATTTTTACTGTTTCACTTTTCTAATATATTGAGATTTAACTTCTGAATTCAGTAAAGTTGAACGCCAACAGAGTTGTGGTTGGTACTCTACGAGGATTTGACCAGTTCATGAATTTAGTGCTGGATGGTACTGTAGAAGTAAATGGCAATGAAAGAAATGAAATAGGCATGGTGGTAGGTTTTTCCTCATTCTCAGGTTGTTTTCAGATATTTCAATGCCATGTTGTTTTCAGGTTTATCTAGCAGATACACTTTTTTCTTCTTCTGATGTGTGCAGGTCATCAGGGGAAACAGTGTTGTGATGATTGAAGCTTTGGAACCAGTCAATAGGTCATCATAATTTAGTTTGACAACTTTTTATGTTTAAGAGATTCATAGGTACAGAACTTTTGTAAGCGATGTACCATTTCTTAAAATGTTCCAGTAAATGAGTAGTAAGCCTAGGAATTTTTGCAAGGCTTTATTTTGAATGGATGTCATGAACAAAGTATGAAGGAGAGAATTCCTCCCCTTTTCTTATGCTCTTCGGAATTAGAAGATAACTTCAATAGTTGCACGGGAAGATGGCAGCAATGTAGACAGCTGAACTTCACAATGTACATTATTTGCTTGATATAGTAACCACATCCTAGCATGTTGCTCAATATGAACATCAATTCTTAATGGCTGTGTATGCTATTATATGGTTGGAACAATTTCCTAATGTTCATAAGTTTTTGTGTACAATGTTCTGATGCTGTTATAGAATGTAGGGCCTTTGTTTCCATATTGGTTGGATCATATTAGTGATGCCTTTGGTATAAGGTCCCTGCCATGTCTTCGTGCACGCTAATCACCTTTTTATCTTTGAACTTAACTGCAGGCCTGGTTTATCATTGTTTTATAGAATATCCAATTTAACCTCAAATTTATTAAGCACAGAGAAGGGTCAAAGAAAATTCAGGTGCAAACCTATCATGGTTTAAAATATCTCCCTCTATGTTAGTTTGTTTTTTATCTCATTTTTTTTGTTTATTAAATTTTTATTTTCTTTACAATTTTAATTAATTATCTTTTTGATAACTTTTATTTTACTCTTTTATTACATAAGACGTCTTTCCATTTTAGTTTATTAGAATAGAATAGCATTACGCACACACGTTATAGAATATCCATTTTAACCTCAAATCTATTAATCACAGAGAAGGGTTAAAAAAACTCAGGTGCATCACAATTCCAGTAAACCTCTTTCTTTTGGCCCAAGATCAGAGTCTCACTAGATCCCAAAAATTTGAAAGAAGCTTAGAGCCATCCAAAATGGGATGCAGCCATGAATGAAGAACTATGTTCCTTGAGTTCCTTGATGGTGAATGATACTAGGGATCTATTTTATCTTTAAAAAGTAATAAAACTTATAAGGTAGTTGCGAAATGTTTTTCACAGGTACAAGGTATGAACCTCTCATGGCTTAAAAAGTTAAAAGGTATAAATCTCTCATGGCTTAAAACTGTAAGGTAGTTGCCAAATGTTTTTCACAGGTTAGTTTATTTTTTATCTCAATTCTTTTGTTTATTAAAATTTTAATATCCCAATAATTTCAATTATTTTTTTTTGTTTATTAAAATTTTAATATCCTAATAATTTCAATTATTTTTTTTGATAACTTTTATTTTACTCTTTTATTACATCAGATGCCTTTCCATTTTAGTTTATTAGGATTACCCACCCACGCACACATGTGAGACATGTTGTAGAGTGTGCCTCCACTGCTTCTCTCGATGCAATGATTTTTCTTGTCCCCTCTGTTCTTTCCTCAAATTGTTCTCACTCATCCATCAGCCATGTGGAATCAAACAGATGTGACATTGTCATGTATTTTTCCCTTGGCAAAAATGGGTAACACATGCAGAAGCTAACAGGAGTGGCATGGTGTCTATTTCACAAAGAATTTCAATTACTTGTCCGTTCTCTTTGCTCAACTTGATTCTCTCGAAGCGATGATTTTTCTTGTCCCCTCTGTTCTTTCCTCAAATTATTCTCAGTCATCCACCAGCCACGTGGAATCAAACAGATGTGACATTGTCATGTATTTTTCCCTTGGCAAAAATGGGTAACACATGCAGAAGCTAACAGGAGTGGCATGGTGTCTATTTCACAAAGAATTCCAATTACTTGTCCGTTGTCTCTGCTCACAACTTGATTCTGAAAACTGTGAAGAAAGGGAATTTTCCTTTACTTCTGTTTCTGTTTTGTTTTCTCTCGTTAAGTATGTTTTGTTATCTCTTGTTAAGTATTTGCTGTTTCATTTTGCTTTTATCTCGTTGTTTTGATAGCCATCTAGCATTTTAAATCCTGATCTCACTAATGTAAGCTTTCATTCAGAATCGCCTAAATAAGTATGTAAGCCTTCTTTCAGAACACAGCTTAAATAAAACCTATTCTTACTGTATGAGTATTGAGAAACTAAAAAACAAATATGTGATATAGTTTTGATATTGTCTAATGGATCTTAGACAATCATGGCATGGTGCATTTCTAATTGAATGAAAACGCATAGATTTCGAGTAATGGATCTTAGACAATCATGGTATGGTGCATTTCTAATTGAATGAAAATGCATAGATTTATAATAATGCTATATACAGTTATCCAAGTGCATGCTCTAAGAGTTCATAAATTGCAGTGTTACAAATATTTCCAATTTCTCTTAATATTTCTGGCATGGTGCATTTCTAATTGAATGAAAATGCATAGATTTATAATAATGCTATACACAGTTATCCAAGTGCATGCTCTAAGAATTCATAAATTGCAGTGTTACAAATATTTCCAATTTCTCTTAATATTTCTGATTTCTCCTGGGTTTTTTGTGTTGTGGATTTGTCTTCTTTACAACTCTTCAGGTCTAAGCTTATTTTTTTAAATATTTTCCGATATTAAGTTTCTTTCCAAAACCTCAGCAATATATTTAAGCATGCAAAAATGGCACATGTAAAATGTATTTTAATTTGTTTAAGCAACATGATGCTTTCGGGGTGCACCCTTTTGGTACTTATTTTTTTAAAACGCACTGTTCGATCCAAATGGCTGGATTCGATTTGGTATTCTTTAAGGGGTCCAAGCACTTCATTAGTGTTTGAATTGAAAAACCAGTGAATGTAGTGTCTCTTCATGTGGTATTTATTTTTATATCAAAGTTCATTGGTCTGGTCTAACGTGACTCGATTATTGTCCTTTTGTATTTGTGTATTTTTATTTAAAGTGCGACAGTCACTCGACAGTTTATGGTGGCAATTTTTATGTTGTGATTTTATTTTTAAAAAGGTTACCCAAATCATTGTTACATACATTTATGGACATTGATTCATACCAGAATAAACAAATGAACTTAGTGATTTTACTTTTAATGTGATTTTATTTTTAAAAATGTTATACAAATCATTGTTACATATATTTATGGACGTTGATTCATATAAGAATAAGCAAATGAAGACATTGATTCATACCAGAATAAGCAAATGAACATAGTATAATTTTGCGTTTAAATGAAGATTAGTATTTTTTGGTCAATGAACAAAAATATAAAAGTTTGTGAAGCACTTGAACACTTCACCTGTCATAGGCCTTTCATTTTCTTTTTGATTTTGAACTATATTGAAAGTACATAATATATTTTGGTGCTATTTTTGTGATTTTAAATATAAAATGCAATAAAGTCATTGTTACAGGTTAACTTATATTAGAATAAACAATTTTGTAATTTTATATTTAAAATGCAATTAACTTTATATAGAATAAACAATAGCTATGAGGTGATATTCAATGCCTGATGTTATTTTGGAATTTAAAAAACTATTATTATAGTGTGTAATTTATTGGATTAAAACTGAAAAGAAAAAGAATTGTAACTAAAATCATAACCTTGGAATTTATGTTAATATATTGTAATGGAATTTAAAAACTATTATTATAGCATGTAATTTATTGGATTAAAATTGAAAAGAAAAAGAACACAACTTATTCATTCCACTGTTATCATTGAATAATTATATACTGAAAATTTCAACTTCAAATTGCAACAAAATCACAAGATCATAGAAAGTTAGCCATGCAAAATAGACACAAAGATTATACCTTGGGAAACCCAATCTTGAAAGAAAACCCAACCAACTTTTCTTAGAAGAAATCAGTCTAATTCAAGTACATTACTGATCATGAAAAAACCATAGCATAGATTGTGAACCTTCTTCATGAGAAAACCCTAGCAAGGGGAGCAAACCTCTAGAGATAATAAGAAACCCCCAAAATTACTCCATGTGCCTTTGCGAGGCCTTCTTGGAAAGTGTGCACAAGTTGGGAAGAGAAATGTGTTGTAATGATGGTGAAAATGAAATATGTGAGCACTTTATTTATACACTTTGATTCTCTTTTATTTCACCTCTAAGCCGACTTGTATTTCTAATAGGGTCGACTCGTCCTTCTCTTTTAGGGCTGCTTGTCTTATTGTCTTCAATTTTATTTGGGACTTCTTCAATGCTTTTTGGGACTTTTTCAATGCAATGACTTGTCTTTTTGGTTATTTCTTCTTCATTAAAATAATTGTCTGTTGATGATAATGTCTTCACATGCATGTCCATTCACACATAGAGCTCTAACGTTGTTTTGACCCACTAAGAACTCTTGAACACTTCTTTGATTCATTGTCAATTCATCATTATATTCTTGTATATTTCAGAAGGAGATCACTCCATGAAGTAGGCGATGTGAGAGCACCTTGGGGCCAATCTCTCCACACCATATGACTCAGGATAATGGGAGATTGTCTGCCCTTTATATAAATAATCACATAGATGTTAATTTTAATTGATATACATATATATCAATTAAAATTGATATTTTATGATTATTTAAAATGCTCATATATGATTGATTAAGAGTTTCAAAGAAATATAGTGACGAGATTAAATTGATATTTTATGATTATTTAAATTGCTCATATATATGATTGATCAAAAGTTTCAAAGAAATACAGTGATGAAGTGTACAAGTCTATTTATTTTTATTTTTAAACTTCAGAACATTTAAGTTTTCTTTTACTTTCATGTAGTTTGATATTTATGTTTGCTTTTACTTTCTTTGATAATTTTATGGGAAGTTGTCAAGAAATGTGAGTAAGGGGATAGGTGTAGAGGTGGGGATGCCACTTTTTGAAACATCGGACTTGAGTACGTCAAGGGTACCATATATATATATATATGAAGAACAAATCAATAATTTTATTTATAGTAAACAAAATTACATTGCGAAATATATGCTAGAGGCATATTGTATCCAAAAAGTGTGCTTTGCAGTAGCACCACGATCCATGCATGAGTTGATTGAAGCACATAAAACCCTCATTAAAGAAATCTGAACACTCACTAATCTATTTATCAAGATGGAAAATGTTTCAATTCATAACTTGTTGATGTCTTGCTTGTTTGGGCGCTTGCAAGCTTTAACATATATATAGCGAAGATGACTACACCCTTCCGAAAGTAAAAAACAGTCTATAACTTCTTCATAAGATCGATCGATATATAAGCCAATAAAAAGCCTTAAACTCTAACTAGAGAAAAATGTAAAAACTATATCAATGCGATCAACTCGCAACTTGAACAGTCTTGTCGATAAAAAGGTCTTTGGTAGAAAGCAAAACGACCTTAATTGTTGAGTTTTGTGATGTGCCAATGACCTACAACCAATTGAAGGGCTTTCTTACAAAAATTGTGTTCTTTTCCTTGTAGACATGTTTGCATGAAAAAAATGAGAAGCCAGATTTTATGTTGAAAATATCTGCAAGAAGAGGCTCCAAATGGATGTTGTGGCATCGTTGTATTCCATTTACCCAATTGTTAACCAAACTTGAATCACCAAAAAATTGGATCTCGCTACATCCTTTTTCCACAACAAAAAGGAGAAGTTTTAGTGACAATAATTTTGCATAATTATTGGTTCCAAGTCCCAGACTAGCCTTCAGTTTGAAAGAGATGGATTCAGAAAGATGAAGGGTGCTTTCCCCTCCACTGATAGGTGGAATTCCTTGAGATGCGCCGTTAAAAATCCCCATGGAACTTGTTTATTATTTGTTTCTTCAGGGATTATCCTTAGCGTTCCACTTTTTTTAACATGTGGGAAGTAAGATAATATTCCAAGACCTTTTGTAGCTACAATGTTTGGGATGGAGGATTTTTCTTGAAATATGGCCTAGTTTCAAGCCAACCAAATTTCCCAACAAATGATTAGGGGCAGAGCTTTGGTTTGTGAGAAATCTCAGTTGTGTAACCATCCTTGAAATATATCCTCAATGTTGTCACCTTGCCATTGGAACTGCTTACTAGTGATAGAGCTGCATTCTTGCCAGACCTTTTTTGTGAAGGAGCATTTCACAAAAGTTGTAAATTTGTTTTAGAATAGTTTTGACATAGGGGCACCAACTCAGGCCCTCAAAACTCGACTTTTGCAACACATCCCATGTTAGAACCTTTGTTTTCACCACATGAATATTTTTGTTTTTGTAGGGCATTTTAATTTCGAAAGTCCCTTCCACCAGCATTTGAGATGTTTGTTGATCATAGTGGAAATGGGTTGTAGATAGCCTAATTTAGGGGTGTAATATTCTTGATCATTGACATCCCAAACCAATTCATCTTCTCTTTTTGATATCCGGATATGTCCCCTTCTCAAGGCCATTGTATAATTTGACCATTCCTTGGCCATCTCAACTTTGAGCTCAAGTTGGTGTGTAGTTAGCTAGCCTTGCTTCTATAAAGAGGAAATATTTGGGTTTGCAGTCTAGGATAGTTGGTAAAATCCCTTATCTTTTAGCGATAATATTAGGTATTGAGAAAGGAGGTGCATCTCGTCACTCCCATGCCATGGATCAATTCCCAGCATATAATTCTGACCATTCTTGATCTTCCATGCCAAATGATTTCCAATGAGGTCGAACGTGTTCAACGCTGCCTTCCAAATGTTTGAGATGGAACACGTTCAACGCTTATGAATCCACTCAACCAGGGACTTTGGAACTTTATACTTTTAAATGATGACATCTGTCCATAGTGACTGAGAGGAGACCAATCTCCAAATACTTTTAGCATCCAATGCTTTGGAGAAGAACAATATTCTTTTTAAGCCCCATTCACTCGCATCCTTTGGAAGCGCCAGTTTGTCCCATCTTACCTAGGAAAATGATTTATTTTGGCCTCTCCACAAAAACGAGAAACCAATATTCATGACTTTCTCCAATATGCCTTTTGGGATCCATGCCAAGGAAATTCAATACACTGTAATCGACTCTAGAACATACTTGACTAGTACTAATCTACCTGCTTTCGAAATCTAGTTAAGGCTCCAAAAAGGAGATGGGAGATACAAAGCTATTGAGATATGCGTATGCCCTTATAGCTGCAAGATCTTTTTGCCTCTAATAAATACCTACTTAATCCTTTGGCAACCAATAAGAGTGGCATAGGCGATAGAGGGCATCTTTGACGAAGCCCCCTTTCAGCTTGAAAGAAAGGAGAGGTTGCACCATTGATTAAAACGACAAAAAAAATCAATTGCATAAAGTCCATCATCCAATTGATAAATTCTACCTTGAACTCAATATGATAAGATCATTCTTATATAACTCCAATTCACTTGGTCATATGCTTTTGATAGATCTATTTTTACTAACGCCCCCTTTAGTTTTTGGTTCATATACTATGTAGAACCTCTTTTGCTACTCGTATAGCCTCGTGTATTTTCTTGCGTTTCAAAAACCCAAAATGTTTTTTGGAGACACTGTTAGATGGATTCCCTTTTATTCTCCTAGCTATAATTTTTGTAATAATCTTGTAAATCCCATTGCATGAGGAGATAGGTATGAACTCATCTAAAGATTGAGGATTGTCTAATTTAGGAATCAACACTATGAATGTGGCATTGAAGGGAGTGTGGATACAACCGTTGACTTTAGACTCCACTACCCTTAGAAGATCCCACCTTAAAATATAAAAAAAGTCTAGATAGAATTCAACTGGTATTATATCGTCTAGACCTAGACTTCTGTCTTGCTGGAAGTTGTGGAGGGATGCCTTCAGTTCATCCTTTGAGATATTTTCTATTAGCTCTTGATTATATTCGTCATTGACAATTTTTGGAAAGAATTGTGCAATTCTGACAATTTCTGCGATTGAAGTTTGTTCTTGAGCTTTAAGCAAATTATTGAAGTGGGTTTTTGCAGTTTTTGCTATGCCTTCAAAAGAGGATTCCACTACCCCTTCTTTGGTTTTAAGACCCCAGATTGTGTTCATAATTTTCCTTCCTTGGGTGAAGGAATGTAAACATTTTGTATTCTCATCTCCAGAGCTAAGCCATAGTGCCATGATTTTTAACCTCCACTCAGCCTCCTAATGTGCCAAAATTTCCTTCTTTTTGGCTTCTAATTGCACCAAATGATCATTTTTTTGAGAGAGAACCAACTCCATATTAATCATGAATTCTACCCAGCTCTTCTTCTATATTCTTGAGATATTTCTCTTCTTTGACTTTCCCGATCTTTTCCCACTCTTGAATGTTCTTATTTAGCCTTTTGAGATTTGCTACAAAATGCATTGCTGCATGAGCTTGGCCTTTTTGTTCTAAAGGGATCCAAGAATTTTAGACAAGATCTCGAAAGGAAGCATCCTTCAACCAATCTATATTGATCTTGAATGGGCTACCAAGTTTGTTCCACTTCCTTTGATTTCCAAAAAAATTGGAAAGCAGTTTGATTCACTACATGTTCCAACCCACTGAAAATTCTATGCCAAACAAAGAACAAATTTGTGAAAAAGGAGAGTCCTCTCCAAGTGTCAACCATATGCAACCAAGAATATTTTGATCCAAAAGGTATCAAACTCTCTTTATTGGAAACCGTTTTGTTTTTAGAAACTTTGGCCACAAAACAGTGAACTGTAGAGCGCGTCCAAGTAACTACTCTAAAGAGTATAAAATGTCCTACAAAAGAAATGATGCTAAAATGCAAATTGAAGTTTCACAAAAGGGTTCAAATCCTTTTAGTCATTTGAATACAGAACATGAGTTCCAACAATGTGGCAACTAAGGACATGAAACCGAAAATTGTGAAAACAAGCCCTTACTGCAAAACAATTATCAATCGAAAAAAGTCTGGTAGAAAAAACTGGCTCATTCAAGTTCTGAAGACTACAAACTAGCACTACATGCGTATAATAAGAATGGTGATTGGTATATTGACAATGGAGGTTCCAAACATATGAAATATGACACAGGAAATTTATTAAGACTTAAAGAAGAAAAATGAGAAAACATCTACTTTGGAGACAATGGTTCTGCCAAAATTATAGGAAAAGGAATGCTCACTTTAGGAAATCAAAGAACTAAAGCAAACAATGTCCAATCAGTTGAAAATATGAAGCATAACCTTCTTAGTGTGAGTCAAATGTGCGATCAAGCACATGCTCTCACTTTTTTGGAGAAATGTAGGATAAACGACAGAAACATAGACAATTTGGTAGCAACCACTAGTAGGACTCCAAACACTGTGTACATATTAGATGAAAAGGGAGAAAGGTGTTTCCTAGGACAAACATATGGAAGTTGGCTTTGGCATAGAAGAATGGGACATATAAACTTTGACAATATGGTCAGAATCAACAAGATACAAGCAATACGAGATATTCCAAGAATTACAAAACCTATGTAGTCCATTTGTAAATACTGTCAACATGGAAAGCAATCAAGAGTCTGTTTCAAGGGCAATGAGCACTCTACATCAAAACCATTGGAATTAGTTCACATAGATCTATGTGGACCCACTAGAATAAAAGGATTGAAATGTGACCGCTACTTTGCACTCATCATAGACAACTTCACCTAGATGACATGGATCTTTTTCCTCCAAAAGAAATTTGAAACATTTGAGTGCTTCAAAGCGCTCAAAAACTTTCTAGAAAATGAAACAGATAAAAAAATTAAATGTCTTAGCTCTGACAATGGTGGTGAATTTATTTCAAATGAATTCAAGGACTACTATGAACAACATGGGATGAAGAGGCGATTCTCAACGGCCAAAACATTGTAGTAGAATGGGGTAGCTGAAAGTAAAAACAAGACTATGCAAGAAATGGCTAGGACACTGCTAAATGATTCCAAGCTTTTAGATATCTTTTGGGCACATGTTATTCACACAGTTGTTCACATTTTAAATAGAGAACAAATTAGAACTAGCATTAATATGACTCCATATGAGCTCTAGAAAGGAAGACCAACCATTGTCAAACATTTTTGGATCTTTGGAAGCAAATGCTATATAAAGAAAAATGAAGACAATCTTGGTAAATTTGACTCAAGATCGGATGAAGGTATTTTCGTGGGTTATGCAGTTAGAAGTAAAGCCTACATAAGCTATAAGTACTAGATCCCATGAGTTAGGTCAAGACCTGTTTGGTTCTAAGGTTGTGCAATATAACAATGCTATTCGAATTAGAAGAAAAGTCAAGAGTAGTCAAAGGAAGGGGGGAAGGGGTAGAGGGTTCAACCTACCTCTTTGATTGACAATAAGGATAGAACCTTGCTCATATATGAAAATTGATCTGATAACTTCATTATTGGAACTACCTCCCAACCCTCTACAGTTCCAAGAGACCACCTTCATAATTTCCTAGCACTATGAGGGGTATTCCTAGCCTTTAGATTCTTGTTATAAACAATGGGTTTCTTTCTTGAAACCACAATTTTAACATGCTTATCCAAGCTAGTTTGCTTCCCCTCTGCTTTTTCCCATTTCGCTTGCTCTTCACGATGGGTTTTATTTGATTTCCTACCCTTTTTCCTGGGATGCTCCATTTTTTCTCTCTATGTAATCGAATGTTTCTTCTTGCGAGGTCTTTGAAATATAATGAGTAATTGAATGTCAGGCCCCTGATCTCACCTCAAGAATCGATTTCTCAACCAATGGTGGTTTATTGTGCCTAGCTTGTCCCATGTATGCTACTTCTGGCTGATCTTCCTTAAATTCTTCCGTTGAGTCCTCTCTTATTTATCCTTCCTCTTCCACACCCTCATTAAGACTGGTTAAATCTTTAAACTTATTCCCATTATGTCCACCCAACTGAAATAGAGGGTTAGGTTGCTTGGGAAAAGTCTTCCTTTTTTTGAACCGTATTCTGTTCTTCTTCCTTATTAAGTCCATCCTTCTGGGATCTCTTTTTCATGCATTTCCTAGCAAAATTCCCATAATCATGACAATACTTACACTTAAATGGGATTTGTTCATAATCAATATTTTGTAGATGATTCCAACCCTCAATTAACAACTTAATTTCCTTTGGTAAACCTTTCTCCAAATATACCTCTACACAAATTCTTACGCAAGAAAAAAACAAAGGTTTGGGATTTTCCCTATCAATGTATTTTCCCAATGCATTCCCTTTTGCCCTCAAATCCTCATCCCCACAATAGTGCATCGACAGATGGGAAAGTTTTACCCAGAATGGAATTGCAAAGGGTATATCTTTGTCTAGATCAAATAAAGCATTCCATTTGTTGAGGTACATTCCTCTGGACCCCATTAAATATGCTCCATTGGGGAAGATGAGCTCCATGTCTTCTTTAAACTCAAACAAAAACACAAAAACCATTTCCACAAAAGTTTTGAACCACCTCACCTTTGATAAGAGGCTTCAAGTTTTTATTTAGCCAAACTTCAATGGCTTTAGGGGAAGGTTAGAGACCTATAAAATGACCAATTAGTCCTTTTTTAATTAAAGCCACAATTTTAATTCTCGCTGTAGCCGAGGAAATATCAACCTTGGGGGCCACAACGAGCTTGGCAAACCTTGCCTCTGAGTCTGCATCTGACTTCGAGTTGGAAACAATAGCCGATGAGATGACGAACTTGAAACACTCTTCAAAGGACATGAAGACGACCTCCCTCAACTGAGGAACCAGAGGAGCAACTATGGTGGAAAAAATTGCAAAGAGTAACACGCAAAAACCCTAGCTTTAAAAAAACTCTATCCACTAATATTTAGAGCATTGCAATCATTTCATCAATTAACCTTGATTCAATATTTCCTTATTGCAAAAATCTTCTGCCAATTGTATAGTGAATAAGAAATATTCCTTACATTGATATCAGAGAAAATATTATCCAAATGTGGGTTAAATACCTAAAAAAACCAATGGATTTTGCGGAACCAAACATTTATAAGTTGCATATCTATACATATCCATTAACTTTGAATTTTGTTTAGATTTAAATTCTGCCCATAAAAATCATATAAGTGTACATAAATATCCATCAATTGAGTGTGGACAACCTTAACCATCTAATTTGTACCTTAATACAATTGCATAGATCCATTAATTAGTACTACAATGCTATTGTTTGTATAATTAGTAACCCACAATCTGAATCCGTACATTTACGCATGATCTGCATTCAAAACACTTATAATTTGTCGTACATTTTTGCCACTTGCCTGTATTGAAGTATATCTTGTTTGTACGAGGCACCATCTTTCATCTTCAGGCATCCTTTTTCATACTAGATTCCTATAATTTCCACGTGATGTTTCGTACAGTCACCCCTCGATAAAAAAAAAATTATTTCATTTTTAGGAAATGATATGCAAGGGTCGATTAGAACTACATATGTGTTAATCACTACAGGGGTGAAGTTAAAAGAATTCAACACTCTTGGGAATGTTGATAAATGATAGAAAGAGTTAGGAGAGGGATAAAAATAATCAATAGAAAATGTTGACAAAATAATAGATGAGACATCTAAAACATTTTGAGACAATCTTAAAAAGATAACAAAATGTTTAAAACCTTTAGAGAGAGTTTGAATAACATAATGGAAGATTGCGAGACACGATGACAAACCCTATTAAGAGTAAGAAATGAATATAGGAATGAAACAACAAGGGCACTTAAGGATCATAGCGAAAGCATTTACTAGCTAATAAAAAATCTAGATGCATTATTTGCACAAACTCTAGTCCACCAAAGATTGCCACTAAGCCCAGAAGTGTCGAACACTAATTTACAGAGATATCTAGATAACATGGGATATCTAAACAAATCAAAATCGATATAACTAAATATGATGGATTGGATGATTGAAAGGCCATCACGTGGGTTAATAAATCGATTATTTTTCTTCTATAAATCCACCTTGTAGTGAAATAGAGAAGATACCAATGGAATCCTTATATTTAGAAGGTTATTCTTATCATTGGATCACAGAAAAACTATTGGTTTCTCATTTAACTGCAAAATTTTCATAGATGATATCCTTAATATTCCATGAGGATGAAGAAGATGACACCTATACCAAGTTTTCTCATTTACAACAAACGAGAACAATGGAAAAATATACCCATGAATGGGAAGTTCTTGCAACCAGATTTCATGATATTACCGATGAACAACTATTGAAGATGTATACCTCCAGGTTAAAACCCATTATCTTTAGTGAGTTAAGGCTATTGAGGCCTAAGAACTTGATTGAAGCTAGGAGCGTGTAAACAAATATCAAAAGGATGTTGATTAGTCAACAAGGGGTAGTTTTTAATTTTCCAAAGAAGGCAACTAGTTACAACAACAATAAATACTCCCATTCAAAAAAGGATAAAAGGAAAGAAACCAATTGTCACCAATGTGGTAAGAATTGGATTCCAAGTCATATATGCAGAGGCACATCTTTATGATACCATATAACATTTGATGGAAATCAAGTAGAGGTATCAAATCTAGAAAATGAAATCACTATAACATACAACTTAGATTCAGACAATGACAAAACACCACAAAAACTATCATTATCATCAATTTCATGCATACTACACCCTATTAATGAGGATGATGTGTCCCAAAGAGAAAGTATTATGTTGATTGTACAACATCAGGAGTCATTATCTAGACTTGTGGTTTGTATCAAGTTAGGTCTTGTGGTTTGTATGAAGTCCTATCTATATCCTCATATGATTAAGGTGGTGATGCTCGTATTGTAAAGTCTTTTGGTTTGTATCAAGACTGTAGAATTGTGGTTTGTATCAAGTCGGGACTTGTGGTTTGTATCAAGTCAAGTATTCTCATAGAAGGTACCCTATGAGATAGAACTCAAGTTATGAATATGAGCTTGTGAGTAATATCAAGCTGAGTCTTGGGAGTAATATCAAGACTGTAGACTTGTGAGTAATATCAAGTCCTACCAATATCCTCATTTATTTAGGTGGCATACTTTACTTGGTAAAGTGGTTATACTATGTGATGTATTACTAGTCATGGTCATTAAGTGCTGTAAGTCTCCTTTAGGACTTAGCTACCCCTAGAGTGAATTACTTTAGCACGTGATTATATGGCCCTCGATAATATGATATGATCATCAATATGGAATAATTCTTTTGAGTATGATATGATAAGATAGATAAATAATTAATGCACATATGGACCATGAAATAATTAATTAATGATAATGAGATAAAGAATAGAGAGATATAATTAATTCAAATTTCCTATATTTACCTCCAAGTGAACTCGAATTGTAAAGGCTTAAGTAAAGCCTCGGTTGTAATAAAGCATGCATCAATTAACTAAGAAGATCCATGCAAAATATAATAATAGAAATTGAGTATGGACGACACTAAATGTGAAGCACCAAAGACATTCAGTTAGCCTCCTAACTTTATGGTCATACACTTAGTTGAAGATTGAGGTCAATTTAGTTAGTTCACATTCAATTTAGATAGTTCACATTCAGTTCAGATAGTTCACATTCAGTTCAATAAGTTCACATTCAGTTCAAGTCAGTGAACATCCAGTCAAAAGCTAATTAAGGAAGGATGGCGCATATCTTGTGCATGATGAATAATGCAAAGTGCTAGCTTGGCACTAGAGCATGGGAGGGCGATAATACTTGCATGGAGGGATTTCTAGTGCATGGTCCTCCTTGAGAGTGCGTTATGTGATGCTCTTAGTGTGTTTACTGAGCTTCCCATTCACCCTCTTCTGTATGCTTGATGTCTTGACTTGTTATTAAAGTGTTGGGAACTTGGAAAGTTCATTACAATTGATTATTATGCCATATTGAATATATCTTCTCTACTGCTGATGTGACATCTGTTATCGGATGATTTTCTTATGTGTTGTAAACCATTCTCCACAAATCTATCTATCATACTCAAAGAATTGTTGGGTTTTTCATCCTTGTGTTTGGAGGATTTTCCTAGGGTATATCTTGTCTCTCATGGTTGATTGATTTATATGGCTGATTGATGTGGATGATACACTTATGAGATTCATATGTGGATGATTTACAAGATACATATGTGTTGAAATTGATTGATAAAAAGTTTTAAAGTTTAAGCTTCTCCGATTTTGCTCAAACATTCACATGGTATCATAGCATAGGGTGTGAAGGAGATTAGTTTTGTGCAACAAGCTAAGCCTACGTAGATCTTGAAGAGTTGAGAAAAATATTGCAGCCATGTCATCGATCTCCATTCAACTGGAAGGACGCCTTGAAGGTTCTTTCAACTTCAACAGATGGAAGGCAAGGGTGTTGAATATTCTTGAAGAGCATAACCTTGATGGTTATGTATCACAGTGGTAAAGGAGACTACCACTAAATGAAGGGAGAATCAACACCGAGAAGAATCAAGCAAATGCCAAGCATATAATCTTTGATTCGGTTAAGGACAATTTCATGTCCGTGATCATTCCGTTGAAGATCACAAGGGAGTGTTTTCATAGACTCACCAATATTTTTAAGAAGAAGGCCTCGAATCAAGAAGAGGGGTGCATCCAAAGAAAGGTTGTGTGCACTAAAGAGGATAATATTTCCATCACGACAAGAATGAAGAAAGAGAGTAATCCTTTCACTACAAAGAAGTTATTCCATTCAAAGAAGAATAAGTTCAAAAAGGACTTCAATATTCTCCGCAACAGTGCATAGATCAAGAGGGATCCCACACAAAAAAATATTATATAAGTACTTTGTATTTTGATTATCATATGATGTTATAAATAAGATCTAAAGGGTTTTCAATATGTTTCATTACTATCATACAAAGATCTGTATTCTCGAGATTAGAAATTGTGTTATGGTATAACATATTGAGCATATATCTTGTTGTCTTTATGTTATTGGAAAATAATGAAGATCATGAAATATATGATATGCATAAATATTTAAGAATTTGGGGCTGCATAAACTTGTTATGAAATATGAATAGAAGGCCAAATTTTTCTGAGATATATAGGGCTGCATGTAAGGCTGAAATTTTCATATGAATTTAAAAATGCATGATTGCTCATGAGTTATGAACATAGGGATGCATTAAATTATTTTATAGGGCTCATATGGAATTGATATAGGACTAATATGGGACTAATATAAGACTAATATAAGGATACATACCAGTACATGAAATTATAATGGTTTATGTTAAGACAATCGACTAATATTTGTACATAACTGTGTAAATCATTATCAGTATATTGAAAGTATTCATGTGAATAAAATTCATGAAGTATGAAATGGTTCTAACCATTATAATATTTTGTCTTGTAGGAAAAATTCAAATTCCCTGATATAAAATAAAATAAATACATGAATATGGAGTCATTCCGATGGCTGATCCAAAAAGAGAACAGATCGGTAGGTTCCTATGATTCTTAGGAAGAAGTCAGAATATAAGCCCTAATACTATTATGAGAGATGTAAAGACTCCTGAAGGTAATTTGTTTATCCTAGTTATATTCATATATGTGTTAGACATATAGGAGTATGAGTCTCCATGATGAAGAACTCAAATTTATGATTCCCACATCCTAGATGTTGAGAGGGAGAAGTTAGATTTGCTAGCTCATAGAAAAACCAATGGAATTGGTCAAATTAACCTTATGCTATGTAGAAACCATGTATGATTTAGGATGAATATATATGTAAGAATCTTGGATGATTTTTAATTTTAGAGGTGTAACAATCACTAGATAATAAATTTTTTATATTGAGAAAATGTTCAGTATAGTTCTGTTAGCAAGCAACACCCTTTGGAGCATTTTGAACACAAATAATATCAAATAGGTAATCTTTGATCGACATTTGATATTTTCACCTGGATCAACACTCATCATGGGCACTCCCAATAGAAGTTTAATTGATTCATCGATTCACAAGGATTAGCATCAGCATTTGATTCTCATGATCTTAAACCCTCATTTCTTTTTCTTGAAAACTATAATTACAGAAGTAAGTAGCTCCTATTTGCATTTCCACTTATCACTCATGTGTGTTTAAAATCAAATGAATTTATAATTATTAATTCAAACAAGTTACTACATGGTGTGATAACTGTTACTGTTTAGTTCATATAGGAGACCTAATAAAGCTTTATCACTTCTGAATTATTTATCTTATCTTGTTTGTCATAAGGTTTTAAAAGTGTATTTACTATAATTTTCATATGCCACACTTAGCCTTATTTCGAATTTTATATTTTCAAAGTGAGTCACTATTAAATTTTATCTTAAGGGGTTAAGATGATTTTTGGAATTTTGATATAGTTCTGGTTACATCATAAATTGTTTTCCGATCATTTTAATACTAACCTTGATCCTAAGTTCATCAATTATATCCTTAGTTGGCAACATTATTATGGTTTTATTCGATGAATGAAGAATTAGGGTATTGTAATCATTCAATCATGTTTTGGAACTATGAGTGTTCTAGGCTATCACAACATTATGAAATAACAATCAACGCTGAATTCATAGTGGAGCTAGGGTTTCGGTATTGGTTTCGCTTGAAGGTTCGAGCTTGTTGGTGATGAGTATCTGCATGCTACTCCTAAGTATCGAGAGGTCAGGGACATTGAATTAAGGCTGACTGAAGAATTTATTTCTCAAGCCATTGGTTTATCATCAAGCAAAAAAAAAGGTAGGCAGCTACACAACCGTCAACGATCACAAAAACTGAATCGCGCACCCCAGCAAGAGAGGCAAATTTCGGGGTCTATTTGTGAACAAACCGTTTTGAATCTGGAAAAACCGTTGAAAACCCACTTCACAAATGGCCAAGTTACCCTTATTAGTGGGCCGTTTTCAAAAATAGCACAGGATTTGTGAGATACGCGGACCTATTTGAGCTGTATTAATTCTAGAAATTCGCCCGACATCTCATTCATTTCTATATGTTTATCATTGCATGTTGTTAACAGATTTTGTTTGACATTTACAGGTGTTAAAGGAGCTGTTGATGTAAATCTAGATGCTGTCCTGCATTTGTGCTCTTTTTGACTATGCATTCGCAGCAGAAAGAGATCGACTCATCAACCATAATGGAGAGCAGATTGCTGGATTCTCGTCATTATTCAGGAGATGATTTTCTGCAGCAAACTGTGGGAAAATAAAGAAGAAATAACAAAATATGAGATCTGGGTTTTTTGCAAAACAGGCTCTTTTATTAGTCTCGTGAAGAATCTCCTAAAAAAGGTGAACCATTTGAGAGATTTGGCAGGTTCTTTGAACACGATTTTTTCAGTTGCGGCCAGCATGGAATCAGTTTATTTCTAAGTTCTCTGTTGGTTTGTATTGAAGTATTTAAACAGTAGCAGAGATTGCTTTGGAGGGGGGGCGCTCATTAGAACTGGAGAAGCTTTCTTTCTTTAACGTTCTGTGATTTTTTTCTATGTCCAATGGTTTTATAAACCAAAGAACAGGAAACGCTGCTGCCAATGGTTGGAATACTGGAACTTGAGAAGAACAAATACATTACAACACTTAATATTATTCTGTATGCTTGTGTTCCTTTATAACTATTTCTGAGGATTACTAGATTTTACAGAGATTCTGAAGACATTAGCTAAGTCTATCAGTTATATCATGCTGTCTTGATGTTGTTTTTCCTGTGTTGAATTTCCTTTTCATATGTATGTATCTTTATATTATATGTGAAAACACTTTTGCTAATGGATTCTGAACAAATTACTTAGTGTTGAAGCATGAATGATTAGTTGTCACGTGGAAAAGTAAATGAGCTTCTTCATGTTTCTTTTCTTCAGTTGATAATGATATGGTTTTATACAAAGTACTGACTGTGTGAGTTGAACTTTATTCATTTCAGTGTTAGTACCTGAGTGTATTTTTCATGCTTCAATACTGTGTTAAAACTATTTTGATTACAAGTTTTATTTCATGTTCAAATTAATTTATGATAAAATGTTGTTTTGTTGTAAGTTGATTTAGATCTATTTCTGCTGATTGTGGGCTTTTCTAACATTGCAGGATTATAGATCAATTTTTATAATAAAACCTGTTATCAGAGTATTAATTCAAGCTCCCATTTTGGGATAGTTAACTTGCATTTAGGTCATTACAGGATTAGGAGCTACTATTTTTCTGTTTTTCTGTACGTAGCTTAGGTTAGTTTTTCAGCATCAGTTAATCATTAGGTTAAATTTCTTTGATTTATCAGAGGATTCTGTTGTAGTGCAACTTATCACTTTCACCTAAAGAGACTCTCGAGTTTGAGAGCACATTTTACAGGCAGCAGGGCCTTTATCCTGTGAGAGGGCCCTTATCCTGTGAGAGACAGTCACTCCAAACACACACAAGATTGCAGTAAGTTGAGTGTGTGGGCTGTTTTTCCGTAAGTTGGCCTAGGTCAGTTTTTCCGGCCAACAAATGACGCTAGAAGGAGGGCCATGAGGTAAAACAAGTGGTTTTATTTTTCTATTATTTTTAATAACCATTTATCCTCTTGCTCTTTCATTTTTCAGCTTTTATATTTTTTTTATTCTTCTTCGTCATAGACATGTGTTTAAGGGATGGTTAGATGACAAGCTAACCATTTGAAGAGTGAATTAATATTGATTGTTTATCATTCATGGCTCATGCCCAAATTCCTGTTTGGGAATCAGTTTTTAGTTTTACATTAATTGATATTCCCAATGAGACAATTAACCTCTTGTCGAAACTTGAATTTGATGGTGAAGGCAATATATCTACAAGGAAACACCTCAAGAAGTTTTTGTCTAAATGTAACAAACATAATATTGTTGATCTAAGTGCTACTTGCAGGTTATTTGCTCTTTCTCTCAAAGGACGAATCAAATGCTGGTTGGAAACATTTCCACTTAATTTCTTTTTTACATGGTTTAAATTTGCACATGAATTTTTAGATACTTTCAAGGATTATGATTCTAATAAACTTTGTAGTGAATTGTAGGCTCTTCGAAGGAAGAAAGGTGAGTCTTCAGAAGACTTTTCAGTAAGGCTTTCTCATATCCTTTGCAAATTTCATATTACTGATTTACCTTCTGAATCTGATCTTTTAAATATTGTTTTCAACTGTCAAGTTCCTCTTATTCAACAAAATCAAGATGTTCGTAAAAAATATGATAATTCATTAATCCTCCAAGAAATTTCCTCCTCTATTATTGATTCAGATATTTCCATAAGTTCTACTCAACCCCAAGGTGAGAAGATCAAAGTAGGAGAGGTACTAACTCCTTTCAATCATTATTCCCCTCCTAAAGGAGAAAGGCATGCTTCCTTTACCCAAAATATTGAACCTATATTAAATAGGGAAGAACTTATTTACGATGAATTTATTTGTACAAATAAGGAAGTAGATTATCTTAATGAACAACAATATTCATATTCGATTAGTAGAAAATTAGATCAAGATGAATTAATTATAAATCAAACTATATGTTCATAAGTTTATGATTTTTGTACTAATTTTCTTCCGACTCAAATATCAATGAACACAAATATATTAATAATAATTTTATGTGTTCTTATACTTTAATAGAACATGTGGAAGAAAATGACATGAATCTTAGTCAGTCAACTAAATGTTGTTCACAAAAAGAGATTAATCTTTTTCAAGCAAATGTTGATAAAAGTTTTGATGAAGGATTATCAGCTGATCTTAATCTCGAATCAATTTCACATGAAATGCTAAAGGGTACATCTCCACATTATATTGAAAATAATCAGGTAATTAAAGAAGAATATTTTGGAAGTTTAAATATTAATGATCTTTCTAAGTTGAGAGACTCTTTTAATTTCCTCACATCTAATTCTTACTTTTCTATTTATCCTGATTTATTTTTTGATTTTGATATGCTTAAGATTCCATCTGAATTACCTAACTATGTGGCATCAAAATTGTATTTCAATGAGATATCTAATACTGATGATTTTCTTATTAAGTATGAATATGAGAGTTTGAGACATATTTCACTTTTAGATCATCATTCGATACAATATTTTAAAGAGAAAGAAAGTCTATTGCAAGATGGTTATACTCAACCAATTTTTGATGAGATTAACACACAAATTCTTGTTGAAGCTCAAAATGCTTGTTCTCATCAGAGCCATTTATATGAGAGATCTAATTTAATTGGTTATAGTAAAATCTTTGTCGAAGGATTTCTTGTAACTTATAATCACCAAAGACTTACATCTCTTTTAATTGATTCATCTTTAGTTGTAGATCCTCTTAACGAGATTAGTTTTTTCGATATTAGGTTATCACCAATTCACTCACCTATTACATCATTTCATGATCCTACTTTGTATCTGAAACCAATTCTTCCAATTGTTAATGCTAGTTATTTGATTCTTCAAATTGATTCACCTAAGATATATTTGCCACCTATGGATTTCATGTTGGTAGATCATACTTTGCATTCTAAGTTTTACGATAGGATTGCGGAGTGGCTCGAAAATTCTTATCCCAAAAGGTTTCCAAAAAATGGTAAATGTGTCTTATCATTATATGTTTCAAATGGTAAGGATGATAAACTTCTTTTTAGTTTTTTCTTATTGACATATTATTTCTGGTTACTATTAGGAAAACATGCCATTTTTACCGGATTAGAGATGCTTCGATGGCTTCATTGGCTATTTCATTTTACTTGATTTTCATTGTACAATTGAATTCTTTTGTACATAGTTAGGCTTAGGTTTTGATTAATTTTTCTTGATTTTTACCCTTTCTTGTTTAAATAAATGCAGTTATGAGGACGATGCTAATTTCAAGAGGTGACACTTATTGATACAATCAGGGATGTTTTATTTACCTTTGACTCTCTTGCTTATAATTATATTTATTTAAAATTTTCTTGTTAAGTCATATATCTTTTTCGACTTAATTGGGAAAATGTTTTATACATTCTTATGATCATAAGAAATAACTTTTAAGAAAACGAAGAATGTTGTGCAAATCAATACCAAAATATTTTCAGTTATAACTGCATATGTAATTAAGACTTAGTTTCAGTTTGTTTATTTTTGGTGTGTTTTCTTTTGCTTATCAATAAGAGCGACCTAACTTATTAAAACATCTTGATTATTTTTAACAGATCCTTATGTCACAAATTTTAGAGAGACATATATTTCATCTTGTAGAAATTAATTCTCTTTTGTCATTTGTGATATAACTATTTCATGTTTCTCCACTTAAGATGTTAATCTATTCAGGGCTTAGTTTTTATTTTTACATTTGCATACATCCATTTTAGATTTCTTACTTTGATTGGTTTTATTTTGCTAGTTGATAAGATTTTCTTTTGAATGGTTTGCTTGTTTTCCAAAAAGGGGTAAACTAATTTTAGCGTATGGCGATCAAAACCATGTATTTCTGTCAAGTAGTTGATCGAAATCATTTTCTGTTAAAGGGACATCATTATAAAGACACTCTTCTTTTGTCAAGATTCTAACCGTAGCGAGATCAGTCTTGGCTTTGAAAAAATTATTATGGATCATATTGATGGATTAATTGAGTTACTCAACTATTATCTAGGATCTTTATCTTTCAAATTGATGCTATAATGTAGATGAGTTTCTTTTAAAAGGAATCATTTTCCCTAAATTGAAGTAAGTCAGGAATCGTAAGTTATTTTTAGACATTTTACGCCATCCTTTGCTCTTTAGTGGGCCATTTGGATCTGCTTCCCCATCCACTAATGATCCGACGGATTTTTCCTCCTTAAAGATCCAATATGGTATGATGGTTCAAAGAAGCCGCGAATGGGAAAAAATCGGAGGTCGGAAGACATCCCCTTCCGCAACGTCGGAGCTTTAAAACAACGGACGGAAAAATATAAGGATCGGCGGTCGGAAGCATTTCCTCTTCCGCAACGTCGGGGCTCACAAGCCTTTCCTCTTCCACAACGTCGGGGCTCACAAGCCTTTCCCCTTCCGCAACGGCAGGAACTTAAAGGACGGATCGGAAGTCGGAGCGAAACGGGAGCCGCAATGGCGGAGATATAAAGGATCGGAAGTCGGAGCGGAACGGGAGCCACAACAGCGGAGGGATAAAGGATTTCGGGAGCCGCAACGGTAGAAGCCAAAATAACAAAGCTTCCGACTCGAAACCCAAAAACCAGCCGATTGAGATAGAGCTCATCGGAGCTAGTTGCTCATCCCTCTTCCGAAACGACGGAAGTTTAATTCACATATGTGTTCGCTGCGGCACAACACTATTATATGCATATGACATTATCACGGAGGCCAGATCCTTGGCATGGCGGGAACATTATGATGTGGCAGGATTTCATCATGTACAGCTTCTTTGTGACGGTTTGGCGAAGCTTTCTTGGTAGTTATGCCACAGTGGGGATAATGTTGAAAGGGGATGAACAGCCTGTTGGGGACTCGAAACGTCAAAACCCTTGAGGCGTGATTTGGCCGAATGGCATATGGTAACAACTGCGTGAAAGAAGGCAAATCCGTTACTTATGAGGCTTAAATAGAGGAAGCTGGTGAACAGAAGGGGGGACTCAGTTCGTTGAGAACGCAGGACAACGTTTCTCTGTTATGAGAAGCTTGGAGAGTTTGTTGTAAAACTATCCACATGCTTTTGAAGTCGACTATTCTCAGTTATGACTTGGCTTCTATTGGCTGTTGAAGTCCATTTTTGTAACTTTCAGAGAGGAGGTCTTGAAGACTTTACTGTTAAATGTCTAGTTTCTGTGATTGTAAAGAGTCGACTGTCTTCTCTGTTTCATTTGGATTTTCTTTGCTTTTGAAAGCCAATTTGTATTATTCTAGAGAAGAGGTCTTACAGACTTTTGTCCATACTGCTGAAATTGATTTGCAGAGTCCAGAACCATTTGTAACATTTTAAAGCCATTAATTGGATCGGTTCCCATTGGAGAGGGACTCGGAGACGTAGCCCAGTGGAGGGGGTGAACTCCATTATCAACTTCTGTTTTTGACTCTCTGTTTCTGTGTTTTCTTCTTGGCATCTGTTTATCAGTCTTGTATTTCATTCCTGTTCTGAGCATTTAATTTCTATTAATGCTGTTCAATTAATTAACCTGTTGCACGCATTCTTTTACAACAAACTTTTAATGCACTAAAGTTGAGGTCCTACGGATCATATTTTGGTATCAGAGCTGGTTGACTGTTGTGCAAGTTTGTGAATGATTACCAGGTCCAGGTTAAAGGTTGGCGAAGGGGAATTAGTTGAAGGAGATCCTGAGATTGGCTCCAGGAGAACATTCTCAAGAACCATGTCTTCTCCACGAGGGGAAGAAGACGGACATACCGAACGGGAAAAACCTATCATTTCTGAAACTGAGTTTCTAGAGGCTTTTATGAGCATGAAAGCCATGATGGAAATCCTACTTGATGAGCGAGTAGAAAGAAAGAAGAAAGAGGAAGGATCTTCATCCAGAGATGCAGAAGTGAAGCCGAAAGAAAAGGGTAAAGGAGTAGGAGGTGTTGGTGATCCTCCTGATAATGAACATAATTTTTCTTCTTCTCATAATGCAAGTACTAATATGCCTTATTTCAAATTGGATGTCAAGTTTGAATTACCTATTTATAATGGAGATGTAGATGCTAAAAATTTAGACAGTTGGATCAAGCAGCTTGAAGTATATTGCAGGGTGCAAGGCATTAATGATGACCCTTCCAGGATTCAATTGGCCACTTTGAGAATGAGTGGAATGGCTCTTACTTGGTGGGAGAGCAAGATTCAACAAGATCTTCGAAAGAATGGTAAAATTATTTCAGTTTGGAATGAATTCATCGAAGTATTAAGAAAGCAATTTTATCCTTTAGGTCACATGTAGCAATTAACCATGAATTGGAAAATGTTTAGAAAAGCTAAAGGACAAAGCATTCAAGATTATACTCATGAATTCAGAAAGAGGGCTATTGCATTGAATGTTTCATTAGATACACAGGAAACTCTTCTTAAGTACATTGGTGGCATGCATTCTTATTTGAAGCATACTTTGTTGATGTTTAATCCCAGTAACTTGGTTGATGTATGTGTTCAAGCTACCCATTTAGAAGCCCGGGGTAAGCATATTAATGATACTTTTGTGAAGAAGTCATTTAAATCTGACAGCAAATCAAAAGGTAAAGATAAGGGGAAAAAGAAGATGGCTACTGTTAAGAAAGAGGGTGAAAAGCCTACATGTTCGCATTGTCAGAAGGGACATGATGTCTCTAAGTGTTGGAATCTTCATCCAGAGTTAAGGCCAAAGAAGTATGGAGGAAACAAAGACAAAGGAAAAGCAAAAGCTACTGCAGCAGCTATTCAAGACTTGGGATCCGACTCAGGTGATGAAACAAAGGTTACAGCTGTCGGAATCCAAGGTAAGGATAAAAGTATCTCACTTCCCATTGATACACAATCAAGTTCTAGTGCAAGTACAAGTCTGCCATCTACTTCTAAGAAAAATGATAAAGATAGAAGTGCACTGTTTCATGTTCGTGTCATTGCAAATCACACAAAGATTGATACATTGTTTGCTAGTGGTTCACAAGTAAATCTGATATCAGAAGATGTGGTTAAGAAATTGCATTTAGTTACTGTGCCTCATGAAAAGCCCTATCCTCTAGGTTGGGTTACTAATGATACACGATTGCAAGTTACAAGGAAATGTGTATTAAAATTTGCAATTGCTGAAAAGTTTAGGGATGAGGTAGAATTGGATGTAGTACCACTTGACATTTGTGGCATTGTACTTGGGAGTCCATATTTGTATGACCGGAAAGCAGTATTTTATAGAGAGCAGAATAAGTATCATCTTTTTAAAGAAGGTATGGAATATATTGTACGAGCACATAAGATAAAAACCAATCTAGCAATAGTCTCTACAGGACAAATGAAGAGATTGGTAAATGCTAGTAAGAATTTTATGTTGATGATGGTTAAGATGAAAAATGATGAAGTCTCTAAATCTTTTGAAGAATGTGACCCTAAGCATAAATTTGAACTGATTGACATCATTTCTGAGTATGATGATTTGTTTCAAGAGCCAAAGGGGTTACCACCGAAGAGAGAGATTCAGCATGAGATACATTTGCAGTAGGATGTGCCACTCTTGAACATAGCCATGTACCGGATGTCTGTAATGCAGAATGAGGAGATCAAGAAGCAGGTTCAAGAGCTGATTGAGAAGGGGGTCATCTGGCCCAGCACTTCTCCTTGCGGCTCTCCTATAGTCTTGGTTCCAAAGAAGGATGGGTCGTGGAGGATGTGTATCGACTACAGGGCCCTCAACAAAATCACCAGTAAAAACAGGTATCCTCTTCCTCGCATTGATGATTTGCTTGATCAGTTGAAACATGCAACTTACTTTACAAAATTGGATCTGCGTAGTGGGTATCATCAAATCCGTGTTGCTGAGCATGATGCTTGGAAAACAACTTTTAAAACGAAACATGGTTTGTATGAATGGCTTGTGATGCCTTTTGGACTATGTAACACACCGGCTACTTTCATGTGGGTCATGAATGTTGTCTTTCGCTCATTCATTGATGATTTTGTAATTGTATACTTGGATGGTATCCTTGTGTTTAGCAAAACTTGGGAAGAGCATGTTGCACATGTGAAGAAAATTTTAGATGTACTGAGAAAGGGAAAGCTTTATGTAAAAATGTATAAATGTGAATTTGCTAAAACTTCTTTAGTATATCTAGGCCATATTATTAGTGGAGGCCACCTGCGAGTGGACCCAGCCAAGGTTGCTGTCATTGTAAACTGGCCACGCCCTAACACCGTTACTGAAATCAGAAGTTTTCTGGGTGCGGTTCAATATTGGAGTAAATTCATTTCTGGGTTTTCTTCCATTGCTGCTCCATTACATGCGTTGACAAGCATTAAAGAAATTTTCCAGTGGGGAGGCAAGCATCAGAGAGCCTTCGACACTTTGAAGGAAAAGATTAGCACAGCACCAGTTCTGACATTGCCAGATTTGCAGCAGCCATTTGAGATCGAAACCGATGCCAGTGGATTTGCCATGGGAGCAGTTTTGATCAAGAAAGGAAGCCAGTCTTTTACCATTCGGAAACATTCTCTACTGCGGTAAGTAACTATCCGACCTATGACAAAGAATTGTATGCTTTAGTACAGAGTGTGAAGAAGTGGAAACATTATATCATGGGAAAAGAAACAGTCATACATACTGATCACTAGCCACTTCAATATTTACAATCTAAAACTAAAATACAACAAAGTAGGCATTTAAGATGGATGGGGTTCTTACAACAATTTCATCTCGTAATTAAGTACAAAAAGGGAATTCATAATAAAGTAGCAGACATGTTATCAAGGCCACCTACCAATGCTTCAATCATTCTTCAGAACAGTTCATTAACACATGAAAGTTATATTGAACAGTATGCAGAAGATAAAGATTTTAAGAAAGTATATGCATCACTAATACATGGTAAACGGGAAGAGAACTGTTATGTGCATAATCAACTCTTGTATCATCTTGGTAAACTTTGTATTCCAGAGAAAGACAGAGTGCATGTGATCCGAGAAGCACATAGTTCATTGATTGCAGGACATTTTGGTGTAAGTAAAACATTGTCTGTACTGTAGAATCATTGTTATTGGCCTCAAATGCAAGAAACTGTAGCTAAATATATAAGGGGTTGTGTTATGTGTGCAATAAGTAAGCCTAGCAATAGGAAATTGGGTTTGTACACTCCTCTTCCAGTTTCTTCTTGTCCTTGGGAAAGTATTTCTATGGACTTTGTAGGGGGACTACCTATGTCTAGAAAAGGGCATGATTACCTATATGTTGTTGTGGATAGGTTCAAGAAAATGTGTATCTTAATGCCATGTAACAAGCAGATCATTGTTGAACAAACAACTCTTTTATTCTTTCAAAATGTTTGGGTACATTTTGGTCTTCCCATGTCTATTATATCTGATCGAGATTCCCGGTTCTTGGGAGAATTCTGGTCAACTTTATGGGAGCTTATGGACACTAAACTGAAGAAAAGTACAGCTTTTCATCCACAGACCGATGGGCAAACAGAGGTAGTGAACAGAACAGTGGTTCAGCTGCTCAAAGGATATTGTAGTAAACATCCTAAACTTTGGGATGAGCAGTTGCAGTATATACAACATGCTTACAATCATGCAATTCATTCTTCCACGAAAAGATCTCCTTTTGAAACTTGTTTTGGTTATCTGCCAAAAACACCGATGGAATTCTCTTTTGGCAAAGATGCAATGGATGGACATCATGATGCAGATAAAGCTTTAAAGTTCATTCAGAGAATCCAAGTAGTGCAGCAGGAAGTTCAAGAACAGTTGGAGAAGAGCCAGGAAAAGTACCAAGCTAGGCATGACAAGCATCGAGTTGATCATCAATTTCAGGTTGGTGACCGAGTTTGGTTACACATCACCAAAGAAAGGATGAAAGGTGAAGGTAAAAAGATTAAGCCTACCAGGTATGGTCCTTTTGAGATCTTGGAAAAAATCGGTACTAATGCTTTTCGCTTGAATTTACCTCCATACATGCAAATTTATTCAGTTATCAATGTTGAGAATCTTAAATTGTATGAGCCTCCTATGATCATGGATGGGGAAACTAATGTACAGATTCCCTCAGTTGATGATTTGGCACCTAAATATATGAGAGAGTTGCAGGATGATGTTATTCTTGACATAAATGTAAGGACTTCACAAAGGGGGAATGCTGAGTACCTTCGAGTGGGGCTGAAAGGAATGCATCCTAGCAAAGCAAGATGGATGGAGATTGGGAAAGTGAGGGAGCTATACCCTCACTTACTTGTAGAATAATTCAGGCTTTTGGTGGTCCAAAAGCTCTTCAGTGGGGAGGATTGATCTGACGGATTATTCCTCCTTAAAGATCCAATATGGTACGATGGTTCAAAGAAGCCGCGAATGGGAAAAAATCGGACGGCAAAAACACAAAAGAAATCGGAGGTCGGAAGACATCCCCTTCCGCAACGTCGGAGCTTTAAAACAATGGACGCAAAAATATAAGGATTGGCGGTCGGAAGCATTTCCTCTTCCGCAACGGCGGGGCTCACAAGCCTTTCCTCTTCTGCAATGTCGGGGCTCACAAGCCTTTCCCCTTCCGCAACGGCGGGAACTTAAAGGACGGATCGGAAGTCGGAGCAGAACGGGAGTTGCAACGACGGAGGGATAAAGGCTTTCGGGAGCCGCAACGGCGGAAGCCAAAATAACAAAACTTCCGACTCGAAACCCAAAAACCAGCTGATTGAGACAGAGCTCATCGGAGCTAGTTGCTCGTCCCTCTTCCGAAACGATGGAAGTTTAATTCACATATGTGTCCGCTGCGGCACAACACTGTTATATACATATGACATTATCACGGAGGCCAGATCCTTGGCATGGCGGGAACATTATGATGTGGCAGGATTTCATCATAAACAACTTCTTTGTGATGGTTTGGCGAAGCTTTCTTGGCAGTTATGCCACAGTGGGGATAACGTTGAAAGGAGATGAATAGCCTGTTGGGGACCCAGAACGTCAAAACGATTGAGGCGTGATTTGGCCAAATGGTATATGGTAACAACTGTGTGAAAGAAGGCAAATCCGTTCCTTATGAGGCTTAAATAGAGGAAGCTGGTGACCAGAAGGGGGGACTTAGTTCGTTGAGAGCGCAGGACAACGTTTCTCTGTTATGAGAAGCTTGGCGAGTTTGCTGTAAAACTATCCACATGCTTTTGAAGTCAACTATTCTCAGTTATGACTTGGCTTCTTTTGGCTGTTGAAGTCCAGTTTTGTAACTTTCAGAGAGGAGGTCTTGAAGACTTTACTGTTAAATGTCTAGTTTCTATGATTGTAAAGAGTCGACTGTCTTCTCTGTTTCATTTGGATTTTCTTTGCTTTTGAAAGCCAATTTGTAT
Organism: Pseudotsuga menziesii; assembly: GCA_001517045.1. Lineage (NCBI taxonomy): Eukaryota > Viridiplantae > Streptophyta > Pinopsida > Pinales > Pinaceae > Pseudotsuga > Pseudotsuga menziesii. Next base: position 88,950 of record LPNX010226450.1, read on the forward strand.
TATTCCAAAGAAGAGGTCTTGCAGACTTTTGTCCATACTGCTGAAATTGATTTGCAGAGTCCAAAACCATTTGTACCATTTTAAAGCCATTAATTGGATCGGTTCCCATTGGAGAGGGACCCGGAGACGTATCCCAGTGGAGGGGGTGAACTCCGTTATCAATTTCTGTTTTTGACTCTCTGTTTCTGTGTTTTCTTCTTGGCATCTGTTTATCAGTCTTGTCTTTCATTCCTGTTCTAAGCATTTAATTTCTGTTAATGCTGTTCCATTAATTAACCTGTTGCACGCATTCTTTTACAACAAACTTTTAATGCACTAAAGTTGAGGTCCTACGGATCAACTAAGTAATCTCTCTTGAGATTAACAATAATCTTAATATTATTCATTGTACATAACATTAATAAAAGATAAGGGGTTAACTGAAGAACGTGAGGTCTCATCATGAGCCGACCCGTCATGATCATAAGCTCTGTTGAAGTGACATTACCGCATCTAGTTACCAAGCCAGGGTGATGGCTCTTAATCATTGATTAGGATAAAGGAGGTCTCATCACGAGCCGACCTTTTCATTTTTCAGCAGTTCTTGTGAATGATGTTGCCAGCATTTGGTTACCAATCCAAGGTAGCAGTCTTCAGTTAATATATTTATTTATTATTTGTCAGAAAGGATTTATCTATATCTAGTGGATGGGACACAAGCATCTAAGTGAGGTTAAAAAGGTTTATCCTATGGTATCGAGGTCATACCTACATACTACGCGTTCTTTGACTTGTTTTGGTTAAGAGAAACTAATTCCTTGGAAAATTTTCTTTCTGCATTTGTAGAATAATCATTTATCTTTATAAGATTTTGGATAATGGTAGGGATAGTTTGATTGATTTTGAAAGTTTTTGGTTCAATCTCTACATATATAAGCCAATGGCAGGATTAAGTTATGTGATTGGGAAATTGACATTTGAAAAGGCTTTTTATCATTATTTCTCTTATATTATTCAAGATTTAGAATTATTTTGTAGAGATAATTGGTTCGGTCCCAGCATGTCGCCAATTGTTGGCAAGCAACACCCTTCGGAGCATTTTGAACACAAATAATTTCAAATAGGTAATCTTTGATCGACATTTGATATTTTCACTTGGATCAACACTCATCATGGGCACTCCCAATAGAAGTTTAATTGATTCATCGATTCACAAGGATTAGCATCAACATTTGATTCTCATGATCTTAAACCCTCATTTATTTTTCTTGAAAACTATAATTACAGAAGTAAGTAGCTCCTATTTGCATTTCCACTTATCACTCATGTGTGTTTAAAATCAAATGAATTTATAATTATTAATTCAAACAAGTTACTACATGGTGTGATAACTGTTACTATTTAGTTCATATAGGAGACTTAATAAAGCTTTATCACTTCTGAATTATTTATCTTATCTTGTTTGTCATAAAGTTTTAAAAGTGTATTTACTATAATTTTCATATGCCACACTTAGCCTTATTTCGAATTTTATATTTTCAAAGTGAGTCACTATTAAAGTGTATCTTAAGGGGTTAAGATGATTTTTGGAATTTTGATATAGTTCTGGTTACATCATAAATTGTTTTCCGATCATTTTAATACTAACCTTGATCCTAAGTTCATCAATTACATCCTTAATTGGCAACATTATTATGGTTTTATTCGATGAATAAAGAGCTAGGGTATTGTAATCATTCAATCATGTTTAGGAACTATGAGTGTTCCAGGCTATCACAACATTATGAAATAACAATCAACGCTGAAGTCATAGTGGAGCTAGGGTTTCGGTATTGGTTTCGCTTGAAGGTTTGAGCTTGTTGGTGATGAGTATCTGCATGCTACTCCTGAGTATCGAGAGGTCAGGGACATTGAATTAAGGCTGACTGAAGAATTTATTTCTCAATCCATTGGTTTATCATCAAACAAAAAAAAAGGCAGGCATCTACACAACCATCAAAGATCACAAAAACTGAATCGCTCACCCGACAAGAGAGGCAAATTTCGGGGTCTATTTGTGAACAAACCGTTTTGAATCTGGAAAAACCGTTGAAAACCCACTTCAAAAATGGGCCAAGTTACCCCTAGCCTTGGGCCGTTTTCAAAAATAGCACAGGATTTGTGAGATACGCGGACCTATTTGAGCTGTATTAATTCTAGAAATTTGCCAGACATCTCATTCATTTCTATATGTTTATCATTGCATGTTGTTAACAGATTTTGTTTGACATTTACAAGTGTTAAAGGAGCTGTTGATGTAAATCTAGATGCTGTCCTACATTTGTGCTCTTTTTGACTATGCATTCGCAGCAGAAAGAGATCGACTCATCAACCAGAATGGAGAGCAGATTGCTGGATTCTCGTCATTATTCAGGAGATGATTTTCTGCAGCAAACTGCGGGCAAATAAAGAAGAAATAGCAAAATCTGAGATCTGGGTTGTTTGCAGAACGGGCTCTTTTATTAGAATCATGGGGAATCTCCTAAAAAAAGTGAACCATTTGAGAGATTTGGTAGGTTCTTTGAACATGATTTTTTCAGTTGAGGCCAGCATGGAATCGGTTTATTTAACAGTAGCAGAGATTGCTTTGAGATTGGGGGGGGGGG
>LPNX010226450.1:91693-109059 GCA_001517045.1 Pseudotsuga menziesii
GAAACGCTGCTTCCAGTGGTTGGAATCCTTGAACTTGTGAAGAACAAATACATTGCAACACTTAATATTATTCTGTATGCTTGTGTTCCTTTAGAACTATTACTGAGGATTACTAGATTTTACAGAGATTATGAAGACATTAGCTAAGTCTATCAGTTATATCATGCTGTCTTGATGTTGTTTTTCCTGTGTTGAATTTCCTTTTCATATGTATGTATCTTTATATTATATGTGAAAACACTTTTGTTAATGGATTCTGAACAAAGTACTTAGTGTTGAAGTATGAATGATTAGTTGTCATGTGGAAAAGTAAATGAGCTTCTTCATGTTTCTTTTCTTTAGTTGATAATGATATGATTTTATACAAAGTACTGACTGTGTGAGTTGAACTTTATTCATTTCAGTGTTAGTACCTGAGTGTATTTTTCATGCTTCAATACTGTGTTAAAACTATTTTGATTACAAGTTTTATTTCATGTTCAAATTAATTTATGATAAAATGTTGTTTTGTTGTAAGTTGATTTAGATATATTTCTGTTGATTGTGGGATTTTCTAACATTGCAGGATTATAGATCAATTTTTATAATAAAACGTGTTATCAGAGTATTAATTCAAGCTCCCAGTTTGGGATAGTTAACTTGCATTTAGGTCATTATAGGATTAGGAGCTACTATTTTTCTGTACGTAGCTTAGGTTAGCTTTTCAGCATCAGTTAATCATTAGGTTAAATTTCTTTGATTTATCAGAGGATTCTGTTGTAGTGCAACTTATCACTTTCACCTAAAGAGACTCTCGAGTTTGAGAGCACATTTTACAGGAAGCAGGGCCTTTATCTTGTGAGAGACAGTCACTCCAAACACACACAAGATTGCGGTAAGTTGAGTGTGTGGGCTGTTTTTTCGTAAGTTGGCCTAGGTCAGTTTTTCCGTCCAACAAGTTCCTGAAGAGATTCAAGAACAATGGATTATAAATCCATGATCACACACATAAATATAAATATGATTATTATTCAGATTTGTAGGATCTCATAGATGTTAGATATATCTATACAAGTCCCAAGATAAGTTATATGCTTTACAGTTAGTACATAGACATGTACAACAAAGCATATGTTGTGTACCTACTTGGTACAAGTGTATGTGGATTCAGACATGTCTCTGATAGTGAAAGTAAGTTTCACATACATATGGATTTTGACTAGTACATTGATCGAGAAAGATAACATCAAAGATGTTTCTCTACATCGAGCATACTGTAAGGTAGTAAAGCTTTACAAGGTTCCTAATCGGTTATATTTGAGACATGGTGCAGAAGGGAGTTGTGTAACTCCTATTCATATCCTAGGATGAGCAGTATTGTTAGCAAATTTACTAAGCCCCTGTCCAGAACAAGCTTGGTATAATATAAAAGGCTCCTCTAGTTAAAGAAGGAGTATTGATGTATCTTCATAGGCAACAACATATAAAGACCTGAAACTAGTTAGTCATGATACATGACTTAGGAATCCATAGGCTACGATATCTTGTGGAGAAAATCCACTTGAGAAGAGACATGGTTAAAGTCTTGAAGACTATTTGATACTCCAGAAGGGTTATAGTATGATCTGTTAGAGAATAGTTAAAAACCTCTTGGAGAGGTTAGATAGCCATAAATTTGACTATGTGGGGTACTGTGATATGAAATCACTATGAAAGTGATCAGGCCTTAAAGAACATCATAGAGAATGACAATCTCACTAAGAACTTCTTTAGATGGTAGAAGATTCTTGAAGTCAACAAACGTTGAATATTGAAATAAAAGATAAGACTTTATTTCTGCATGATATTTCAAATTTAATGTGTTGTATATAATGGATACGAAATCCATTGTTTCTAGTTTAGAGAAACTGCATTCTAGATCGGATCCAGATGATATTATTGTGATTAATAGCTGGTTGGTCTCTTAATGTACTTAGCATACATGTTGTATTTTATGCTTATTACTAAGCATATGTTAGAGTACCTTTAAGTTACATTAGAATATGTTCTTTAGTATTTTGTACATAATAGACCTATTATATAGATTCGAATTAGCTGTGTGTATTACGACTAGTACTACAAAAGCTAAGTGTATTGTGGATAGTACTACATAATCAAGGTGTATGTCAGAGAGTATTACATAAGAAAATGTATTTTGCGGATAGTACTACTTGCTGAGGAGTAGTGCAGCTTGGGATGCTACCTACTGGAGTGAAATACTTGAGCCTATTGTTATTAGGTGTTCTAAAATCAAGCTTTCTTAGAACCCGATATTTCATGTTATGTTGAAACACATAAAGATAAAGCATCAATTCATCAGAGTCATGGTCATGCAAGTAAAATTTTAGTACATAAATTCTGATGAGCAAATTGCAAATGTGTGGACAAGCCGCTATTAGTGATGAAGTTTAATCCTTTTGAGATAATCTTGGTTTGGAAAAAAATGTTTGGTATAGTAGAGAATGTCTCCCTCATTGAGAAGGAGTGTTGATTGTACAAAATCAGGAGTCATTCTCTATACTTGTGGTTTGTATCAAGAATGTAGACTTGTGGTTTATATCAAGTCGAAACTTGTGGTTTGTATCAAGCCGGGATCTTTGGTTTGTATCAAGTCAAGTATTCTCATAGAAGTTACCCTATGGGATAAACCTCCGGTTATGGAGATGCGCTTGTGAGTAATATCAAGCCGAGTCTTGTGAGTAATATCAAGACTGTATACTTGTGAGTGATATCAGGTCCTACCGATATCCTCATTTATTGAGGTTGCATACTTTACTTGGTAAAGTGGTTATACTATGTGATGTATGACTAGTCATAGTCACTGAGTGCTACAAGTCTCCTTTAAGGATTAGCTACCCCTAGAGTGAATTACTTTAGCATGTGATTATATGGCTCGGGGTAATATGATATGATCATCAATATGGAATAATTATTTCGAGTATGATATGATAAAATTTATAAATAATTAATAGACATATGGACCATGCAGTAATTAATTAATGATAATGAGATAAGCATATAGAAAGAGAATGGATTCGAATTGCTTATATTTACCTCCAAGTGAACTCAAATTGTAAAGGATTCAGTAAAGCCTTAGTTGTAATAAACAATGCATCAATTAACTAAGAAGATCCATAAAAAATATAATAATAGAAATTGAGCATGGATGACACTAAATGTGAAGCACCAAAGACATTTAGTTAGCCTCCTAACTTTATGGGCATACACTCAGTTGAAGATTGAGCTTATTTCAGTTAGTTCACATTCAGTTTAGATAGTTCACATTCAATTTAGTCAATTCACATTCAGTTCATGTCAGTGGACATCTAGTTAAAAGCTAATTATGGAAGGAGGGAACATATCTTATGCATAGTGGATAATCAGAAGTGTTAGCCTGGAACTAGATCCTGGGAGGGCGCTAATGATTGTATGGAGGGATTTCTAGTGAATGCTCCTCCTTGTGAATGTGCTATGCGATGCTCGCAATGTGTTTACAAGGACTCCCATTCGCCCTCTTCTGCATGATTGATGTTTTGACTTGTTATTAAAGCGACGTGCTCTTGGAAAGTTCATTATAGTTGATTATTACGATGTATTGAATCTCTCTTCTCTACTGCTGAGGTGACATATCTTATCGGGAAATATGCTTATGTGTTGTAAACCATTCTTTGCAATTCTATCTATAATACTCAAAGAATAACTGGTTGTTAGAGCATAATCCATCCTTAGTACCATAGTGTTAGACCTTAGACACTTTCATTTGCTTCTATGCAATGATTTCTATGGTTTAGACTTAGGGAAATTGATCATTTTCCATAGTTGATGCGCTCCTAGTTGATCAATGATCATTATGCACTGTTTATGCGATCCAGGTTGATCATTCTAACACCCAAGCACCCACATTGATTGCAGTCAACCAGGCATGCGCTCCCCTTCCCCATTTTTAGTATTTTGACTCCTTTGAGGCGTTAGTTCATGAACTAGGTGGGTTTTGGCCTTCCTTGGGCATTTATTTCCTCCTCGGGCCACTCCCACTCACCCATGCCTGTCATAACTACACACACATTCCAGCATGCCTCACCCACATTCACACATGCATTCATGACTGTTTGGGATGATTAGGAAGCTCATTTGTCCACCGAGGGGGGTTTGAGGGTAAAATCTAGTGCTAACACTTGTATGCATCCAGATGGACTCCAAGGCCTCACAATTTTTCTCTATTGTACTATATACTTGTTCTAGACATAGTTACATGTTAGACAATCATAATAATATATGTTATTGGATTCATGTGTGTATGCAAAATTTTACTCTTTACTATTTTGTGCTTGTTTTGTAAACTATTTTGAATTGTGAGAGTTTCTTTGGCTCCTAGATCCAGCTGTGAACCAATTCTCACATGGTATCAGATATGATTGGAACTGTAGTTCAAATCCATAGTGTTTGAGCTCTAATTTGAGGGATTTTCCAAATAGATTCAAATATTTTCCATTGCAGGTACATTCAACAATTTGTCACCAAGAGCGCAAGTAGAAATGGAGCAGACCCATGTTTTGTTGAATCCATTCAACTATTTTGAATGGAAGGCTGAGATGATTATCCAACTGAGATCAAAATTCTTGTTCAAGGTCACCATGGGGACAAAGGTCGAACCAAACTCTACTGTTGAGAAATCGAAGTTCTTCAACAGACTTGATGAAGCATTTGGAATGCTTTGTCTCAGCATTTCGAGACTTTCTCTTCCATGTAGGCAGTATGACTACTCCAAATGAAGTATGGCTAAATATTGAATATTTGTTTGGAAATAATGATGAGATGAGAGGTCACCAGCTCGAAAATGAGCTCATCTCTTTGAGTCCTTCTCATTTTGAGACAATCCAATATTTCTTCACCAAATTCAAGTCATTGGTACTTCAAATCAAGCACCATGGAATAGATAAGAAGGAGAAACAAATCATACTTTCCATACTTTTGAATCTAGGGCCAGATTACTCTGTGTTTGTAAGCACATTTCACTCTAGAAAGCTCACAACTCGAAACTAGCACATGCTTGCATTGGGTGAGTTCATGGAGTCTTTGACTCAAGAGAAAGACAAGCTAGTGCAGATGGGTACCAACAAATCCAACAAAGACCAAGCTATTGCTACAGGATTTTCGAATCCATCTAAGGGCAAGAAGAAATCTAAGGATTCGAAGCAGCAAGACAAGAAGAAACAAGACAAACCAAAATCTTCAAATGGAGGTTCGAATGCTTGCAAGGACAAGGACAAGAAGAAGCATGAGAATACCAAATGCACCTACTGTCACAAAGGGTGGAATATAGAGAGTGCATGCATGAAGAATACCATTTATATGATGGCACAGCTGGAGAAGAACAACATCCCATTGCCTGAGGGTGCAAGGAAGAAGGATGGAGGTTCAAGCTCAAACAAAAAGGAGAGGTGCCATGCATTGGTTGCTGGTTCTTCAGACTCTTCTTCCTTCATTATTGATTCGAGAGCATTAAGGCACATGTCCTGTATCAAATAGTTCTTCACATCCATGTATTCAGACAATGTCCCAACTGTTCGAATGGGTGATGGTTCATAGATCCAAGCCAAAAGGATTTGTAAGATCGATCTTGAAGATGGGTCCTTTAACAATGTTCTGTTTGTACTAGACTTGGAAGCGGACCTACTCTCAGTGTACCATATGACACACACTGGAGAATCTAAGAGAGTAACATTTAATCCAAACACAATGTATATAGCTGAAATATCTACCAACAAGGTGGTGGCATTGGGGTCTGCTGATAATCAAGCCAGGATGTACAAATTATCCCATTTCCTTCCCTACTACAGAGGGAAAGAGATCATTTCTGATGCCAATGAAACTAGAAAGATGTGGCGTGAGAGGTTCGACCATATGAACTACAGACACCTCCAGGAATTGAGCAAGGATGAAAATGGTGGAAGGGATTCCTCCTATCAAGACCTCCAGTGGTACATGCATTGGTTGTGTGGTGGGAAAGCATCCATAGCGCAACTATGAGAAAGGGAAAGCAAGGAGAGATACTCAAGTGCTTGGCTTGGTACACTCATATCTTATTGGTCCTATTCCCACACCATCCTATGGAGGATCAAGGTATGTACTGACCTTCATAGCTTATTTCTCAAGGTTTTGCTGGGTCTACTTTCTCAAACTCAAATATGAAGTCTTCGAGACTCTTAAAGTTTGTAAATCCCTGGTTGAGAATCAATGTGGGAACAATACCAAAGTCCTTCATACTGATAATGGTAAAGAGCATGTGAACACTGGTTTGAAACATATATTTCAAGAATGTGGCATCCAAATGTAGCATTCGGTCCCCTACACACCATGGAAAAATGGTGTGACAGAGAGGAAGAACATGGAGCTCAAGGAGATGGAAACATGTATGATTGAAGCTAAGGATTTGAGTCCTAAGCTATGGGATGAAGCCATTAAATGTGCTGCATACATTCATAACCAAGATCTTCACAAATCAGTGGATGGAAAAACACCATATGAGGCTTGGTTTGGTCACAAGCCAAATATTTCACATTTCAAAATTTTTGGCTCAAGGGCTTGGGCTAGGATACCTTCAGAAAAGAGAAAGGTATTGCAGCCACAAAGAAAGGATTGCATCATGGTTGGGTATGTTGAAGACACAAAGGGATACTTTCATATCAAAATACTTTCATAGAAAGAAGTGTGCAATTCGAAGAAGAGGTCATTCCATATTTCGAACCACCACCGGGGGAATGCTCTTCTCCTCAACACCAAGATGATGTAAGTGATGATTCCCTTTTTGATATTTATGATATTTCTGATTTTGATATGGCCGAAGATGATGTTTCTGAACATTAATCCCCCACTTGACCCAAGTAAGATGAGAAAAATCTTGAAGCTGCTGGGGATTTAGCTAGCAATACACTAGATCCTAGGAAGACTAGATCACAATTTCACACTGCTTCTTTTGTAAGTGAAGTGTATCTTGATGAGAAATTATTCATGATGGTTGGATCTAATCTAGAATCATATCAGGAAGCATCAATTGATCCAATATGGAAAACAACGATGCAAGAAGAGTTCAACTCTCTACAGGAGAATGCGAGTTGAGAATTGGTTCCCTTGCCTTCCAAGAGGAAGCTAGTGCAATGAAAATGGGTCTATAGGACCAAAGTTGCTTCTGATGGGTTTGATATAAAGTATAAGGCAAGGTTGGTTTCCAAAGGCTTCTCTCAAGTCCAAGGAGTGGACTATACAGATACATTTGCATCGGTTGCAAAGATGGACTCTATCAGACTAGTTTTAGCCATTGCTGCAAGCAAGCGCTGGGAGGTTCACCACATGGATGTCAAAAGTGAATTTCTCCATGTTTATATATAGGAAGAGATATATATGCAGAAACTTGAAGGTTTCCAAGTGGATCCTTCTCTTGTATGCAGGTTAAAGAATCCACTCTATGGCTTCAAGCAATCCCCAAGGGCTTGGTATGCCAAGATGGACAATTTTATGCTATCACTTGGCTTTGAAAGATGCAAGTTTGATCCTAATGTTTATTTGCAGCATGTTGGTTATGTATTGCAGGTAATAGTACTCTATTTTGATGAAATTTTGATTACAGGTAGCTGCAAAAAAGAAATTGGGTCAATCAAAGCATATTTGCAGAATGAATTTTCAATGACCGATCTTGGCTTGTTGAAACAATTTCATGTTTTGGAAATTGTTCAATATGATGCAGGGATTAAGGTTAACCAACAAAATTATGCTACAAACCTGTTAATGAAGTTTAAAATGGCTGAATGTAATGCAGCCAAGTTCCCATTCCTTTCTGGTATCAAACTAGGTGAAGTTGGTGACTCTCCATTGGTGGACAACTCATTGTATATGCAACTAGTCAGGAGCTTGTTTTATCTTACTCATTCTAGACTTGAATTAGCATATGCTATAGGTTTTGTAGCTAGATATATGCAACAACCTCATGAGATCCATTGGAAGGAATCCAAGAGGATCCTTCAGTATGTATAAGGCATTGGGAACTTCGAGGTACACTATGTTGCTAGTTCTCCACTAGAACTAGTTGGATTTTCTGATTCTGATTGGGTTGGCAATCCCAATGACAGGAAGTCCACTTTAGGTTATGTCTTCATGCTTTCCAATGGTCCCATATGCTGGTAAATAAAAAAACAACACACCATCTCCCTATCTTCAGCTGAGGCCGAGTACAGAGGAGCTGTTAAGGCAACTACACAATGTGTGTGGTTGCAAGGTATTCTTCAGGAACTTGGATTTTCACTTGATTCACCCACAATCATTTTGTGTGACAATCAAAGTACACTCAACATTTCCACAGATCTAGTACAGAGACAGAGGAACAGACACATTGAGATACACATGTACTACATCTGGATCTTGGTGCATGATCAGGTGATAGCCTTGCAGTATTGCCCATATGCAGAGCAAACTACTGATATTTTCACCAAGTGCTTCACAGAGAATACCTTCACCTACCTGAGATCACTTCTTGGGGTGAGTGATACATGGTGATGACTACCATTCACCTTTAGATTTTTGGCTCCATTTCCATTTTTGAGGAGAGGTTTTGTTCCCATGTGGTTTTCCTCTTTTCCTTGTTTTCATAAACAAATAAAATTTTATGTTGTATGAGGTGACTTGAGCCTTTGTTGCCAAGGCCTCCATGATATTTTTGGATAATATGTACTAAGTCAGGCTAAATGGGGGGGGGGGNGTTTAGACTTAGGGAAATTGATCATTTGCCATAGTTGATGCGCTCCTAATTGATCATTCTGCACAGTTGATGTGCTCCAGGCTGATCATTCTGATACCCATGCACCCACATTTATTGCAGTCAACCAGGAATGTTCTCCCCTTCCCCCTTTTCATGGATTTTGACTCCTTTGAGGCGCTAGTGCACGAACTAGGTTGGTTTTTGCATTCCTTGGGCATTTAATGCCTCCTTAGGTCACTCCCACTCACCCATGTGCTCAACCACACATGTCATACCTCCACACATTCCAACATGCCTCACCCACATTCACACATGTATTCGTGAGTATTTGGGATGATTAGGAAGCTCATTGGTCCACGTCGGGGGGTTTGAGGGTCAAATCTAGTGCTGACACTTGTATGCATCTAGATGGCCTCCAAGGCCTAACAATTTTTCCTTATTGTACTATATACCTATTCTAGACATAGTTACATGTTATACAATCATAATGATATCTATTATTGGATTCATGTGTGTATGCAAAATTTTACTCTTTTAGCTATTTTGTGCTTGCTTTGTAAACTATTTTGAATTGTGAGAGTTTCTTTGGATCCTAGATCCAGCTATGAATCAATTCTCACACTAGTCTTTTCATCCTCCTTGTTTGGATTTTTTCCTAGGGTATATCTTGTCTCTCATGGTTGATTGATTTATATGGCTAATTTATGGAGCTTATTTATGTGGCTGATATATTTATGAGATTTACATGTGGCTGATATATTTATAAGATTCATATGTGGTTGGTTTATGAGATACATATGTGCTAAAATTGATTGATATTTTTTTTTAAAGTTCGAGCTTCTCCGATTTTTCTCAAACATTCACATATTACTAAAAAAAACACAAGAAGTACCTACAAAATATGTCCCATCTCATATTAGGAAGAATGTTGAAATCAAAGTTCCAAGAAAAGAGGCACAAAATCAACAATTTCACCTACAATGAAGACAAAATAATCACAACCTCAGACATTGAAGCTCAAGGGAATTATAAAAAATAGAAAACTAACAATTTTCATAGACTATGGTAGTACTCATAACTGTATAGACATCGATATCACAAGACAATGATATATTTTCATGTCCCCAATAAGACACCTTATTGTTAAGGTTGATTATGAATATCATGTCGACAACATAGGATGGTGTCATAAAATATATGTTTAAATACAAGAAATATAACTACAATCAAGATTCCATGCACTACCACTAGATGTGATGGATATGATGCTAGGTGCAAAATGGTTGATAAAATTGGACACTTATACCACCAACCTCAAAAAATAGTTCATGAAATTTCACTTACATGGTAAACATTATAAATTATATGGTAATGAAGGGTCCATTCCCAAGGAAGGACAAGTGGTACCATGGAAAAAGAAGGAAGAATCGCAAATAAAAAAGGCATACACCAAAAAAAAAAGACAATTTTATATCCAACGAGAATCAATATTTTAAGTTAAATAACCATGTCAAAAGAATTCAGGGTATGATGCACATTTTGCAAAAGAATCTTGCTAATGCTCAAATCGAAATCCCAAGCAAACTTTTACAAGTAGATGAACACAAATACGTTTCGACGAGGGAAGCATGGTGAGTTAGAGAGAATCCAATTCATTATGCTTTGAGAATTTTTTTCTTAAGAGGGTAATAATGTTACAAATATAATAAATAATCATAACTAATAATTAATTAAAATTTAATGAAGAGTCATAGGTCGCACCTATTCACTCTAATGACTAGCCAATACTTACAAAGGTATACCATTGTGAGAGCATTGCAATCATTTCATCAATTTTCTTTATTCAATATTTCATTACATTGCAGAAGTATTTTATCAATTGCATAGCGAACAAGAATTGTGCCTTACAAGGTTGAACAACAAGGGCTTATGGGATGAAATTTTTTTTTTTTCCTATAGACATTGACCTTCTTCCATACTATTCCAAGCCTACATAAGTAGTCTGCCTTTAGAACACAATGGATTTACTCTCTATATTTGCATAGTCTCTCTAGTGCGTGCCGATTCATGAAGACCTCCAACTTTTGGCTCCCAATACCAAGAATCCCATTAGTGCACTCATTAGAGAAGAGGCCATGGGGATCAAACTTTCATTTTTTCACCTTAAAAAATCATTGCGATGTACTCTTCTTCACCAATACCTGGAACAAGTGACTCCGAGAGTTTCTCCATTGTAGATTCTCACCGTGATTTTTTATTAACATTTGTTCAATATCTTGATAGAAGTCTATGTCGTGTCTATGTCCCATGAAGGAATGCAGGCTTATCGATATTGATGGTAAATCATCTCAAATCTCAAAACATCCTTGAAATTGAGAATGACATACTTATCAGTTCTGTGGTTCATGAGAGGGTCCTTGGTGAACTGGTCACATGATTCCATCTTTATTTATAGTATTAAATTAACCTCTGCAACAAGAGACTCATGTGGGTGATGGAATCAACCCACCATCGGGGCGCCTAATGCACTCCATGAGGACGATGGGAGTCATTGACTTTGACTCCTTCATCTTGAAAATTTCAAGCTCTTCTTATATTTTGGAAGCAATTCCTTGATAGCTTGTCTCCAACATGTCCCAAGTGTGTTGGAAAAGATGTTGTTGAGATATTTGGAAAAATACTTTCATCAAAGGCTTGTTGGATGAAATATAGAGTTTTTGTATCCTTCTTCCCGTTCTCTCTAAGCAATTTTTTTGAATTTGTGGCTCGACTACATTATTAGTTGGTTCTACATATTCATGAACAACAAAATCCTAAACATCTTGAGAACACAACAAGGTCCTCATTCTTATTCACCAGATTTTATAATTATTCATTATAATACTAGCCATCCATGGTTGTCCAATATTACTTGAAACTATTTTTTAAACTCAACACAAATCCCCCGTTTGTTTTGCTACAAACAAACTTTAAATAACCAGTTTATTGTCAATTATTTTTTTTTTTTGACTAAATACTAAGGGAGGTCTAACTAGGGACGATTTTGACTTTCAGGTTGATTTTTAGACGGAATCAGGTAAATTTAACTTACAAAATCTTGTAATTTCTGTTGTTTGTTGGGCCATTTCAAGTGCAGAAATAAAATCAGCTGACATAAAAATCCTTAAACACCCACACCGTGTAAAATCTAGCATTGTTTTTACAAGTTTTGAAAATTCCCTCAAGATTCATGGCCAAAAACAAATGAAAACCAACAGAAAGTAAAAAAAAAATAGTCCCCTAGTTAGACAACTCTAATACTAAGCCAAAAAAAATGTTAACCTCTTTCCCAATATTAGGTATTCCAAAATATTATTTAAATAATTTTATATCCCCATTCCCCAAAAAATTATTTGAACAAGTATTACAATCATAGATTCGATTTTTTTTTGCCAAACTTATTATCGAACATTATTCCTTTCCCAATGACGACTTTCAATCTCAACGTTTTTCCATGCTAGGGTTTTTCTTGTATAGTAGCATTGACATCTTTCTTCCGCGTGGGTTTCCGCTTCGCTATTGCGACTAGGGTTAGGTCAGAGCTTGGCAGTTACACAAACATATATATTTATAATGAATGGTGGCTTCACAACCGTTTTCTGGTTCTTGAAGAGAAAACACTGAAAAAATGCTTTAACATTTGAAAAAGGGCAATGCATGTCAACACTGTTAATTCATTAGACAACCATTTTGGTGCATCAATTCGGATCCTGTGATTCCATTGCTGCAAGTCCAATGACCACAAGTGCTATTTAAATGATAAATTGATAAAAAATAATATTGTAGAATTAGTAGCATGGTGAGCGTATTTGGATTACTTATTCTCTCCATCAGAAGGGCAAGGAGCAGAGTCAACAGTTGACTCTGCTCCTTATTGGTTGGATGGAGAGATTCAGCCATCAGGATAAGGATGACCTGTGATTCCATTGCTACAAGTCCAATGATCATAAATGCTCTTTAACTGATAAATTGATAAAAAATAATATTGTAGAATTAGTAGCATGGTGAGCTTATCTGGATTACTGATTCCCTCCATCCAAAGAGCAAGGAGCAGAGTCAACAGTTGATGCTCCTTATGTGTTAGATGAAAAGATTCAGCCATTAGGATAAGGATGACCTGACTATTTAATTCTCTCCAATATGTTGTTCAAATACAACATCTTATCCCAATGATAATCTTTTCATTTTTGGGTTAAAATAAAGTGTAATTTATGGTACTAAACGACATTGTTGATGTTTATAGATGCATCATATAACCTGCAACGTCTGTAAATTACAATAAAATGTTGGAAGAATAGACAAAACTGACTATTGTGCAAGCAAACTTTTTTAATGCAATTTCCAACTGTGAGAAGTTCCTATGAGCAAAGATTTTACAGAATGAGCATCTAACAAACTTCATGTTTCTCATTGGATTTTTTTTTAAGTATGGGTAGATTAGAGAGGCCTCCAGAGCAGCTTGGAACATAGGCTAAATCAATGGAGAGTTAGACCATTGGACATAGGCAGGAGTATTTTTTTGACTACCTATGTAGTCAACAGAATAACACAGAGTTTATATTTTATTCTAAAGTGTTTGTTTTATTACTAGCACAACTACAAGTAAAGTGGCCTATGAATGCTGATAGACACAACCAACCATTTAGTTTTGTGAAGATAGTTAGCTGTTAAATAATGGTTAAAATATATAATTTTATATCCATTATTCATACCAGATTGTTAGGTTTAATATAATAACAAAACATATACTATTTAATAAACAAAACAACAAAAAATATATGAAAAAACAAAAACAAATTGTTATAATACACTTGGATTAATCTTGTTAATCAGCTCAAACAAGTCCAAAATCTGGCATAATATCTAACTTAGCACACCCACATAGTTTGTGGCTGGATCAAGTTGATAGGGTGCCATGAACTCATCCATTCAGCTTCCAGTTATATATATATATATATCTATATCTATATATTTGTATAATTGTTTCAAATTTTGAAAAACTGCCATAAAATCAATCTCCAGTGTCTCCAGTGTATACTTGTCTCCTTGTACATGAAAAAACATAAGCCACCTAAAATCTCTCCATGGAAAAATTATTTATAATATATAATATATTATTTAGATTATTTTTTTATGCTTTCCATAATTTTTTTTAACAATGAATCAAAAGAACAAGTTGAAAAAATTATTTATAATATATAGTATATTATTTAGATTATTTTTTATGCTTTCCATAATTTTTTTTTAAACAGTGAATCAAAAGAACAGATTTTCCACGAGTAAGATAATTGTAAGTTTATTCTAAACTCTAAATCTAAAGAATACTAAACTTTTTTCATTAATCTAATAATATTTGTTTCTTTATTTATTAATTTCATAAGATGGTGAACAGTTAGGGTTCAAGAACACTTCCCGACCTTGTGGCGAAATAGTGCATGAATGATTAAATGTAAAGTAAAAGTATGGATTTATGGGTTAACAAAATTTATATTGAACTTGTAAACAGTGTGACCTTTACAAGTTTACATTGCAA
Source organism: Pseudotsuga menziesii (assembly GCA_001517045.1). Taxonomy (NCBI): domain Eukaryota; kingdom Viridiplantae; phylum Streptophyta; class Pinopsida; order Pinales; family Pinaceae; genus Pseudotsuga; species Pseudotsuga menziesii. The sequence continues at coordinate 106,036 of LPNX010226450.1, forward strand.
ACCCAAAACATTTTGGCTGCAACAGACTGCAGTTTATTTCAAGGATTTTAGGAAACGACTCTAGTCTGCCAACGAGCTTGCAGGAACATCTCGAAGTTTCTTGAGGTAACACATCGCCATTCAAAACTTTACAAGGTATCTTTCTTCCCTCACCCACCAACTCAGTCACTAACCGTTTATGAATCAAATAACAATCAATGTCAATTCTCTCGCATTCATATATATATAGATGTTTCTCACCAAGGATGTCGCATTCAACAGACCAACTCCAAGAACTCAACGTCCTGATCAACATCGCGGGCCACCTCGCCCTACGCCCGTACGTGTTTCCAACTATTACCCAACATCTAGTTGACGAACTATATTTCGCTATATATAATTTTTGAGCAATATACGCTACACAAACAACATTTGGCCAAAGATTTAAATCAGTAGAGTTGGGGCCGGCAAATTCATGGAGCCATCTCTCAACTGTATAGACCTCGTCTATGCTCCATGTATTCGTGCTCAAGTCATAGAAGCAAACTCCTATTGTGCTGCCGAAAGTCCCAAAGACATAAAGTCTATTTTCTATCTGCTGAAACCCTATAGTGGGATCTATACTGAAGAAGTGGTTCTGCACTTGAACATCTGGTAGCTGTACCTCCGTCTCTCGTTCAGCTTGCCCCTCACTATTTACGTGAACTATGTTATCAGAATTTCGGTTCCCATGGCTGCGATATACAAAATAGCCACCAGTTCCGTCAAGGCGTTTGCATATAGACTGTATATATCGTCCTGGCCTATTTTCCTCTGTAAATACCGTCCTCCATTGCCATAATCCACTTCCAACGTCCAATGCACAAATTCTATTCTCCTCATCCGTGCTTATCACAGAATATAAAGCTCCATCAATCACACGTAGAATGCCATCGTGGGGGGAATCTGATCTATTATTGGGGGGAGCGTTTCTCCAATACTTTCCATCGAAAATTTGTAGCCTGTGACCCTGTCCAGATGTATATTCCAGTGCAACTTGACAGGGAAGTGGCTGTGCGGAACGGGTTAGTTGCCCGATGTATTCATCAATGCTGTCTAACTGGTTCCTCCACGCTCTGCTAACGGTCCGAAGAACAGGACGGGTGTGCCATGGCAAGCGAGGGACTATTTTCTGACTCACAATGTCATCCCGAAGCGCAGGAATGATGGAACCTGCCATGGCAATTAGTGAATGCATATTGTGTTGGGGAAATGTGGAATTATTATTATATGTTAAACGTAACTCTTCATCTTTCGCTTCGTATTCTCTTATTCATCAAACCCTTCGCGTTCTCTTCCCAACCCATGAGTCCGCTCTTGGAAAGGCTTCAGGCTTCATTCAATAATTGAAAATATCTTAGTAAAATTACATTATATATTGAATATGATACGATGTAATGTAAGCAGCTTAATATGTTTATATACTCTGATATTACTAATTATATGAAAATAGAATAACAAATACAATATAAAGCTTTAAAATGATCAAATAACTGGAAATGTAAATATTTTCATAAATTTATTGGATTTGTTTGATAGATTTGATTTTAAGATTGATGCTCATTAATGAAGCATTTTCAATGACTAGGGTTAAAAGTCATTGACTAAGAAAATAAAATGTTTAAAACTAGCATAGATCCCAATCTTAGGCTCTGTTAAGAACTCCTAAGGGATCAAATCTCTCAAGGTGCAAACCTTATATTAATTATTTAAGGTCGACATATAATATTTTTATAATTAATATTTAAGGGTCCAATCTCTTCAAGGTGTAAACCTTTTATTAATTATTTAAGGTGGACATCTAATATTTAATATTATGTATGATCAAAATATAATATTTTTATTATTAATATTTAATATTATTTATGGCCTACCTATAATATTTTTTATTATTTTTTATTTTGTTAGGAACGAACATTACAACATCTCCCCCATACATGGTTTTAAAACCATGTGCAAGGCTCTCCTAAAGCTATGGGTTGTTTAGGAGGCCTTGCACATGGCCTTAAAACCATTTGCAAGGCCCTCCTAAACCATGTATAGTAAAAGCATGGGTTGTTTAGGAGGCCTTGCACATAGTTTTAAAACCATTTGCAAGGTCCTCCTAAACCATGTATAATAAAACCATGGGTTGTTTAGGACAAGGCCATTGTGATATAAAAGTACATATATGTAAATGATTGTCTTTCACAATCTTTTGTATGAAAACTTCTATATAAAAGTATATAGAAATAAATTCCATTACCAAATAAATTTTCAAATGTAAAACAAGTATATATATGTATATAAAGATATGGAGATAAATCTTCATAATTTATTAATATTTTGAATAGAAAACATAAAAATGCTTGATAGTTCCCTTTAAACACTTTCATCACTAAAATCCAAATTCTCCTCCATAATCCTTAAGAAGAAGATAATAAATTATATAGTATAAAAGTGGATGATAATACAAATAAAAAAGTTAATCTTGAATTCAATTTATACCATTGGAAATTGGTTGTGTTCATCCCTATGGTAATTAAGGTTGCATGTGTGGAAAACCTCATAAGGTACAATTAAGGTTGCATGTGTGGAAAACCTCATAAGGTACACTTTATGGCACACAATTAATGCAATTTTTTATTTTAATGATATAGCTTCAGTTTTGTTAAAGGAAAAGTGTAGGTACCTCCATCCTACTTGAATGCAAGACACTTGAATGAAGGAAAACTATATTTTTACAAACCTCATAAATTACTCTTTATGTCACACAATTAATGCAATTTTTTATTTTAATGATATACTTTCACTTTTGTTAAAGGATTTATGGCACACAATTAATGTAATTTTTTTTATTTTAATGATATACCTTCACTTTTGTTATAACAAAAGTGAAGGTACCCACATTCTACTTGAATGCAAGTGTCCAATGCAAACACTTGTATGAAGGAAAAATATATTTTTACTATAAGCTAATTGTTTAGATGTGATGGTCTACTCAACTCATTCGCCACAAACAACAAT
>LPNX010226450.1:120695-143984 GCA_001517045.1 Pseudotsuga menziesii
TATATATATATGGCCCCATGTCAAGATAAAAATAAAATGGAAATGAAGTTTGCATACTAAGGTTCCTCTTGCTCTTTCTAATCCCATCATTAATCCTTGGGAATANTATATATATGGCCCCATGTCAAGATAAAAATAAAATGGAAATGAAGTTTGCATACTAAGGTTCCTCTTGCTCTTTCTAATCCCATCATTAATCCTTGGGAATAAATAAGCCACAACAAGCACATAATTGGTCTTGGATATGATAAGGAAGTGACGATTCACGTTCGTGATTTCTCCAATAAAATCTAGTTTCAAAGAGTTGGAAGTTGTTAAAAGGAAATTCATCTTCAACAGTTTAGAATTGAAATGGAAACACTTTGATCGAGTTGGAAATATGAAAGATCGATGTTTTTATCTTCACCCATGTAAGCATTGTCGAAAGCATACCCACTCTTTATACAAATGATTCAATTTGAAGAAACCTATAAGAGAGAATATTCACTCGGGGTGGATTGCTTCTTAACAATGGTAATCAACAACCAAGAAGATATATTATTCATCATATTGTAGAATTCATTATCAAGTAATGACACATCTTGCAGCTAAGAGATATTCTTCTCATCACTCTATCCATAAAAGGGGGAATGACATCACCAAATGACAGTAAAGAACAAGTGAGCAAGAAAAAGGGAGCATATATGAAATCCAGAGCCTTGATCCTGCCAAACTTAGATATATAACCAAATATAGGGCTAGATCTGAAGCCATGATGATTCATTTAGTAGAATGCATCAGATTCTACTAGTTTTTTGGAATGTTCCAAGAACCTATAACCCTAAGATAGTTTCTTTTCATTAGAATAAATTATTTTCATGTATTTGATTTCTTGTTTGTTTAAGATGATTCTTTAGGTACCAAGCATCTCATCAGAAGTGGCTAAGTAGTATTTTACAACATGATCTTTGAAATTGGAAACAGCATATATCTTTGTTGACGATGGTGGGTTTCCATCTAAAGTTATTTTTTGTTGTGTGGGTGATAATATTTTTTCCACCATTATGCAAGGTTAATCATTGGTGCCACTAAAATCCACAATCATTTACAAAGTCCCTAAAGTACCTTTGATGACCTCTATTTACCACTTCATTCTGTTCATTTATTTTGGGGTAGTATGGTATAATTAAGGTTAATGTAGTTCTCACTTGGTGAAACAATTGCTTTTATAAGTTGTTGGTAGCTTTTAGGTCTTTATCACTAACAATGAGATTGAAAAATCCATGAAATTTATAAACATTTTACATATAGCTATCAAGAATTAACTTGAGATACAAGTCTACAACACAACTTTCTATAAACTTTATGTTAAAAAAACAAAATGACAAATTTCTTTCAAAGACAATGTTAAAGGGAGTGAACTAGTGAAACTTTCATTCTATTCCTCCACACCACCTCTAAGTGCACTTAGAATTCATAATATAACATGTTTACTCATACATGTAGGTTAAGAAAAATAACCTGAACCTCAAAAGATTGTTCTAAATCTTATATTATTGGAAAATAACAAATCTAATTACTAAAATTATTTTAACTTCCAAATACATACTAAAAGTAAACAAATTTAGACTCTTCCTTAGTGTGAAGGAGGTTACAAGCAAACTAATTCCTCTTTCTGAAACTAAATCTTGAAATATCTAAAACTTTTGTCGAAATAAAATATAAATTTAATGATTCCCCTACATCATTGCTCAAGGGAATTGTTGAACTGGTGAGAACTAAACACATCGGTATTAAAATTACTCCAATTAATTTATGGTTTTAAGTTTTTTTTTTTTGTTGGCAAAGTGGTGGAACCCCCTTGAATAACATGGTTTCCATTGGCTAAGAAACCATGAACCAGGGGCATCTCAGCCGTCAAAATCACCTGGGTATCGCACCCGGCCTGGACCGCACCAACCCTTAACATGGTTGGATTTTTTGGTATCCGACGAGATTAGAACCGACGACCTTTCAGCTTAGGGGTTGTCTTAACCCTACCCCGACACCAACTATTCTACATCTCACGGATAATTTATGGTTAATAAGTTAATGGGGTATGAAAAGAGAGAATAATTAAATACATTAATTTAAGTTTTTTATGAATAAAAATTAAAATAAAAGAACGGTTTTATTTTGAAGCTATACTTTTTTATTTGATTTGGTTTTGTTGAGATAGTGTGTAATGTTGAGGGACATTACATTTATAAAAAAAATCTACTTCCACGTGCCCCTATGTCTCTTCACCTTCTATGATGGTTTTAGTGTACACTATTTTTCACAAGAGTGTGATGGTTTTAGTGTATACTATTTTTTCACAATGGTGTGCTAATATGGTTGGCACAAACTAAATTTGTTGCTGCATTTATCTGACAAGTTCACTCTAAAATGGATCACATAGACTCCACTTACATTCTAAGGGGTATGTTGAAATCCAATGTGTTTTCTCCCCATGAAAATCCCCAACTTAATAAAAGAAAGAGTATGGACTCGTGCTTTGGTGTCAATTATATTTATTTACTTACTACCTTCATCTTTCACTATTGCTATATTCTTTCTCAACATCCTTTCACATTAATTGTTACATATTCACATGTAATAATCCATTAATTTACTCATGACAAAATTTTGGAATTTCCATCTAGAACATGTTTTCTATTGTAACTCATATTTTCTATTGCTTCCATGTCTATCTTTATTTCTTCATTACCATTACGTCATCATTGCTAAGCACTACCACAAGTTTTTCAAAGTCTTAGTTATCAAATTGAGTCATCTCTCCTAAGAGACAATGCAACTACATTATGTTAGAGACAATGTTTATGTCTTGATGATGTGTTGGATTTGAGAGAGATTCTATCCCTAGTTTGGTGTGTGATTGAGATATTCTCTCAACCTATCTTAGCTATATTTACAATAAGCTAGATCTAATCAACTCTATTTATTATAGTCATCATGTACTGTAAATATTGTATTGTAATAGATTTGAGTTTTGTGTGTTACACTGACTCCTTTCTCCAATTCTATTTTGGTATTTGGCCACTAGTTGTGAGATTGTGTTTTAATCTACTTCTGCAAGTAGATACGCCCCATGAAAAGATGATTTTATGAACATGTTACTATTCAGATCATGTTTTGTCTGAGGTCGAGTGAATGAATGTTGAAGACATGCTGTGTAATTCACGCACAAAGCGAAGAAGCAACGTTCCAATTGGTACACGATCCAACATCTCCCTCCACTGCTATGTTGAAGAGAGGTAAAGCTGACGGAGCCATAAAACCTTTGATTGTCAACTTTAATTCTTGTAATTTGGTTGGATGCTTGCTTAGTCAAATTGTGTGGAGTTCCCTTAATGGTATAGAGGGTTATATTTTTCTTGGTTTATAATGAAATGATGAGCTTATGTAATTTCATTGGGCATTTCGTAAAGCTTTTGGAATATTTATTTTACATGAAATATCATTATGTAATGTAGGGGGCGCATGTTCGGTTGTACCTGACACCCTAGAAGAGTTTTTGGTCCAAATTATAAAGCTTAGCCATTGGAAATTTGATTTCCAAGGTTGTTGTAAGACCTATTCCATATGTTCATGCATACATGTTGTGGTGCGGAATGGCACAGTGTTATCCCTATTATATATAGAGAGGATGTGGCATCAAGTTGTGGAATGAACCACTTGGTAGCTACAAGGGTGGTAGGTGTACTTGTATGCTAGCTTGATGCTATTAAAGGGAAAGTTGACATAGAAGATTCTCAGAGTATGAAGGACCAAGTTCCATCTAACATTGATGAACCATGTAGCTGAAGAGGATTCCTAGAGAACCGACGGTTAAAACGGTTGAGCAACCATGTATTCTGGTAGATGGTTTTCTTTTTATATGGACATCAATAATCTATTTTATGCAGAGAAAGGTACAAGTGAATTTCAAAGTGATGAAAGCTTCATGAAGACCAAGCCTGCTCTACAAGCATATTCAAGATAAACATTAAGGGGGTGTGTTAGAGATAATGTTTATCTCTTGATGACGTGTTGGATATGAGAGGGATTCTCTCCCTAGTTTGGTGCAATGTGGTTAAGATATTCTCTCAACCTATCTTATCTATCTTTAGAATAAGTTAGATCTCATCAATTCTATTTATTAGAGTCATCATGTACTGTAAAGATTGTATTGTAATAGATTTGAGTTTTGTGTGTTACAATGACTCCTCTCTCCAATTTTATTTCATTCCATTGTAACACACATAGATGTCTAAAATGTAGCTAACATCTCTTCCATAAAACTACATAACATGGAGTATTCTCTACTCTTAGTTAAATTACATCACTTCCAAAATCAGTGACTCAAGCGACTCTCCTCAATCTTTTAAACATCATAAGTTTTCTTAGACGCTTAGGTCTCCAACAGTTTTTCTTTTCTTGTAGTAGCTCATTCCTCAGTCCATAACACATTCCATTGCAGACTTAGACTTCATAATTTTGAGTACTATAAATTAGCCAAAAATATTCAAACTCAAGAGCATCTTCATTTTTCTTAATCTTCATGAGAATTCTTTCATTTCATCCTAGAGCTAACACTAGAAAATAACATACAAAGTTACATAGTGAAAGCACTCTACAACTTCTCAACAACAAATACATGAAAGAGCAACAACAAAAATATCCAGCACATTCACTCACATATTTACACAAGTATTTATTCTATAAATCAAAGATAAAAAAAACACACTTTGAATTTTTGACACCTCTCTTTCCTTCTCTTTATTCAATATTTATAAAAAAAAATTACAATGGTTTTAGGGCCCTTTCATCAATTTAGAAAGCTCATTGTGTTGCCATGCGCAAAGCCATAACAACTTTGGCTGACTTGACATCTTCCTCATGAGCCCTCTTCCTCACTTTCAGGTTTTTTTCCTTCAAGTTTTTTTTTCCATAGCGGTTGTATTTATTCATCTTCATTAACTAGTTTATATTCCATTATCACCCATCGCCTTATGATATCTCCACATGCTTTATTATTGGCAAGCTAATCTTCGGTCTTTCATGGTGATTCCACTTCGATGTGCCCTTCAATTTCTTCACTTTTCCCAAGGATTCTAACTTGGTGTGATTATGGTGGCACTAATTTGACTAATGTAGTGATTAAACATGTTGTTCTTATTAGTGCACACTAATTTGGCTGCCACGCTTATCTAATCTAGTGGGGTGCTCCAAACAGAGACCGCCTTCCAAAGGATATGTTCCCATCCAACGTGATACCTCTGTATTAAATACTTCCTTATGAATCTTGCCTGTCATATCATTGTAATGGGAGTAGTATAAGCGCTAACCAAAAAGCCCGTAATGTGCCTGAAATCAGATAGACCAATTAGTGTCCAAATCCCAATTTGGAGTATTCAAATAAAATTTTTGGTTATTTAAGTTGTTTTAAAATCACACATTTAGAATAAATATTTATGAGTGTTGAAATTACAAAATTGTATAAATAACAATTTCCAAAAATAATTTTGACTAATTTTTATTAAAATTTTTTAGAAAAAAAATCATACATTTTAGTTATCTTTTATCCTACTCATTTGTAATCACGGGGTCTTTACTTTTTGACCAATATCCTATTGCTTTAGTTTATATTGTGGGTTTTAAAATTATTAAAAATTGAACCAATATATTGCAGGTATTGGGGGGATGAGGGGTTTAGGGTGGGGGTGGGTAGGGTGATTTATAAGGATTGAGGTATAAAAAGGGGTGGGGAGGATGTTTTAAGTATTGGGAGGGGGTTTCAACAAAAAGAGTTTGGGTCAATATCTCTGGAAATTAAGGGTATTGTTTAATATCCCACGATCACACGTGCTATGTGAGATGTTCACTAAGTGAAGTCTCCGTATTTGTAATGCTTGTAATGCAAATAGAACTTTGAGTTATGCAAACGATCAGAGATAACCATTTTCTTAACAAAGAAACATATACTCATTGCATAAAACACCTTTGAATTACTTACAACAATGATCACCGTCTGAAAAAAATCCATTAGGGAAAGAAAAACAAGATCAAGGGGATTAAGACAATGAAAGACAATGAGCACTAATTTTATAGCCAAAGCATATACAGACACTTCGAATGATGGTCTAGATGGTGAGCATTGAGGTTTTCAATTTCTTCCATGTTCCCTATTTGCACAATTAAATAATTTAAGATGCTATGTAATTGTATTTTTTTATTGTATAGATTGTGATGTAATATTTTTTTTTAGAAATCATTGGACTTAATATAATTAAGTGGGTTTTTGTAAAGAAAACACATGGGTGTTTTATATTTAAAATATATATTGAATATTTATTAAGTAGATAACCTTTATATTTTAGAATTTTGGGAGGATTATTGTTATGTTTTTTTTCTAAATTGAAGGAAGATAGGGCAATTGTATTGTTGAGATTAATTATATGAGCATCATTCAAAATTCAAAATAAACAATTTTAAAAATATAAAAAATAAAGTAAAGATAAAAGTAACACAAGGATTACAAAAATAAAATTGTTAGATTAAATCTTCAATCAAGTTTAGTTTAACTTCTCTACCTTGCATTGTGGGTAGGAATGACTCCTATTTGTAGTGATTCCATGCAATGCCGAATAAGCTCTCTAGCAACCTAGCAACAAGGAAACAATAAGTTACGTAATGTGCTATAAGGACATAGATCCAATGCAGTTTCGTTTACCTAGTTTACCTCCTCCATCTCTTATTGTGTGAAGCAATGACTCCAATGAATCCATGCACCCCAGAATAAGCTCTCAATCTGGGAGCCTTGCAACATAGGAACAATGACTTAGGTAATATACTCTAAGGACATTAGGTTCAATGCAATTTATGAATAAGAAGATTGCATCAAGATTAAATCAACTTATGAGTTCAAAACTTCCATTAATCATTAATCTATGTATTAGTAACTTTATAGATCCATGTATCAATAATTTATTAAACAGATCTATGTAAATTAGTAATGTTGACCATCTTGCACACTTATTTCACCCTCATAGATTAATGAAACAGGTATCTCAGTGCAGTTTGAGAAAAGAAGTGGATAACTATGTGGCATTCTAGGACATGGTCTCTTGATTTTACAGTTGTTGGCTTGGCTATAGAGGAGGCTTCTTCTAATCTGATTCTGACCATAGTTAATCATGTTGTAAAAGAAGTTTTGGCCACAGCTCTACAAATTTCTGACAGTAAAATTTGACACAGATATGCTAAAATTTTCAGGTATGATGATAGGTTCATTTTCAGATATTGTTCAATACCAACAAGAAAGCAATGTTTGGTAGAAGATTTGAGGATTCCATTTAAATTTAGCAAAACACAAGTTGTGAACATGGCGACCTCTGAGGGGTGCAACAATCTGAGGCTGAACAACGATAGAATTCATATACTTCCATGCCACTTTGGTCATCGAGTACCGCACCACTCATTGAAGGGAAAAATAGTTGTACAGAGGGATTCAACCTTTCAATTTCAGTGGACGTAAAAGATATGCAGGAAGAATCCATTTCTTTTGCACCATCTTTTCGAGCTTTTCTTATTCCCTGTGTAGGTAGCATTCACTGAATTCTAAATTGTAGATTAAATGTTACGTGTTCTTAGGTAGGCTTCAATTATAAATTCATCAGTTGAAATACATGTTTATAACTTCAAACATTCACTGGCTTCCAAGAACGTCACTGTGATGCTTATATCGCTCAATACTTTTTCAATTTTGTTTACTATGAAATTGTTTTTTGGCTTACAATAAAACATAACCAAGATGGATCTGAATAGAGCCGAGTCAATTTTTGTATTTTGTTACGGAGCTGTTTAACTAGGGGACGATTTTGACTTTTTGGTTGATTTTTCAGCCAGAATCGGGTGAATTTAACTCGCAAAATCTTGTATTTTTTGTTTGTTTGTTGGACGATTTCAAGTGCAGAAATGAAATCAACTGACATGAAAACCCCAAGCTCCCACACTCCTTAAAATCTAGCAATGTTTTTACAGGTTTTGAAAATTCCGTCAAGATTCATAACAGAAAACGGATAAAAACTAGCCAGAAATAAAGGGGAAATCGTACCCTCTGATTTCTCTGATTTCCCATGGTTAGACAAACTCTTTTGTTGCTACTAAATTTTGTATTAACATTTAATTTGATTTCCCATAGTTAGACAAACTCTTTTGTTACTACTAAATTTTGTATTAACATTTAATTAGATTGGAAATTGAATTTTAAAATTTAAATGACTATATTTTGAAATAAAAAATAGGAATTAATTTTGTTTTCACTATTATTGAATTTGGTGACTTGTAGAAACCGTTAATTTGATGGAATATGAATATAACTTGTATAAAGGCCAAAAATAAATTTGGTGGCTTGTAGGAAACCGTTAATTAGATGGAATATGAATATAACTTGTATAAAGGCCAAAAATTTTAATAGAAAAGAACACGTAACGCGTGACAAGATCTAAATTTAACATAGGTAATCTTTCATCGAGATTTTATTACTTAATTATTTTAATAACTTAATAGTTATTTTGCTATTTAAATTTAATATCTCATATTTTATTTACAATATTTGAAGTTTTGAAGTGTTTGTAATGGGTATGGTGTAGGAAATTTACAAATTTTTATGAGTTTTGTGTAATATAAATACTATTGGTTTAAAAGTTATATATAAGTGTACTATTTAAATTGATTTTATTATTGTGGGTGATACATGAATAACCCATAGCCAATGCATCAATAGTAGCGTATAACTGTACATATATAATAACTTGTGACTTGTGACCCATTAATGTTTACCGGCCACAAGTTAAGTGGTCGTGCTAGTAAGATATATTTGTCTTCATTAAAATTAAAGATTAAATATAGATCAAGGATTTCAAGCTATGCTTCCATACCAACAAATTAGTCTACTAAACTTATTAAATTAATAATCCAAATTCACTTAAAGATCCTTTTATAAATAATTAATTGTTACAAAACAAAAGTAAAAACAAAATAGCCTGGATTCTTATACCTCGATTCGACTCTTCTCTGTCCAAGTGATAATACCGAATATCTTGTCACAAAAACTGAAAAGTTGGATTGAAGAGCCCAGTGGCTATAGAAGGATATGGCCTTAATCATCTAATGCTTACTCCAATATTTACATTTTTGTTTTATGAGTTTAAGGCATGCACGAAACTTTCAACTTAACAACTCGTGTGTTACATGCATGTTGTCCATACCAGACTCGCGTTTTATCTTAAAATTTGCACACACGAGTTTCCTCAAGGTAATCCGCGTGTTACACGCGGTTTTCCTTTATTACACCCGCATGTCCCTTAGAAACTCGTTAAAATAAAAACAAATTAATTAAAAGGTGGTTGGGGTCGATATGGTAACCTCCCCACCTTCCCTAACCTCTCCAGCCTCGTAACTCATATTCTCATTTGACCATAAAAGCATGGGAGAGGCTAGAGGAAAAGGGGGAGACCATTAGAGATAAGGTTATGCTGGAGGAATCCCATTGGAGAAGAGGAGAAAGGAGACCCATAACTAGGTTTCAAGAAGTGCAGATCAGTCTGAGGTGATTGTATTTGATTCAATTTTTTGTTAATAACAGATTATTTCATTTCCAATTGATGCTGTATACTCTTTGGTTATTGATTTTTTATGTTCATGAATATGATCTTATATTAAGTTTCAAATTCCCTTATTTGTTGATATCTCAAGTTTAACAATATCTAAAGGTGCTTTGAGAAGGGTGCTTGTATTTTGCAGGTGTTGAAGTGGTTGACTGAGGAGTGACTTGGACAAAAGATTCAAGCTAGGATCGACCTTTAAGGAAAAGTATGTTTTTCTCAATCCATTAAAATCTACTTCATTATTTCTCAGTAAAAGCTTGTTTTAGATTTGAATGCAATTTGATACAGTTTAATTAGGAATCCATGTACATTGGTGACCTCTATACCCTAGTCACATGAACACTTTCCCTAACAAGAGGGACTTGGATATTCAATACCTGTAAATGGCATTAGAGGAAATTTCAACTCAAAATGGGCCTTTTAACTTTAACTCAAATTCCATGTCATCATGCGTTAGCTAATGAAATTGACTTAAATTTGAAATACCGTATAGGTCTTAAACACTTTTTTATTATAAATTTGGGGATAGGTATCATAAAAAAAATACTTTTTTTTGTTTGTATTTTCGACATATCTCCCCGTGTTTTTACTCAAATTTTGAGCAGGAGAGCTCGTTGGATGCAGAATTAAATTCCGCATCCAACGACTACCCACTCGACATACTTTTGACGGACCTCGCTACCCCTGAAACAAGAAATACCTGAAAAAACGTGATGACTACATCATTATCACGTTTTTTTAGGTATTTCTTGTTTTTTGGGTAGCGGGGTCCGTCAAAAGTATGCCGAGTGGGTACTCATTGGATGTGAAATTTAATTCCGCATCCAACGTGCTCTCCTGATCAAAATTTGAGTAAAAACATGGGAAGATATGTCGAAAATACAAACAAAAAGTAGTTTTTTTCTTTTCTTCCTTCAAAATTAATAAATATTATTTTATTATTTTAACTATTATTTTATTAATTTTTTTAGGAGGCCCATTTTGAGGTGAAATTTCCTCTAACGTGGTATAAACCGAGGCTCTTTCAAACCACATGGCCACTAGAAACCAGCCTACAACCTAAGGCAAGTTAATAGCTCTCTCACACTACATGGAATAAACTGAATCTATGACATAATGTGCATGTTAATTGATATATCTTTTAATCCCCCTGACAAGGATAGCATATATTTTAACTAGCTTCCATAGAAGTTACAGGTACCTTATTCAATCCATAAAATGTTACATAACTATCAATTTAAAACATTGCAATAAGATTAATTAGAAAGTAGAGTCTCAAGGCCCCAAATAGAGAGAGACTGTATGATTAAGGTGAATTTACAGTGATTAATACCATCCTAAATTATCTGGTGCTCAAATTGATGTGTCCATTCAGACACCATCCCAGCTCCTCCATTAGTCCTCTACATTTCCCCACTATGTAAACGACTATGAGCAATTTCCTTTCTTGTAAATCTTGTGCCCATTTCGTGCAATTGTCCACTAATTTGGTCCCAACCTTCTCTATGCAAGCACCAAAAATGCATGCAAATGCGCTCTATAACTCATTTTCTAGTTGCATAAAACTATATGAGTTGCAATCTATACTCTTTCACAATTTGTATATGGCATTCCTTGTAGCCTCCCTCTTCCAATCTGGAGTGTCTTGTCCATGTCTGATCACCTCAAATTTTGTTTTACCTTCTTATGCAAGCTCATTTATTATTGTAGTTTCATCCACTACAAGGAAAAGGCCTTTTAGTGGAGATTGTAGTGGAATCACACTAAAAAAAAGGTCGAACATCTGTTTATAGCGGAGTCGAGCAGGTGGAGGCTGTAGAGGATATTTTTCAATTGACGTGTTTCTTGTGCAAACACATCGGCGTGTTACAGACAAAGTCACACTAGTGCGAGGTATATGCTACTGCATTAAGATGGAGGAATTACAAATCAATGAAAATTAAACTCAAAAATTTGTGTTAATTACAAAAATGTTACGCGATGCATTTACGTGTATTAAACACACCATTTTGCTTGATGTGTCAGTACCTAGTTTGTTTTATACACTTAAATGCACTATCCTTTCCATTTATATTTTACTAAGAAAGATAATAGCGGTGTTCATGATAATACCAAATGCAATGGTGTGTGTATAATAAATAAACACACTGCATTCCGCTATACGGTGTGTTTTTATAATAAATTCGTTTAATTTCGTATTGAAAATTGATGAAAAATATAAATCAACAAAAATTTTATTTAAAAAATCGTGTTAATTACAAAAATGTTATGCGATGCATGTACATGTATTAACCACACCAATGTGCTTATGTGTTAATACCTAGTGTGTTTAATACACACAAATGCATTGTTGTTTCAATTTATATTTTACTAAAAAATCTATTATCGATGCTCATGATATCACCCAAATGCACTAGTGCATATATAATAAATAAGCACATTGTATTATGATATACAGTGCGTCTTTGTAATAAATTCATTTAAATTGAATTTGTAAACCATGCTTAACAATGCGTCTATATAATAAAAGCACCATTGTGTTTCTATTATATAAACGCACTAAGTTTTAACATTAAAAAATGGCGGATTTCTCGTCTAATTTTTTAAAACCCTATTCTCTGGTGCATCAGTTTTATAGGAACATGCAATGCATTTACGTGTATTAAACACACAGGTGCACTTGATGTGTCAATACTCGATGCGTTCAATACACTCAAACAAACTGATATTTCAATTTATATTAAATACTAAAGAACCTACTATCGGTGCTCATGATAACACCCAAACAAACAGGTGCGTATATAATAAATAAGCACAACATATTCTGCTATACTGCGTGTCTTTATAATAAATTCGCTCAATTTGCGAACCTTTCTTAATGGCGTGTCTATATAGTAAAAGCATCGATGTGTTTCTATTATATAAACACACTAATACTTAATATTAAAAAATGCCAGAATGTCGTCAAAATTTTTAAAACCCTATTCTCAAATGTGTTAGGTTTATAGGAATGCATTGGTGCGCTTCCTATGTAATGCGACAGAACAGGGTTTAATAAAAAATCAACCTGCGCCGTAAAATTCATTTTTACCATACCTCAGTGTGTTTTTCCCCAAGAGCATCAGTGGAAAATCCTAGCCACTTGGATACCCTGACATTCGTGGTCCAAGTTGCAGCAATTTTCATCCATGTTGGTTAGTGCTGTTGGTTTGAATATTGACAAATGGTGGTAAAATTTTTAAATTTTCTATACATCGCCAGGATGCCTCCTCGAAGAGTTGTTCAACAAGTAAGTTGTTTATAAAATCATAATTTAGTTTTTTAGCGGATTAATTTTTTGGTTGATGCCTTTATTTGTTTTTTTTTAATTAAAAATTTTGTGTGGTGTGTTCTTGTTCAGTGTGCACCGGAATTTGGTGCACCCTATAATTTTTTTACAGGGAGCACCGTTTAAGGTGTGAGCCGAATGGCTCAAATGCACTACTAACTCATAATAATTTAATAAAATTAACATAAAACATAAATAATATTTGAAATATAATGAAATTATCCAATGCACCTAGGTCATGTTATGTCATCGAGTTCTGTGCTCTGACATGACCTAGGCACACCAGACATAGCCCATGGATTAACTATACGTTTTAATATAACGAATGTACTAGTTACATAGTATGAAAAACAAAGTAATGGCATGCTGCATCTATTGAAATGTAGTGCACCATTTTCGGTGCTCTTAATTTTCTTAAGCACACTGAGATTTTTTTAATTTATATAACAGTTGTTCATAAATGGTGGATTTGGTTGAAGTAAATGCACCGTTGGCATTGCAGTTACTTGAGCTGAATGCACTAGAAACGTATTCATTAAGATAGTTAAACAAATTTAATGTTGGTGCACCCATTCCATGTCAATGTACTAGTGACGGTGCTCTAACGTGAAATGGGAGCATTGGGATTACATTTATTGAAAATGGTTAATGGTGCTCTCTTAAAGTGAGACACATCGGTGTGTTAATATGACTTAGGTGCACCTTCATGTCCATCTTACAAATTGTAGCGGTGCGTCGGATATTTGACGCATCGCTTTCAACAATTTCAACAATATTAAATATATCATCGGTGCAGTATTATTGTGGAAAAGCACCATAGACAGTGCATGTTTGAAGATAAAGCACTGCATACGGTGCACTTTTATTATTCTCGTGCATTAATTGTAATTTTTAATTTTGTCACAAAAATTATTGTTTAAGTTACTAAATATTATTTTAATTGTATGGAATATGTAATATAGAGACATGAGTGGTGATGTCCTGCTCAACTGGACCATGAGTAGGTTGTCCAATATAACATGGTCAGAGCTTGGGAGGCTAGGGAGAGGGAGAGGGATTTGTATTCTCACCCCATTAGTCCCCATACCATAGAGCTCTTAAGGATTGTTGGCCTCCTAATATGGAGGTGCATTATTATATTATTTGATCCAGCGTTGGGATCACCGCAGGAAGGAATTATGTGTTGTTGGTGGCCAATGGTTCCATCCCACTGAGGATGATATTTATTTCATCACTAGGTTATCTAGGAAGGGGGGGGGTGGGGATTTACCCTGTTTCCTCGATGTCTTGTTGGTGTTGCAGCAGAGAGTCAACTCTCGGAGATATACCAGTGATGTAGTCGTGCATCCATCTTTAGATGAGCAATGAGAAGCTTGTGTTACACACATTTATCGTCATCATCATGTAATGAGATCTAAGTATCAGTATTTTCCTTAAAATACTCAAGTCTTGAAGATAAAAATGGACAAGGATCAGTGATTTTACACTTTTGGCCACCGCCGCACTTTCCCTATGGTAAAGGTGTGGTACCTATATGAGTAATGTTGTTTTTCCTTTAGTAGTAAGTGGTGCCACCGCTAGTTTCCTTCATGCAATGAGCGGTGCTCCCTTGGTAACTCTCTTTTCATGTGGACAAAGAGTGGTGCTTGAGTTTTAAAGCCAAAAAGAGAAGTTTCAAGAGGCTTCTCGAAGATTGACTTCGTGGAGCCTCATCCCTAAGGTTTGGGATCACCCAGAGCTCCATATCCATCATTGTAGGATCCTCGCTCCACCTCACCCATGAGATGATCAACCTATTCTATCCTCCATGGCTTTAAATACTAGCTCACCCCCCATGAGCAAAAGGGAGGAAGATTATGTTATTACATCTACACTCTGTCCAAATTCATCCAAGACTAGTGAGCAGTTGGTAGGAAAGCTTGAGGATTTGAGGAAAGGTTCACTTGAGAAGGGTTTCTCAATGCCAAGGATGAGGTTGTATGCTCTCTCTCTCCATTTTATTAATGCAAATGAATGTTTCTTTCCCATAAATATCATTATGTTGGAATCACTGTATTTATTGTTGAACTCCTTAGTCATTAACATAGGATCATAAACTAGCATGTTACTTTGATCTAGTGTGTGTTTGTTGTGTATTTTGTAGGACATATGTGGAGACCAAACACTTCAAAGATCAGCCTTTCACAACTTGTGAGAGGTAACCTAGTTTTTCATTCATGAAGTTTATGTTATCTTAGGGGAAGTTATTTTATGTTGTTGTGACGGCTTTGTTCTAGTACCGAGTGTTTCACGTCAAGGAAACAACTTATGTCCGCCGAAGGTGAGTATTTTCAGAAACAAAACTAGCGACTCCGATGGGGAGAAAAGATCAAAATTCTTGGTTTTGTTTTTGAACTTGCCTCTATTTTTAATTTCAGTTTATCATTCAAATCCACTTGTAAATTAGCTAGATATAGCTTGAAATTGTTAAATATTCCTTTTTCTTCCTATAATACTTCAGAATCTCACTTTTGTATGATGATTAGATCCATTATTCAAGCTTTAAACTCTTTCTTTTTCTCCTCTTTGTGTGGTTTCAAAGTATTCATTTGCACCTGCACCTGGGAAGTGTAAAAAGAGAGGCCACCGCACCTTACCTTGAGGCAGAAAGTGGTGCCACCGCTCTATTACTATGGACAATGCACGGTGATCTGAGAGTTCTGTATTCATCTGTCAGCTAGTGGTGCTAGGTAGGGTTCCAATATCAGTTTGATTTTTGAGATCTTGCATTTGAAATATAATTTCTAACTGTTTTTGGCTTACTTTTTTATGGTGTTTTTGGCTTAATTTTTATTTTTTTTAAGCGTATGTTTCTTGCATTAGATTTTACATTTGTTTCTTTGCTTGAAACCTCTTTCTCCTTTCGGTAGATAGTATTCATCGGAATTGGAAAATTTTCATTTAATTTTCGTGTGTATGTTTTGGTTTTGGTTTGAGTGCATTGGAATTTTGTAATATCCCTCTCATATGCCCTAAGTATTTTGTAATGGTTTAATGTTATTGTACTTGTTTTATGGCGAGGAGCTCAAGGCCAAGGCCCCACCAGAAGAAACCTTGTAAGTTAGGCGATTAATTTCATAAGTTATAAAACATCGACGCAACTTGACGGCGGGCAACTGGAAAACCGCTAGGGAAAAAAATGAATCATAAATTTGATTCCATAGTATTGCATGGCAGTGATAGGAATAAGGTTCTGAGCTCCGATTTTCGCCGTGATTATCCTAACTAAGGTACAATAGCTTAGTTAATCTAATTCTAATATGTGATAGAGGAGACTACATTAAACTCGACATAAAAGATAAACAACCTTAGAATAATAAGGATTATATGATGAAGTCGCCTTAAAACTTAAGAGGGAGATATCACCTTCATCATATCTCGTTTAAATAATTAAACGGTGGTATACCATCTTATACTTGACATATATTTGAGTAATATACGAAGTAAATTATATATATATATTAAGTCGCGATAGGGAAATTCCTACATTGGTAGGCATGATGAGAAAGTATGGTTTAATTACTTTTTTTAAGGATCCCTTATAAGCACAACAATTGGAAAATCATCCTAAATACATAGGAAGAATCCTTTGTATAAATTAAATAAAAGGGTGATTACATATTGAAGAATAAATCCTTTTATATAACTTGCCTATGATAAGAATACTTTCCCTTCTATTACAAGTGGATAGTTATTTACTCTCCATGACAAGGGTTATTAGAGTATACAATATGCATATTCTCCTTAACCAAATATATTTAGTTAAAAGAGAGATTTTTTGGGAGTAAGGAAAAAGACTAGTTGAGCTGGACACATGCATCTAGTTATTTTACTTGTCGGCAAAATTAAAGAAAAACCTGCCACGGCAAAGACAATGGCAAAATTTTCTCCTTGACTTGTGGGAATCCTAGTGCACCTTAGGGAAAGGACTCTTTCCTTTTGGCTATTTAATAAGTTATAGAATTAATATCGGGGAGAAAAATCTCTGTACCCTCTGTGGGCATCAATTTCTAAGTTTTATTAAGAAATATCACCGTTGTATTGAGGAGGAGACCTTTGAGTTGTGTTGGAAAAATGATCTCTGCATCTCTTATGAAGTAGAGAAGCTCTACATCCTTTTAAAGGAGAAAGGATATGCTTTTTGGGGGGTAAAGGTCTTCTTTTGAAAATCGACCTTGAGTGTATAATATGAGAGGTATTGTATAACAATAGGAGGCACACCGTAACATGCGTCATGGAGAAGAGGATCAATATGGAAGAAATAACCCTCGGTTGAAGCATACGCCAGGGGAATACTCTGTAATGGTGTAACTACGTATGTCGCCCCAAGTAGATCTGTCTGGTGTGTGATCTAAATTCCACGTGGAGGTAACTTTTCCAGTCGTTCTCCAATTTTATTTATCTGATATGAAATTTTACATTGGATCATTCCTACTTCTGTACCATCTCGGGATTTAAACCTTGCAAGTAGTGCAAGGTCTGCGATTTGAGTGATTAATATCTGCAAAACTAATCCCTTGTGCGTGAGTGGAAATACTATGCATTGATGTTAGGGTTATATCTATAGAATGATGGGATAGAAAAACTTAGACTTGCTTTTCTTAGTCCTGTAGAATGCATATATTCTTATATATTTATTTTTCATTGCTGCGACTTGTATATGGTTGTGCTGTGCGATTTCCCCCCCAGATCTAGATATATGTAGTTTTCAATGCTATGAATTGTATATGGTTGAGCTGTGCGATTTTCCCCTGGATCTAGAGATCTTTTTTTTAATGCTGCGACTTGTATATGTTTGAGCTGTACGATTTTCCCTGGATCTAGAGATCTGTATTTTCAATTCTGTGACTTGTATATGGTTGAGCTGTGCGACTTGCCCCAAAATATAGAGATCTGTATTTTCTTTGCTGCAACTTGTATATGTTTGAGCTGTGCGATTTGCCCCGAATCTAGAGATCTATATTTACATTGTCACAATGTGTTTATGGTTGATTTTTGTGATTTTTTCCGAGACCCAAATATTTTGTAATTTCATCACCACGTGTATAGGGTCGAGTTGCATGATTCCTGTGGAAACATTTTATTTTTATGGAATGATTGGATTCTGAAGCTCATGTTTTGTCCTTAGAACATCACTTGCCTTTTTTATTTTGGCTTGGAAATTTCAGCCTAGCAGTGTTTTGGACTAGGCGTAGCTATATTAAAGTGACGGGAAACTGTTTATATATATATATATATATAAGGAATACAACCTGTATTCTAAAGATCGGAACCTAGGGGAATATAGAATGGTAACCCATTTTAATTTTTATAAATACCAATGCATACAACCTGTGTTTTATAATCCCAATCATAGCTTCTTATGCTAGAAATCCTTTTATATTATATATGTGAATTGATGAATATGGCCTGTGTTTTATTCGTGGGATTCCGAAGGCATCATATGACCTAGATCGTAGCTTCCATTAACATGGAACCATGTATTTTCATTTGTAAATCAAATGAATACTACCGTTGTTTTATATTGGAGTCCATGGGAATCCAGGAGCGCCAAAACGACTTAGTTTCATACTCAAGGGTTTGTACTAAGTTTGGACATGCTAGATCTAGAAAGATCGTGGCTACAATTTTAATCTTACTGAAATTGTTTTGACTAGGTATGGATATACCAAATCGGTGTTGCATTTAGAACAAGATGGGTCTTAGTTGAGTTTTAGTACTATACTAGATAGGTCTGAGCATGGATATAACGAATCCGGGTTTGGGCGTTGGTGTTTCATTTATGATGTTTATATATATATATATACTGTCTTATATATCCCCAAAGAAAAATAAAGATGTCTATATATAATGTTTCATATAATCTTGCCTTGTGCACCTTGAAAGAAGATAAAGATGCTAAGATAAAATGTCTTATACATAATCTTTATAGGTTGAACTCCTTAGAAATATTCTATGAGGTTTCAATAGAAAAGATGGCAACAAAGTTGTTGCGGATTGTAACCTGCTATTTTGAATAAATATTCATGACTTGACAGTTTGGTGGACGTAACCCATGAATTGGGTGAACCACGTATATTGGTGTCTCTCTTGTTTTGTGTCTATATGGTTTCATTTTCTTGTATTGTGTTGTGTACTCAATGTTCTGTGACCTTGCAAATTGATTTAATACTGTAGAGAGGATAATCAATGAAAGTTATCATAATAATTATTTCACACACTAATATTGATTAAAGCACTATGGTTATGAAATGTTTGTGGACCACACCTCTTAGGGTGATGATAAATAGTTTATTTGAATCACATTAAGATATTGATTATCGACACGACTAATGTATTATTGATTGAAGATGGTAAATATATGACTTTGAAACGAATGAAAGTGTACCCCCCATGCTTCATCTAGTTAGAAGTAGAAAATGGATAGTCCTTTAAGTAGATGGGGTTACAATGAAAATGGCTGTAAACTTTGAGTCTACAGTAATTTGCTTACTAAGATGGAAAGAATGTACTCCTTTTTATTCCCTTCCCTAAAGGATGAGTTAGATTAATATCAGATGAAAATGCGTAAACAATTTGGCCATAGATTATGGATTTATATAAAAGGATGTGTCATAATTAATTAACAACGTTGCAGTAGCAAGATTGAATATGCTGAATAGCTGGATGGGTTTAATGAAGGTATGAGTTGTTTCTTAGGAACATTTTGTAGTACACAATCTCCTAATGATGATGGAAATAGTAGTACGGTTTCTTATGAGTACTCTAACTACAAAACCTATTTCAATGTTATGAATTGCAGATAGTCTAATAATGTGACAATTGTTTATTTTGATGAATTTGACATATATTAGGCAGTTTATATATGTGGAGTGAAAGCCAGAGTTATTGTTAAGGTTCCTTCCTAATTTGTTAAAGTACCATATCAATTTTAGTCTAGGAAGGATTGCAACGAATGACTTCCATACTATTGACTCATTATTTTTTAGGTGACTGACTTACCTAGGTTTTAGTGGGTATATGACCATTAAAAAAAACTGAAAGATGATTGTCCAAAGAGGAAATAGATTTTTTCAATAAAAGGAAATTTTTCGTTTTGCGGATATGGGTTTGTTAGAAATGGTATCAGAGCGTAAGTGACATCACTTGGGCCTATTTTGGGCTCAGTATGAAACTAGAAAGTAGGAAGATGTTAAAACCTAACCATCCAATGAATTTGTTTTGGATGCATGGCAATGATGAACAAGGAAATGAGACATTTGCGCAGGCAGGCAAATATGGAAGGAGGTGACTAAAAAGAGAAGGTAATGAAATAGCGAGGCAAAGGTATGCTATTACATTGTCAATGGGTTAAAAACAAAAAATGTGCAAGAAATTCTTTTATTCTTTTTTTGTAAAGGTTATGTTGATACTACACCCTTAACATGGGAAGTTGGACTATAAACTTCACTCCCGATTTATTAAGGAAGACAGTCCTGTCTTAGAATTGCTTCTAGCATACTAACATCAGGCACCAAATAGAATGGGTAACAAACTATGGGTGCTTAAGGAAAGGAAAATGCATAGGGTCTTGGCAATAAATGTTAACGGTTATATAATGACTTAAATCGTAATAACGATTGCTATGAAAAATCATGTTTTTAATTATTTTGGGAAAAGAATTTGATATTGTCAAAATATTTGCAAAGAATCCCAAAACCCTAAGTATTGGGTAACGTAGAAATCATCACTGCTTGAGGAAAATTTGAAAACACCCTTCATGTATAAGGAAGTTGTAGGCATGTTAGGCTTATCTTAAGTTGTGGTTAGAACTAATTAGTAATTGTTCAAAGTATAGTTAAGAATAATTCTCACACACAGAATACAATTTAAAGACTGATGCTAAATTGTTACAGCAGAAATAGGGAGGGTAACCTAGCAAAACAATACCCCTTAGAGTATTGGTGTAATTTCATGTAATATGAGATAATACAAGTAAAGTATCGATGCTTACTCTTTTATGATTATATTCTCGTGTTAAAAATTGAGCTAGAAGAATTATATACTCATATATAAGAAACGGGAACTAATATATTTCATCATAATCCTATCGGGCTAAATTTTTTTGGCTATTTTGACACATGTGAGAATTACAAGTGTGTTGCATCAACGTTGAGCTTAATGTGAAAAGCTTGGGTTGATTTAGGAGAAATGGTGTTCTAAACCTACTGTTTCGTGTGATGAACATTATCATTTATTGTTTTAAGAAAGTTTTAACATGTGTGTATTCATGTCTTGCAGAAGGTTACTCAAAGTACAAGATGGTCCCAAAAAAGGTATAATGTGTCCTCCAAAAATACTAATAGGCATATATAACTAGATATCACTTGAGACTCTTACATATCTAGCTTACCACTCAGTACGGTTGCGTAGAATTGAAGTGTTCCTTCACTCATAACTAATCCAAGGACAGATGAGTAAAGATGTTTAAATTGCTAATGATAAGTGAATGAATCTAATGTTATATGCTAACATTGCAGGATTTTGTGAGGAACACTATCAATTGAAGCTGACTGTTAGTAAAAATATTCACGAGCTTGAGAAGTAGAGTTAAAATCACTAAAGAATGAGTGATGCTTTAATTGTTAGGATATCAAGGTCTTTATGAACCAAGGATTAACTGTGGATTATGGGTTATGTACTGACATTGTAGGGCTTTACTATGATTTTGACCATTGAAACGATCGACGTAAGACATGGATTTTAAATCCACTTGTAGATAAGTGATCTCAAACGCTCAAAGATAAGTGATGAATTCTGGATGAATTATGAGATTGTATGAACCATGAATGATGGTAAGGGTACAAGTCACTACAACTTAGGAAATGTTGATTAAATGAATGAAAAATATTGTTTATCAATAGATGTTAATTATATTAACCGTGAAGCCAATTTCATGAATCAAGACAAGGACAGTGAATTCATATTCAGCACCAAGGAGTGTGTGTCACAAATAGTCAAAGGTTGTAATTAACATTAAAAAAACGAATAAGGAAAATGCATGCTGTGGGAGCACAATGGTGTTAGGCAAGTGATTTCCGTGTGAACACATTGGTGTTAGGCATATATGCTGCGGGAACACAATGGTGTTAGGTAAATGATTGCCATGTGAGCACATTGGTGTTAGGAATATGATGTGGCAAGAAAGATTGATGATCTAACTCTACCCTATTTTGGGTGGAAAGGAATTTCTGGACTCAAGCGAGGAGGCTTGAGGGGAACCATGAAAGAGTTATGATATCAATATCAAGACCTAGGCAAAGCTGGACATATGGAAGATATGACGCTGTTTGATGTCACTGATGAGAACAAGTTTTGACTAGCGATCAAAAGGGAGAGTAAGCTTAGAAATAGACGTAAGTCCACACAAGAATTGGAAAAAGAACTCAAGGGAGAGTTTGAAAAATAACAAAACAAAGGACGTGTTAACGATTTTCCAAGTAATTAGATGATTACATGCCTTAATTTGTAAATGTGAAGAAAGGATTACCTCTACTTTAAGACTATCCAAAGGTTGGAGATAAAATATGTCCTCCCCACAAAAAAAAAAACTATGTTTTACCGATGAATCAATAAATTTATGAAAATAATTGGGTATCATGATAGAAGATGTTCCATAAATTGAAAATTGTTATAGTGCAAAGGATCCATGGCTTATGTGTAAAATTGAAATATAATTTTGGACATGAATTACTGAATAAAAATTGGGCTAGACCCGATCTTGTTACAGGAAACTGCAGGTCCTGAATGATAGTGACTTAAGAAGAAACACGACAGATCGATAGAGACCAGGACGAAAAAGATGAAGGAAGAAAAGATGCCTCATGAGAAGAAGAAAGATGGGATGGAAAACAAGAACACCGAGGACGATGTTATTTTTAAGGGGGAAAGGATGTAGTATCCCTCTCATATGCCCTAATTATTTTGTAATGGTTTAATGTTATTGTACTTGTTTTCTGGTGAGGAGCTCAAGGCCAAGGCCCCACTAGAATAAACCTTGTAAGTTAGGCAATTAATTTCATAAGTTATAAAACATCGGCGCAGCTTGACGGCGGGCAACTAGAAAACTGCTAGGGCAAAAAACGAATCATAAATTTGATTCCATAATATTGCATGGAAGTGCTAGGAATAAGGTTCTGAGCTCTGATTTTCGCCGTGATTATCCTAACTAAGGTACAATAGCTTAGTTAATCTAATTCTAATATGTGGTAG
>LPNX010226450.1:144135-173620 GCA_001517045.1 Pseudotsuga menziesii
AGGCAAAAACTAGTTGAGCTGGACGCATGCCTCTAGTTATTTTACTTGTAAGTAAAATTAAAGGAAAACCTGCCGCGGCAAAGACAGTGGAAGAATTTTCTCCTTGACTTGTGGGAATCCTAGCACACCTTAGGGAAAGGACTGTTTCCTTTTGAATATTTAATAAGTTACAAAATTAATCTTGGGGAGAAAAATATCTGTACCCTATGTGGGCATCAATTTCTGAGTTTTATTAAGAAATCTCAGCATTATATTGAGGAGGAGACCTCTGAGTTGTGTTGGAAAAAGGATCTCTGCGTCTCTTATGAAGTAGAGAATCTCTGCATCCTTTTAAAGGAGAAAAGATCTATGTTTTGGGGGGGAAAGGTCTTCTTTTGAAAATCGACCTTGAGTGTATAATATGAGAGGTATTGTACAACAATAGGAGGTACACTGTAACATGCCTCATAGAGAAGAGGTTCAAGAAGGAAGAAATAACCCTCAGTTGAAGCATACACCAAGGGAATACTCTACAACGATGTAACTCCGTAGGTCGCCCCAAGTAAAATTGTCTGGTGCATGATCTAAATTCCACGTGGAGGTAACTCTTCCAACCGTTCTCCAATTTTATTTATCTGATATGCAATTTTACATTGGATTATTCCTGCTTCTGTACCATCTCGGGATTTAAACCTTGCAAGTAGTGCAAGGTCTGCGATTTGAGTGATTAATCTCTGCAAAACTACTCCCTTGTGCGTGAGTGGAAATACTATGCACTGATGTTAGGGTTAGATCTATAGAATGCTGGGATATAAAAAATTAGACTTGCAATTCTTAGTCCTATAGAATGCATATATGCTTAGATCTGTATTTTTCATTGCTGCGACTTATATATGGTTGAGCTGTGCGATTTCCCCCCTGGATCTAGAGATCTATATTTTTCAATGCTGCGACTTGTATATGGTTGAGCTGTGCAATTTGCCCCCGGAGCTAGAGATCTATTTTTCATTGCTGTGACTTGTATATGTTTGATCTAAGCGATTTGCCTTGGATCTAGAGATATATATTTTCAATGCTGTGACTTGTATATGGTTGAGCTGTGCAAGTTTTCCCCGGATCTAGAGATCTCTATTTTCATTGCTGCGACTTGTATATGTTTGAGCTGTGCGATTTGCCCCAGATCTAGAGATCTATATTTACATTGTCACAATGTGTTTATGGTTGATTTTTGTGATTTTTTCCGAGACCCAAAGATTTTGTAATTTCATCACCACATGTATAGGGTCGAGTTGCGTGATTCTTGTGGAAACATTTTATTTTTATGGAACGCTTGGATTCTGAAGCTCATGTTTCGTCCTTAGAACGTCATTTGCCTTTTTTATTTTGGCCTGGAGATTTCAGCCTAGCAGTGTTTTGGACTAGGCGTAGCTATATTAAAGTGATGGGAAACTATTTATATATATATAAGGAATACAACTTGTATTCTAAAGATCAGAACCTAGGGGAATCTAGAATGGTAACCCCTTTTAATTTTTATAATTATCAATGCATACAGCTTGTGTTTTATAATCCCGATCATAACTTCTTATGCTAGAAAACCTTTTATATTATATATGTGAATTGATGAATATGGCCTGTGTTTTGTCCTTGGGATTCTGAAGGCATCATATGACCTAGATCGTAGCTTCCATTGACATGGAACCATGTATTTTACATTTGTAAATCGAATGAATACTACCGTTGTTTTATATTGGAGTCCATGGGAATCCAGGAGCGCAAAAAAAACTTAGTTTCATACTAAAGGGTTTGGTCTAAGTTTGGACATGCCAGATCTAGAAAGATAGTGGCTACAATTTTAGTCTTACTGAAATTGTTTTGACTAGGTATGGATATACCAAATCAATGTTGCGTTTAGAACAAGATGGGTCTTAGCTGAGTTTTAGTACTATACTAGATAGGTTTGAGCATGGATATAGCGAATTCGGGTTTGGGCGTTGGTGTTTGAATTATGATGTGTGTGTGTGTGTGTGTGTATATACTGTCTTATATATCCCCAAAGAAAAATAAAGATGTCTATATATAATGTTTCATATAATCTTGCCTTGTGCATCTCAAAAGAAGATAAAGATGCTGCGATAAAATCTCTTATACATAATCTTTATAGGTTGAACTCCTTAGAAATACTCTATGAGGTTTAAATTGAAAAGATGGAAACAAAGTTGTTGCGGATTGTAACCTGCTATTTTGAATAAATATTCATGACCTGACAGTTTGGTGCACGTAACCCATGAATTGGGTAAACCACATATATTGGCGTCTCTCTTGTTTTGTGTCTATATGGTTTCATTTCCTTGTATTGTGTTGTGTACTCAATGTTATGCGACCTTGCAAATTGATTTAATACTGTAGAGAGGACAATCAATGAAAGTTATCATAATGATTATTTCACACACTAATATTGATTAAAGCACTATAATGATGAAATGTTTGTGGACCACACCTCTTAGGGTGATGATAAATAGTTTATTTGAATCACATTAAGATATTGATTATCGACACAACTGATGTATTATTGATTGAAGACAGTAAAGATATGAATTCGAAACGAATGAAAGTGTACCCCCCATGCTTCAGCTAGTTAGAAGTAGAAAATGGATAGTCCTTTAAGTAGATGGGGTTACAATAAAAATGGTTGTAAACTTTGAGTCTATTGTAATTTGCTTGCTAATATGGAAAGAATGTACTCCTTTTTATTCCCTTCCCTAAAGGACGAGTCGGATTAATATCAGATGAAAATGTGTAAACAATTTGGCCATAGATTATGGATTTATATAAAAGGATGTGTCATAATTAATTAACAACGTTGCAGTAGCAAGATCGAATATGCTGAATAGTTGGATGGGTGTAACGAAGGTATGAGTTGTTTCTTAGGAAAATTTTGTAGTACACACTCTCCTAATGATGATGTAAATAGTAGTATGGTTTCCTATGAGTACTATAACTACAAAACCTATTTCGATGTTATGAATTACAGACAGTCTAATAATGTGACGATTGTTTATTCTGATCAATTTGACATATATTAGGAAGCTTATATATGTGGAGTAAAATACAGAGTTATTCTTAAGGTTCCTTCCTAATCTGTTAAAGTATCATATCAATATTAGTCTAGGAAGGATTGCAACGAATGACTTCCATACTATTGACTCATTATTTTTTAGGTGACCGACTTACCTAGGTTTTAGTGGGTATATGACCATTCAAAAAAAAATTCAGAGATGATTGTCCAAAGAGGAAATAGATTTTTGCAATAAAGGGAAATTTTTTCGTTTTGCGGATATGGGTTTGTTACAAATTTGAGCATTGAATTGTGTGGGTGATTGAAATATTGTGTTTATCTATTAATACTTGTTTCAGGAAAAGAATATATATATCTCATTTCCATATATAGTTTTCATTGAAAGAAAAGGCTTGCATACTCATACTTGCATGGTTTTGAGTAAGGCCCAACTTTCCATGCATTCACTTAACCGTACAATATAAAATTAAGCACTAGTTTAAGTTTAAAATATTTAGCGACTTATGTTTTAGGTTAAATACACATTCCAACGTCTTTAAACATAGGAGTTGTCATTATTTTCCTACACTGTATCCCGATGATCATGCAGTTCTTCCACGTATTGTTGGTATATTGAACGACCTTTCACATACCCTTGAGGTATATCGAAAGGTACTTCACGTACTCAATGGTATATAGGAAGGCCCCTTTCGAATGGTTTTGCATTAGACAACACTACTACGGAGTGGAGCTCCCATGTACCTTGTTTTAATGTCCCTTTTTTGGAATTTTGGAGAAAAGGATATGGTATGGTGAGTCTTAAAACATCCCAAGGTGGTTTATTGATACTTTTTATCAGAATTTAGACCTCTAAAACCTTGTTTGGGTCTGATGATTATGTAGAAGCATTAGCTCTCAAGTCAGAATTTTAAATTCTGGTCAGGCCCTAAGGTCTTGACATTAGCCCAAGGAGGGGTTTATTATAAAACCATTGTAAATATTTCGTAAAGAGATTATTTCTAGATAGAAAGCATATGAATAAAATATTCAATCTTCTAGGTTTCCATGTAAGTGTGAGTCATGAAACAAATCCATGGATCAATGGGATGACTCAAGGGAGTATTTAAGAGTAGGCTGTAGGTATTTAGGAATCAATTTGAATAGTCATCAAGAGGATAGCCTTGTAATTCTATTATTAGAAAAAGTTGCACAAATTAAAGGAACGACTACAGGTCTAGAGGATTTTCTGTTAATGAGCTAAAAGTTCAGTTTGGTAAAGGGAAGGAAGGAAAATGAGACAATATAAAAGAGAATAGGAGAGAATGGCCAAGGGATGATAAGCATGCTAGAGACATTGTAGAAGAGAATTTTTCTTTCATGTATGTACAGTTCAATTCTAAATGAGAAAGAGCAGATTCATCAATTTATTGTGTGTATTGATGTTTTATACTCTGTGAATATTGTAATTAAGTTTGATGAATATGATTCATTGTGCGTGGAATTCTATTGGTAAGTTTGTATATAGAGCTGGGTAGAATTCTTGTATATGATTCCAGTTCTAGTGAAATTGGGCAGAACCAGTATGGTTCCAATTTCTACAGAGTCTTATAAAGACTTAGTGAATTCTTGAAAGGGAGTCCGTTAACTGTGTGTTTGACGTTACGAAATAAAGTCAGATCTTATGTGCAAGCTCATTTGAAATTGGGTAGAATCTATCCCTAGTTTGGTGTGTGATTGAGATATTCTCTCAACCTATCTTAGCTATCTTTACAATAAGCTAGATCTAATCAAATCTATTTATTATAGTCATCATGTACTGTAAATATTGTATTGTAATAGATTTGAGTTTTGTGTGTTACAATGACTCCTTTCTCCAATTATATTTTGGTATTTGGCCACTAGTTGTGAGATTGTGTTTTAATCTACTTCTGCAAGTAGATACACCCCATGAAAAGATGATTTTATGAACATGTTACTATTCAGATCATGTTTTGTCTGAGGCTGAGCAAAGGAATGTTGAAGACATGCTGTGTAATTCGCGCACAAAGCGAAGAAGCAACGTTCCAATTGGTACACGATCCAACATCTCCCTCCACTGGTATGTTGAAGAGAGGTAAAGCTAACAGAGCCATAAAACCTTTGATTGTCACCTTTAATTCTTGTAATTTGGTTGGATGCTTGCTTAGTCAAATTGTGTGGAGTTCCCTTAATGGTATAGAGAGTTATATTTTTCTTGGTTTGTAATGAAATGATGAGATGCTTATGTAATTTCATTGGGAATTTAGTAAAGCTTTTGGAATATTTATTTTACATGAAATATCATTATGTAATGTAGGGGGTGCATGTTCGGTTGTACCTGACACCCTAGAAGAGTTTTTGGTCCAAATTATAAAGGTTAGCCATTGGAAATTTGATTTCCAAGGTTGTTGTAAGACCTATTCCATATGTTCAGGCATACATGTTGTGGTGCGGAATGGCATAACGGTTATCCCTCTTATACATAGAGAGGATGTGGCATCAAGTTGTGGAATGAACCACTTGGTGGCTACAAGGGTGGTAGGTGTACTTGTATGCTAGCTTGATGTTATTAAAGGGAAAGTTGACATAGAATATTCTCAGAGTATGAAGGACCAAGTTCCATCTAACATTGATGAACCATGTAGCTGAAGAGGATTCCTAGAGAACTGATGGTTAAAACGGTTGAGCACCCATGTATTCCGGTAGATAGTTTTCTTTCATTTCATCCTAGAGCTAACACTAGAAAATAACATACAAAGTTACATAGTGAAAGCACTCTACAACTTCTCTACAACAAATACATGAAAGAGCAACAACAAAAATATCCAGCACATTCACTCACATATTTACACAAGTATTTATTCTATAAATCAAAGATAAAAAAACACACTTTGAATTTTTGACACCTCTCTTTCCTTCTCTTTATTCAATATTTATAAAAAAATATTACAATGGTTTTAGGGCCCTTTCATCAATTTAGAAAGCTCATTGTGTTGCCATGCGCAAAGCCATAACAACTTTAACTAACTTGACATCTTCCTCATGAGCCCTCTTCCTCACTTTCAGGTTTTTTTCCTTCAAGTTTTTCTTTCCGTAGCGGTTGTATTTATTCATCTTCATTAACTAGTTTATATTCCATTATCACCCATCGCCTTATGATATCTCCACATGCTTTATTATTGGAAAGCTAATCTTCGGTCTTTCATGGTGATTCCACTTCGATGTGCCCTTCAATTTCTTCACTTTTCCCAAGGATTCTAACTTGGTGTGATTATGGTGGCACTAATTTGACTAATGTAGTGATTAAACATGTTGTTCTTATTAGTGCACACTAATTTGGCTGCCACGCTTATCTAATCTAGTGGGTTGCTCCAAACAGAGACCGCCTTCCAAAGGATATGTTCACATCCAACGTGATACCTCTGTATCAAATAGTTCCTTATGAATCTTGCCTGTCATATCGTTGTAATGGGAGTAGTATAAGCGCTAACCAAAAAGCCCGTAATGTGCCTGAAATCAGATAGACCAATTAGTGTCCAAATCCCAATTTGGAGTATTCAAATAAAATTTTTGGTTATTTAAGTTGTTTTAAAATCACACATTTAGAATAAATATTTATGAGTGTTGAAATTACAAAATTGTATAAATAACAATTTCCAAAAATAATTTTGACTAATTTTTATTAAAATTTTTAGAAAAAAAATCATACATTTTAGTTATCTTTTATCCTACTCATTTGTAATCACGGGGTCTTTACTTGTTGACCAATATCCTATCACTTTAGTTCATATTGTGGGTTTTAAAATTATTAAAAATTGAACCAGTATATTGCAGGTATTGGGGGGATGAGGGGTTTAGGGTGGGGGTGGGTAGGGTGATTTATAAGGATTGAGGTATAAAAAGGGGTGGGGAGGATGTTTTAAGTATTGGGAGGGGGTTTCAACAAAAAGAGTTTGGGTCAATATCTCTGGAAATTAAGGGTATTGTTTAATATCCCACGATCACACGTGCTATGTGAGATGTTCACTAAGTGAAGTCCCCGTGTTTGTAATGCTTGTAATGCAAATAAAACTTTGAGTTATGCAAACGATCAGAAATAACCATTTTCTTAACAAAGAAACATATGCTCATTGCATAAAACACCTTTGAATTACTTACAGCAATGATCACCGTCTGAAGGAAAGAAAAACAAGATCAAGGGGATTAAGACAATGAAAGACAATGAGCACTAATTTTATAGCCAAAGCATATACAGACACTTCGAATGATGGTCTAGATGGTGAGCATTGAGGTTTTCAATTTCTTCCATGTTCCCTATTTGCACAATTAAATAATTTAAGATGCTATGTAATTGTATTTTTTTTATTGTATAGATTGTGATGTAATATTTTTTTTAAGAAATCATTGGACTTAATATAATTAAGTGGGTTTTTGTAAAGAAAACATATGGGTGTTTTATATTTAAAATATATAATGAATATTTATTATATTTAAAATATATATTGAATATTTATTAAGTAGATAACCTTTATATTTTAGAATTTTGGGTGGATTATTGTTATGTTTTTTTTCTAAATTAAAGGAAGATAGGGCAATTGTATTGTTAAGATTAATTATATGAGCATCATTCAAAATTCAAAATAAACAATTTTAAAAATATCAAAAATAAAGTAAAGATAAAAGTAACACAAGCGATTACAAAAATAAAATTGTTAGATTAAATCTTCAATCAAGTTTAGTTTAACTTCTCTACCTTGCATTGTGGGTAGGAATGACTCCTATTTGTAGTGAATCCATGCAATGCCGAATAAGCTCTCTAGCAACCTAGCAACAAGGAAACAATAAGTTACGTAATGTGCTATAAGGACATAGATCCAATGCAGTTTCGTTTACCTAGTTTACCTCCTCCATCTCTTAGTGTGTGAAGCAATGACTCCAATGAATCCATGCACCCCAGAATAAGCTCTCAATCTGGGAGCCTTGCAACATAGGAACAATGACTTAGGTAATATACTCTAAGGACATTAGGTTCAATGCAATTTATGAATAAGAAGATTGCATCAAGATTAAATCAATTTATGAGTTCAAAACTTCCATTAATCATTAATCTATGTATTAGTAACTTTATAGATGCATGTATCAATAATTTATTAAACAGATCTATGCAAATTAGTGATGTTGACCATCTTGCACACTTATTTCACCCTCATAGATTAATGAAACAGGTATCTCAGTGCAGTTTGAGAAAAAAACTGAGAAAAAAAGTGAATAACTACGTGGCATTCTAGGACATGGTCTCTTGATTTTACAGTTGTTGGCTTGGCTATAGAGGAGGCTTCTTCTAATCTGATTCTGACCACAATTAATCATGTTGTAAAAGAAGTTTTGGCCACAGCTCTACAAATTTCTGACAGTAAAATTTGACACAGATATGTTAAAATTTTCAGATATGATGATAGGTTCATTTTCAGATATTGTTCAATACCAACAAGAAAGCAATGTTGGGTAGAAGATTTGAGGATTCCATTTAAATTTAGCAAAACACAAGTTGTGAACATGGCCACCTCTGAGGGGTGCAACAATCTGAGGCTGAACAACGATAGAATTCATATACTTCCATGCAACTTTGGTCATCGAGTACCGCACCACTCATTGAAGGGAAAAATAGTTGTACAGAGGGATTCAACCTTTCAATTTCATTCAATTTCAGTGGACGTAAAAGATATGCAGGAAGAATCCATTTCTTTTGCACCATCTTTTCGAGCTTTTCTTATTCCCTGTGTAGGTAGCATTCACTGAATTCTAAATTGTAGACTAAATGTTACGTGTTCTTAGGTAGGCTTCAATTATAAATTCATCAGTTGAAATACATGTTTATAACTTCAAACATTCACTGGCTTCCAAGAACGTCACTGTGATGCTTATATCGCTCAATACTTTTTCAATTTTGTTTACTATTAAATTGTTTTTTTGGCTTACAATAAAACATAACCAAGATGGATCTGAATAGAGCCGAGTCAATTTTGTATTTTGTTACGGAGCTGTTTAACTAGGGGACGATTTTGACTTTTTGGTTAATTTTTCAGCCAGAATCGGGTGAATTTAACTCGCAAAATCTTGTATTTTTTGTTGTTTGTTGGGAGATTTCAAGTGCAGAAATGAAATCAACTGACATGAAAACCCCAAGCTCCCACACTCTGTAAAATCTAACAATGTTTTTACAGGTTTTGAAAATTCCATCAAGATTCATAACAGAAAACTGATAAAAACTAGCCAGAAATAAAGGGGAAATCGTACCCTCTGATTTCTCTGATTTCCCATGGTTAGACAAACTCTTTTGTTACTACTAAATTATGTATTAACATTTAATTTGATTTCCCATAGTTAGACAAACTCTTTTGTTACTACTAAATTTTGTATTAACATTTAATTAGATGGAAATTGAATTTTAAAATTTAAATGACTATATTTTGAAAGAAAAAATAGGAATTAATTTTGTTTTCACTATTATTAAATTTGGTGACTTGTAGAAACCGTTAATTTGATGGAATATGAATATAACTTGTATAAAGGCCAAAAATAAATTTGGTGGCTTGTAGGAAACCGTTAATTAGATGGAATATGAATATAACTTGTATAAAGGCCAAAAATTTTAATAGAAAAGAACACGTAACGCGTGACAAGATCTAAATTCCCAAACATGGGTAATCTTTCATCGAGATTTTATTACTTAATTATTTTAATAACTTAATAGTTATTTTGCTATTTAAATTTAATATCTCATATTTTATTTACAATATTTGAAGTTTTGAAGTGTTTGTAAGGGGTATGGTGTAGGAAATTTACAATTTTTTATGAGTTTTGTGTAATATAAATACTATTTGTTTAAAAGTTATATATAAGTGTACTATTTAAATTGATTTTATTATCGTGGGTGATACATGAATAACCCATAGCCAATGCATCAATAGTAGCTTATAACTGCACATATATAATAACTTGTGACTTGTGACCCATTAATGTTTATCGGCCACAAGTTAAGTGGTTGTGCTAGTAAGATATATTTGTCTTCATTAAAATTAAAGATTAAATATAGATCAAGGATTTCAAGCTATGCTTCCATACCAACAAATTAGTCTACTAAAATTATTAAATTAATAATCCAAATTCACTTAAAGATCCTTTTATAAATAATTAATTGTTACAAAACAAAAGTAAAAACAAAATAGCCTGGATTCTTATACCTTGATTCGACTCTTCTCTGTCCAAGTGATAATACCGAATATCTTGTCACAAAAACTGAAAACTTGGATTGAAGAGCTCAGTGGCTATAGAAGGATATGGCCTTAATCATCTAATGCTTACTCCAATATTTACATTTTTGTTTTATGAGTTTAAGACATGCACACAACTTTCAACTTAACAACTCATGTGTTACATGCATGTTGTCCATACCAGACTCACGTTTTATCTTAAAATTTGCACACACGAGTTTCCTCAAGGTAATCCGCGTGTTACACGCGGTTTTCCTTTATTACACCTGCATGTCCCTTAGAAACTCGTTAAAATAAAAACAAATTAATTAAAAGGTGGTTGGGGTCGATATGGTAACCTCCCCACCTTCCCTAACCTCTCCAGCCTCGTAACTCATATTCTCATTTGACCATAAAAGCACGGGAGAGGCTAGAGGAAAAGGGGGAGACCATTAGAGATAAGGTTATGCTGGAGGAATCTCATTGGAGAAGAGGAGAAAGGAGACCCATAACTAGGTTTCAAGAAGTGCAGATCAGTCTGAGGTGATTGTATTTGATTCAATTTTTTGTTAATAAAAGATTATTTCATTCCCAATTGATGGTGTATACTCTTTGGTTATTGATTTTTTATGTTCATGAATATGATCTTATATTAAGTTTCAAATTCCCTTATTTGTTCATATCTCAAGTTTAACAATATCTAAAGGTGCTTTGAGAAGGGTGCTTGTCTTTTGCAAGTGTTGAAGTGGTTGACTGAGGAGTGACTTGGACAAAAGATTCAAGCTAGGATCGACCTTTAAGAAAAAGTATGTTTTTCTCAATCCATTAAAATCTACTTCATTATTTCTCAGTAAAAGCTTGTTTTAGATTTGAATGCAATTTGATACAGTTTAATTAGGAATCCATGTACATTGGTGACCTCTATACCCTAGTCACAGGAACACTTTCCCTAACAAGAGGGACTTGGATATTCAATACCTATAAATGGCATTAGAGGAAATTTCAACTCAAAATGGGCCTTTTAACTTTAACTCAAATTCCATGTCATCATGCATTAGCTAATGAAATTGACTTAAATTTGAAATACTGTATAGGTCTTAAACACTTTTTTATTATAAATTTGGGGATAGGTATCATAAAAAAAATACATTTTTTGTTTGTATTTTCGACATATCTCCCCGTGTCTTTACTCAAATTTCGACCAGGAGAGCTCGTTGGATGCAGAATTAAATTCCGCATCCAACGACTACCCACTCAACATACTTTTGACGGACCTCGCTACCCCTGAAACAAGAAATACCTGAAAAAATGTGATGACTACATCATCATCACGTTTTTTTAGGTATTTCTTGTTTTTTGGGTAGCGGGGTCCGTCAAAAGTATGCCGAGTGGGTACTCATTGGATGTGGAATTTAATTCCGCATCCAACGTGCTCTCCTGATCAAAATTTGAGTAAAAACATGGGAAGATATGTCGAAAATACAAACAAAAAGTAGTTTTTTTTCTTTTCTTCCTTCAAAATTAATAAATATTATTTTATTATTTTAACTATTATTTTATTAATTTTTTTTAGGAGGCCCATTTTGAGGTGATATTTCCTCTAATGTGGTATAAACCGAGGCTCTTTCAAACCACATGGCCACTAGAAACCAGCCTACAACCTAAGGCAAGTTAATAGCTCTCTCACACTACATGGAATAAATTGAATCTATGACATAATGTGCATGTTAATTGAGATATATTTTAATCCCCCTGACAAGGATAGCGTATATTTTAAATAGCTTCCATACAAGTTACAGGTACCTTATTCAATCCATAAAATGTTACATAACTATCAATTTAAAACATTGCAATAAGATTAATTAGAAAGTAGAGTCTCAAGGACAAATAGAGAGAGACTGTATGATTAAGGTGAATCTACAGTGATTAATACCATCCTAAATTATCTGGTGCTCAAAGTGATGTGTCCATTGAGACACCATCCCAGCTCCTCCATTAGTCCTCTACATTTCCCCGCTATGTAAACGACTATGAGCAATTTCCTTTCTTGTAAATCTTGTGCCCATTTCGTGCAATTGTCCACTAATTTGGTCCCAACCTTCTCTATGCAAGCACCAATAATGCATGCAAATGCGCTCTATAAATCATTTTCTAGTTGCATAAAACTATATGAGTTGCAATCTATACTCTTTCACAATTTGTATATGGCATTCCTTGTAGCCTCCCTCTTCCAATCTGGAGTGTCTTGTCCATGTCTGATCACCTCAAATTTTGTTTTACCTTCTTATGCAAGCTCATTTATTATTGCAGTTTTCTCCACTACAAGGAAAAGGCCTTTTAGTGGAGATTGTAGTGGAATCACACTAAAAAGAAGGTCGAACATCTGTTTATAGCGGAGTCGAGCAGGCGGAGGCTGTAGAGGATATTTTTCAATTGACGTGTTTCTTGTGCGAACACATCGGCGTGTAACAGACAAAGTCACACTAGTGCGAGGTATATGCTACCGCATTAAGATGGAGGAATTACAAATCAATGAAAATTAAATTCAAAAAATTGTGTTAATTACAAAAATGTTACGCGGTGCATTTACGTGTATTAAACACACCATTTTGCTTGATGTGTCAGTACCTAGTTTGTTTTATACACTTAAATGCACTATCCTTTCCATTTATATTTTACTAAGAAAGATAATAGCGGTGTTCATGATAATACCAAATGCAACGGTGTGTGTATAATAAATAAACGCACTGCATTCCGCTATACGGTGTGTTTTTATAATAAATTCGTTTAATTTCGTATTGAAAATTGATGAAAAATATAAATCAACAAAAAATTTATTTAAAAAATCGTGTTAATTACAAAAATGTTATGCGATGCATGTACATGTATTAACCACACCAATGCGCTTATGTGTTAATACCTAGTATGTTTAATACACACAAATGCATTGTTGTTTCAATTTATATTTTACTAAAAAAACTATTATCGATGCTCATGATATCACCCAAATGCACTAGTGCATATATAATAAATAAGCACATTGTATTATGATATACAGTGCGTCTTTGTAATAAATTCATTTAAATTGAATTTGTAAACCATGCTTAACAATGCGTCTATATAATAAAAGCACCATTGTGTTTCTATTATATAAACGCACTAAGTTTTAACATTAAAAAATGGTGGATTTCCCGTCTAATTTTTTAAAACCCTATTCTCTGGTGCATCAGTTTTATAGGAACATGCAATGCATTTACGTGTATTAAACACACATGTGCACTTGATGTGTCAATACTCAATGCGTTTAATACACTCAAACAAACTGATATTTCAATTTATATTAAATACTAAAGAATCTACTATCGGTGCTCATGATAACACCCAAACAAACAGGTGCGTATATAATAAATAAGCACAACATATTCTGCTATACTGCGTGTCTTTATAATAAATTCCCTCAAATTGAATTTACGAACCTTTCTTAACGACGTGTCTATATAGTAAAAGCATCGATGTGTTTCTATTATATAAACGCACTAATACTTAATATTAAAAAATGCCAGAATGTCGTCAAAATTTTTAAAACCCTATTCTCAAATGTGTCAGGTTTATAGGAATGCACCGGTGCGCTTCCTATGTAATGCAACAGAACGGGGTTTAATAAAAAATCAACCTGCACCGTAAAATTCATTTTTACCATACCTCAGTGTGTTTTTCCCCAAGAGCATCAGTGGAAAATCCTAGCCACTTGGATACCCTGACATTCGTGGTCCAAGTTGCAGCAATTTTCATCCATGTTGGTTAGTGCTGTTGGTTTGAATATTGACAAATGGTGGTAAAAATTTTAAATTTTCTATACATCGCCAGGATGCCTCCTCGAAGAGTTGTTCAACAAGTAAGTTGTTTATAAACTCATAATTTAGTTTTTTAGCGGATTAATTTTTTGGTTGATGCCTTTATTTGTTTTTTTTTAATTAAAAATTTTGTGTGGTGTGTTCTTGTTTAGTGTGCACCGGAATTTGGTGCACCCTATAATTTTTTATAGGGAGCACCATTTAAGGTGCGAGCCGAATGGCTCAAATGCACTACTAACTCATAATAATTTAATAAAATTAACATAAAACATAAATAATATTTGAAATATAATGAAATTATCCAATGCACCTAGGTCATGTTATGTCATCGAGTTCGGTGCTCTGACATGACCTAGGCACACCAGACATATGCCCATGGATTAACTATACGTTTTAATATAACGAATGCACTAGTTAACATAGTATGAAAAACAAAGTAATGGCATGTTGCATCTATTGAAATGTAGTGCACCATTTTCGGTGCTCTTAATTTTCTTAAGCACACTGAGATTTTTTTAATTTATATAACAGTTGTTCATAAATGGTGGATTTGGTTGAAGTAAATGCACCGTTGGCATTGCACTTACTTGAGCTGAATGCACTAGAAACGTATTCATTAAGATAGTTAAACAAATTTAATGTTGGTGCACCCATTCCATGTCAATGTACTAGTGACGGTGCTCTAACGTGAAATGAGAGCACTGGGATTACATTTATTGAAAACGGTTAATGGTGCTCTCTTAAAGTGAGACACACCGGTGTGTTAATATGACTTAGGTGCACCTTCATGTCCATCTTACAAATTGTAGCGGTGCGTCGGATATTTGACGCATCGCTTTCAACAATTTTAACAATATTAAATATATCATCGGTGCAGTATTATTGTGGAAAAGCACGATAGACAGTGCATGTTTGAAGATAAAGCACTGCATACGGTGCACTTTTATTATTCTCGTGCATTAATTGTAATTTTTAATTTTGTCATAAAAATTATTGTTTAAGTTACTAAATATTATTTTAATTGTATGGAATATGTAATATAGAGACATGAGTGGTGATGTCCTGCTCAACTGGACCATGAGTAGGTTGTCCAATATAACATGGTCAGAGCTTGGGAGGATAGGGAGAGGGAGAGGGATTTGTACCCTCACCCCATTAGTCCCCATACCATAGAGCTCTTAAGGATTGTTGGCCTCCTAATATGGAGGTGCATTATTATATTAGTTGATCCGACGTTGGGATCACCGCAAGAAGGAATTATGTGTTGTTGGTGGCCAGTGGTTCCATCCCACTGAGGATGATATTTATTTCATCACTAGGTTATCTAGGAAGGGGGGGAGGGATTTACCTTGTTTCCTTGATGTCTTGTTGGTGTTGCAGCAGAGAGTCAACTCTCGGAGATATACCAGTGATGTAGTCGTGCATCCATCTTCAGATGAGCAGTGAGAAGCTTGTGTTACACACATTTATCGTCATCATCATGTAATGAGATCTAAGTATCAGTATTTTCTTTAAAATACTCAAGTCTTGAAGATAAAAATGGACAAGGACCAGTGATTTTACACTTTTGGCCACCGCCGCACTTTCCCTATGGTAAAGGTGTGGTACCTATATGAGTAATGTTGTTTTTCCTTTAGTAGTAAGTGGTGCCACCGCTAGTTTCCTTCATGCAATGAGCGGTGCTCCCTTTGTAACTCTCTTTTCATGTGGACAAAGAGCGGTGCTCGAGTTTTAAAGCCAAAAAGAGAAGTTTCAAGAGGCTTCTCGAAGATTGACTTCGTGGAGCCTCATCCCTAAGGTTTGGGATCACCCAGTGCTCGATATCCATCATCGTAGGATCCTCTCTCCACCTCACCCATGAGATGATCAACCTATTCTATCCTCCATGGCTTTAAATACTAGCTCACCCCCCATGGGCAAAGGGGAGGAAGATTATGTTATTACATCTACACTCTGTCCAAATTCATCCAAGACTAGTGAGCAGTTGGTAGGAAAGCTTGAGGATTTGAGGAAAGGTTCACTTGAGAAGGGTTTCTCAATGCCAAGGATGAGGTTGTATGCTCTCTCTCTCCATTTTATTAATGCAAATGAAGGTTTCTTTCGCATAAATATCATTATGTTGGAATCACTGTATTTATTGTTGAACTCCTTAGTCATTAACATAGGATCATAAACTAGCATGTTACTCTGATCTAGTGTGTGTTTGTTGAGTATTTTGTAGGACATATGTGGAGACCAAACACTTCAAAGATCATCCTTTCACAACTTGTGAGAGGTAACCGTGTTTTTCATTCATGAAGTTTATGTTATCTTAGGGGAAGTTATTTTATGTTGTTGTGACGGCTTTGTTCTAGTACTGAGTGTTTCACGTCAAGGAAACAACTTATGTCCGCCGAAGGTGAGTATTTTCAGAAACAAAACTAGCGACTCCACTGGGGAGAAAAGATCAAAATTCTTGGTTTTGTTTTTGAACTTGCCTCTATTTTTAATTTCAGTTTATCATTCAAATCCACTTGTAAATTAGCTAGATATAGCTTGAAATTGTTAAATATTCCTTTTTCTTCCTATAATACTTCAAAATCTCACTTTTGTATGATGATTAGATCCATTATTCAAGCTTTAAACTCTTTCTTTTTCTCCTCTTTGTGTGGTTTCAAAGTATTCATTTGCACCCGCACCTGGGAAGTGTAAAAAGAGAGGCCACCGCACCTTACCTTGAGGCAGAAAGCGGTGCCACTGCTCTATTACTATGGACAATGCACGGTGATCTGAGAGTTCTGTATTCATCTGTCAGCCAGGGGTGCTAGGTAGGTTCCAATCTTAGTTTGATTTTTGAGATCTTGCATTTGAAATATAATTTCTAACTGTTTTTGGCTTACTTTTTTATGGTGTTTTTGGCTTAATTTTTATTTTTTTTAAGCGTATGTTTCTTACATTGGATTTTACATTTGTTTCTTTGCTTGAAACCTCTTTCTCCTTTCAGTA
Organism: Pseudotsuga menziesii; assembly: GCA_001517045.1. Classification (NCBI taxonomy): domain Eukaryota; kingdom Viridiplantae; phylum Streptophyta; class Pinopsida; order Pinales; family Pinaceae; genus Pseudotsuga; species Pseudotsuga menziesii. The sequence continues at coordinate 161,283 of LPNX010226450.1, forward strand.
GATAGTATTCATCGGAATTGGAAAATTTTCATTTAATTTTCGTGTGTATGTTTTGGTTATGGTTTGAGTGCATTGGAATTTTGTAATATCCCTCTCATATGCCCTAAGTATTTTGTAATGGTTTAATGTTATTGTACTTGTTTTATGGTGAGGAGCTCAAGGCCAAGGCCCCACCAGAAGAAACCTTGTAAGTTAGGCGATTAATTTCATAAGTTATAAAACATTGGCGCAACTTGACGGCGGGCAACTGGAAAACCGCTAGGGAAAAAAATGAATCATAAATTTGATTCCATAGTATTGCATGGCAGTGCTAGGAATAAGGTTTTGAGCTCCGATTTTCACCGTGATTATCCTAACTAAGGTACAATAGCTTAGTTAATCTAATTCTAATATGTGATAGAGGAGACTACATTAAACTCGACATAAAAGATAAACAACCTTAGAATAATAAGGATTATATGATGAAGTCGCCTTAAAACTTAAGAGGGAGATATCACCTTCATCATATCTCGTTTAAATAATTAAACGGTGGTATACCATCTTATACTTGACATATATTTGAGTAATATACAGAGTAAATTATATATATATATATATATTAAGTCACGATAGGGAAATTCCTACGTTGGTAGGCATGATGAGAAAGTATGGTTTAATTACTTTTTTTAAGGATCCCTTATAAGCACAACAATTGGAAAATCATCCTAAATACATAGGAAGAATCCTTTATATAAATTAAATAAAAGGGTGATTACATACTGAAGAATAAATCCTTTTATATAACTTGCCTATGATAAGAATACTTTCCTTTCTATTACAAGTGGATAGTTATTTACTCTCCATGACAAGGGTTATTAGAGTATACAATATGCATATTCTCCTTAACCAATATATTTAGTTAAAAGAGAGATTTTTTGGGAGTAAGGAAAAAGACTAGTTGAGCTGGACACATGCATCTAGTTATTTTACTTGTCGGCAAAATTAAAGGAAAACCTGCCACGGCAAAGACAATGGCAAAATTTTCTCCTTGACTTGTGGGAATCCTAGTGCACCTTAGGGAAAGGACTCTTTCCTTTTGGCTATTTAATAAGTTATAGAATTAATATCGGGGAGAAAAATCTCTGTACCCTCTGTGGGCATCAATTTCTGAGTTTTATTAAGAAATCTCACCGTTGTATTGAGGAGGAGACCTCTGAGTTGTGTTGGAAAAATGATCTCTGCGTCTCTTATGAAGTAGAGAAGCTCTACATCCTTTTAAAGGAGAAAGGATCTGCTTTTTGGGGGGGAAATGTCTTCTTTTGAAAATCGACCTTGAGTGTATAATATGAGAGGTATTGTATAACAATAGGAGGCACACCGTAACATGCCTCATGGAGAAGAGGATCAAGATGGAAGAAATAACCCTCGGTTGAAGCATACGCCAGGGGAATACTCTGCAATGGTGTAACTCTGTATGTCTCCCCAAGTAGATCTGTCTGGTGCGTGATCTAAATTCCACGTGGAGGTAACTTTTCCAGTTGTTCTCCAATTTTATTTATCTGATATGAAATTTTACATTGGATCATTCCTACTTGTGTACCATCTCGGGATTTAAACCTTGCAAGTAGTGCAAGGTCTGCAATTTGAGTGATTAATCTCTACAAAACTAATCCCTTGTGCGTGAGTGGAAATACTATGCACTGATGTTAGGGTTAGATCTATAGAATGATGGGATAGAAAAACTTAGACTTGCAATTCTTAGTCCTGTAGAATGCATATATGCTTATATCTTTATTTTTCATTGCTGCGACTTGTATATGGTTGTGCGGTGCAATTTCCCCCCATATCTATATATATGTAGTTTTCAATGCTATGAATTGTATATGGTTGAGCTGTGCAATTTTCCCCCGAATCTAGAGATCTGTTTTTCAATGCTGCGACTTGTATATGTTTGAGCTGTACAATTTTCCATGGATCTAGAGATCTGTATTTTCAATTCTGTGACTTGTATATGGTTGAGCTGTGCGACTTGCCCCAAAATCTAGAGATTTGTATTTTCATTGCCGCGACTTGTATATCTTTGAGCTGTGCAATTTGCCCCAGATCTAGAGATCTGTATTTACATTGTCACAATGTGTTTATGGTTGATTTTTGTGATTTTTTTCGAGACCCAAAGATTTTGTAATTTCATCACCACGTGTATAGGGTCGAGTTGCGTGATTCTTGTGGAAACATTTTATTTTTATGGAATGATTGGATTCTGTAGCTCATGTTTCATCCTTAGAACATCACTTACGTTTTTTATTTTGGCTTGGAAATTTCAGCCTAGCAGTGTTTTGGACTAGGTGTAGATATATTAAAGTGACGGGAAACTGTTTATATATATATATATATATAAGGAATACAACCTGTATTCTAAAGATCGGAACCTAGGGGAATATAGAATGGTAACCCATTTTAATTTTTATAAATACCAATGCATACAACCTGTGTTTTATAATCCCAATCATAGCTTCTTATGCTAGAAAACCTTTTATATTATATATGTGAATTGATGAATATGGCCTGTGTTTTATCCGTGGGATTCCGAAGGCATCATATGACCTAGATCGTAGCTTCCATTGACATGGAACCATTTATTTTCATTTGTAAATCGAATGAATACTACCGTTGTTTTATATTGGAGTCCATGGGAATCCAAGAGCGCCAAAATGACTTAGTTTCATACTCAAGGGTTTATACTAAGTTTGGACATGCTAGATCTAGAAAGATCGTGGCTGCAATTTTAGTCTTACTGAAATTGTTTTGACTAGGTATGGATATACCAAATCGGTGTTGCATTTAGAACAAGATGGGTCTTAGTTGAGTTTTAATACTATACTAGATAGGTCTGAGCATGGATATAACGAATCCGGGTTTGGGCGTTGGTGTTTCATTTATGATGTTTATATATATATATATATATATACTGTCTTATATATCCCCAAAGAAAAATAAAGATGTCTATATATAATGTTTCATATAATCTTGCCTTGTGCACTTTGAAAGAAGATAAAGATGCTAAGATAAAATGTCTTATACATAATCTTTATAGGTTGAACTCCTTAGAAATAATCTATGAGGTTTCAATAGAAAAGATGGCAACAAAGTTGTTGCGGATTGTAACCTGCTATTTTGAATAAATATTCATGACTTGACAGTTTGGTGGACGTAACCCATGAATTGGGTGAACCACGTATATTGGTGTCTCTCTTGTTTTGTGTCTATATGGTTTCATTTCCTTGTATTGTGTTGTGTACTCAATGTTCTGTGACCTTGCAAATTAATTTAATACTGTAGAGAGGATAATCAATGAAAGTTATCATAATAATTATTTCACACACTAATATTGATTAAAGCACTATGGTTATGAAATATTTGTGGACCACACCTCTTAGGGTGATGATAAATAGTTTATTTGAATCACATTAAGATATTGATTATCGACATGACTGATGTATTATTGATTGAAGATGGTAAATATATGACTTCGAAACGAATGAAAGTGTACCCCCCATGCTTCATCTAGTTAGAAGTAGAAAATGGATAGTCCTTTAAGTAGATGGGGTTACAATGAAAATGGCTGTAAACTTTGAGTCTACAGTAATTTGCTTGCTAAGATGGAAAGAATGTACTCCTTTTTATTCCCTTCCCTAAAGGATGAGTTAGATTAATATAAGATGAAAATGCGTAAACAATTTGGCCATAGATTATGAATTTATATAAAAGGATGTGTCATATTTAATTAACAACGTTGCAGTAGCAAGATTGAATATGCTGAATAGTTGGATGGGTTTAATGAAGGTATGAGTTGTTTCTTAGGAACATTTTGTAGTACACAATCTCCTAATGATGATGGAAATAGTAGTACGGTTTCTTATGAGTACTCTAACTACAAAACCTATTTCAATGTTATGAATTGCAGATAGTCTAATAATGTGACAATTGTTTATTTTGATGAATTTGACATATATTAGGCAGCTTATATATGTGGAGTGAAAGCCAGAGTTATTGTTAAGGTTCCTTCCTAATTTGTTAAAGTACCATATCAATATTAGTCTAGGAAGGATTGCAATGAATGACTTCCATACTATTGACTCATTATTTTTTAGGTGACTGACTTACTTAGGTTTTAGTGGGTATATGACCATTAAAAAAAAACTGAAAGATGATTGTCCAAAGAGAAAATAGATTTTTTCAATAAAAGGAAATTTTTTGTTTTACGGATATGGGTTTGTTACAAATGGTATCAGAGCGTAAGTGACAGCACTTGGGCCTATTTTGGGCTCAGTATGAAACTAGAAAGTAGGAAGATGTTAAAACCTAACCATCCAATGAATTTGTTTTGGATGCATGGCAATGATGAACAAGGAAATGAGACATTTGCGCAGGCAGGCAAATATGGAAGGAGGTGACTAAAAAGAGAAGGTGATGAAATAGCGAGGCAAAGGTATGCTATTACATTGTCAATGGGTTAAAAACCAAAAATGTGCAAGAAATTCTTTTATTCTTTTTTTGTAAAGGTTATGTTGATATTACACCCTTAACATGGGAAGTTGGACTATAAACTTCACTCCCGATTTATTAAGGAAGATAGTCCTGTCTTAGAATTGCTTCTAGCATACTAACATCAGGCACCAAATAGAATGGGTAACAAACTATGGGTGATTAAGGAAAGGAAAATGCACAGGGTCTTAGCAATAAATGTTAACGGTTATATAATGACTTAAATTGTAATAACGATTGCTATGAAAAACATGTTTTTAATTATTTTGGGAAAAGAATTTGATATTGTCAAAATATTTGCAAAGAATCCCAAAACCCTAAGTATTGGTGTAACGTAGAAATCATCACTGCTTGAGGAAAATTTGAAGACACCCTTCATGTATAAGGAAGTTGTAGGCATGTTAGGCTTATCTTAAGTTGTGGTTAGAACTAATTAGTAATTGTTCAAAGTATAGTTAAGAATAATTCTCACACACAGAATACAATTTAAAGACTGATGCTAAATTGTTACAGCAAAAATAGCGAGGGTAACCTAGCAAAACAATACCCCTTAGAGTATTGGTGTAATTTCATGTAATATGAGATAATACAAGTAAAGTATCGATGCTTACTCTTTTATGATTATGTTCTCGTGTTAAAAATTGAGCTAGAAGAATGATATACTCATATATAAGAAACAAGAACTAATATATTTCATCATAATCCTATCAGGCTAAATTTTTTTGGCTATTTTGACACATGTGAGAATTACAAGTGTGTTGCATCAACGTTGAACTTATTGTGAAAAGCTTGGGTTGATTTAGGAGAAATGGTGTTCTAAACCTACTGTTTCGTGTGATGAACATTATCATTTATTGTTTTAAGAAAGTTTTAACATGTGTGTATTCATGGCTTGTAGAAGGTTACTCAAAGTACAAGATGGTCCCAAAAAAGGTATAATGTGTCCTCCAAAAATACTAATAGGCATATATAACTAGATATCACTTGAGACTCTTACATATCTAGCTTACCACTCAGTACGATTGCGTAGAATTGAAGTGTTCCTTCGCTCATAACTAATCCAAGGACAGATGAGTAAAGATGTTTAAATTGCTACTGATAAGTTGAATGAATCTAATGTTATATGCTAACATTGCAGGATTTTGTGAGGAACACTATCAATTGAAGCTGACTGTTAGTAAAAATATTCACGAGCTTGAGAAGTAGAGTTAAAATCACTAAAGAATGAGTGATGCTTTTGTTGGGCACTGTTTTTGACCCCTTTTTGCCTCTTAGATAACCTTCATTTCCTTCATAAAACCTCCATTTTGAGTAGAAAGATTTAAAGTTCATCTATAAACCTTGGTTAAAGAGGTATAATGTCATTTTCTTATTAATAAATTGAGTTTTGTGATTTTTTAGGCATTTTAACTAGGATTTTTACTTAGACTACAGGATGTACTAACTACCCGCATTTCCTCCAAGGTTGAGTAATTTCAGGACAGCTAGGAGGGAAACGGAAGATCAAGAATGGATCCTTAATGTCCACAGATGGATGAACATACAACAGTCAAGTGAAGTGGCCTGTGCAGATGTTGAGTCAATTAGAGTCAAAGATGGCCACCTGTTCTGCATTCAACACAAAAGAAGGAACAATGCTGATTTTGTGGAACTCCACGATTCTGAAGATGATCTCGTTAGCTCTTAGCATTAATTAGATACAGGTTTATAGCAATTACAGTTTGATTTAGAATTTGTATAAATCAATTGCAAGACAATGAGAAAGATCATCACGATTTTGAAGAGGAATGCACTTGTGCTTCCAAACTGCGTGGTATCTCTGTGTAAACGATTTTCTGGTGAATGAATATCAAATTTTAGTTCTGTAAATCTTTCATTGTGCGTGGAGAAAGGCTTTGGAGGGCCCCCATCCTTGAGCTCTCGCACTTTTACATTGCCGGTGTATTGATTTGATAAATGCAGCGATTTCATTTTGGTGCAAGTCCTTTAATCAAGCCATTGGTATGTGTTTTCTGGTAGATTTAGTTTATAGATTGCAAAACAAATTCAGTTAAGTGTTCAATTGATTTTATTAATGCTCTGTTCTTTCAATTCATGGTTTAAATTACAAATTCTATCATGCTGTATATCACTGGCAACATTGGGTAAACGCTGTTCTTCATTGGTTAAATGCTGAGGATATCAAATGGTTCAGACCACGACCTCTGTGTATTGTTAAATACTGTTTATTTGATAGTGAAATGATAAAGAACATTTACAGATTATGAATATTGTCTTGTAAGAGATCTTGATTGGTGAATGTGTCTTCAGCGCTGGTAGAATTCTGCAGTTTGACCCTAGGGTTATAAATTTGTTGTTTAATTACTTTTTACTTCAGTCTTTTATGCTTTCACAAATCAATTACTGTATGCTTAAAAGGAAACAAACGAAGTCACCCTTGTAAAAGGATTTTGTCTCTGTGAGCTGCAGTATTTTAGTTCTATCAGTAGATTCAATTACAGATAGTTAAATTCTAAATGAGTCCAGCTTCTCTGTCCTAAACTTGGATGTGTCTCGAAGTTCACAAACCCGGATTGATTTTAAATTCAAGTTTCGATTAATACTGATAGATCAGAGCCCAACATTTTGGCGCCGTTGCCGGGGAGGCACTGTAGAAGCAGACTTAGGAACCTTAGTTTTCTGATAAAAATAAAAATTTTAAACAAAAACACAGAGTAAGTTTTACTTTTATGTCAAGACTTAGAGACGAAAAAGGAAGATTTCGTATAAACCCCCCAAAAACAGAACTAACAGGAGCTTCTCTTCCAAAGGGATTTATCTCAACAGTTGGTAGTTCAAAAATGTCTGAGGAAGAAACGTCAAAAGGCCCAACAGCTGAGCAGAGAAGAGAATATGAGAGGATGCTAGAAATAGAAAACAAACGCAGACAGGAGAGGAGAGAAGAAGAGAGGAGACATGAAAGATAAGAAGAAAGAGGACATGAGAGAAATGAAAAGATAGAAGAGGATCAGGAAGCTACCTTCAAATTTCCTATTTTGGACACTAGTATTATCCTAGGGGAAGATGTAAAGATGAAGAATATTCCACCCTCTGTTTTACCAAACTTTTATGGCTTAACCTCCGAAGATCCTGACTCTTTCCTGTTCGAATTTGACATCTTGTGTCGAACTTATGGGTATACTGATGATACCCATAAGCTCCGTCTTTTCCCTGCTACCCTTAAGGCAGCTGCCTTGAAGTGGTTTATGGGTCTAGGAGAACATTCTATTACTAGCTGGGATGAAATGAGGAAGATCTTTCTTCAGAAATATCAGGCCTATTGTAGATCAAAGGATCTCAAAGATGATATCTTTGGAATGACTCAACAAGAAGATGAGAGCTTGGAGGAATATTTGGAAAGGTTCTCATACAATTTACAAAAATCTAAATACAATTCTTTAACATCAGAGATGATTAGAACAATATTTCTAAAAGGGATAAGGGAAGAGTATTTAGATATTTTAAATGTTATGGGAAAAGGTGACATTTCTTACCTTCCATTTGATGAGATACAAGATTTATGCCAAAAATATTCGAGAGGGAAGGCTAGGACTGGAAAAAGAGACATAATTACCAAAGTAAATAAGTCTGCAAACAGTGGTATTTCTAGGGCTGAACTTGGAAATATGCTAGAAGATTTCAAAACCGATTTATTGAGTACATTGGGCACACAGGTTGAAGTAGAAAAAACTAAGAAAAGACAAGAACAACAGGACCAGCAAGATCAAGCCTTGTCCATATTTTGTCCTAAGTGTAGGAAGAAGCACCCACTTAAAGAATGTCCTTTAAACGCTATTGAAATTTGTGGTTTATGTACTTTTAATCATAAGACTGATGATTGCCCTAGATTGAAAGAGCTGCAGGCAGCTCGAATGGAGGAGAATCAAAGCATGGAGTCTCTCTACTTCTTGGGACAACGAAGACCTTGGCAGCCACGATTCTCAGGTATGTCCCAAGACCCTATGCAACAATTTAATGCAAATTATCAAACTCCTATTCAGAACTCATGGAGTGCACCTATGCCTTGGCAAACTTGGTCTCCTCCCTTAGCCCAATCTGCTCCAAATTGGAGAGGTTATGCCCATGGTAATCAAACATATCAGCAGGCCTATTTGCAGCCATACCAACAACCTTCAGCCTATCCCCAGTACCAGCAGCAACAAGTCCAAACTCCTTATCAAGCCCCACCTTACCAGGTTCCATCTTTCCAACAACCCAATATGGTTCCTCAATTGGGTCCACCACCTCAACAACTTCAATTTCCATCCAATCAGCCTCCACCTCGGCCTACACAACTACCAGCTCATCCCATTCCAAATCCAAACAATAAAACAGAAAGACCTATGTACAATGTTGATGATGGAATGGCACTTCCCTATTCAGTTCTTCCATTGCAAAATATTACTTTAAGATCTGGGAAGGCCTTACAAAAAGAATCTCCTGTTATTGTAGAAGAACAAATAGAAAATGAGAAAAATACAAAAAAATTAAATACATAAAAACCTCAATCAGAAAATCAGAGTCAAAAAGGAAAAGCTTTAGTCTCATATGAACCTCCTTTCCCAGAAAGGCTGGTTAAAGAAAAACCTTCAATTTCCTTACCTAACTTTGATGTTCTGAATGAGTTAAAAGATGCATATGTCAAAATTCTTTTACTGCAGGCTATAAAAGATATTCCAATTTTCACTAAAGCAGTTAAAGAATTATGTCTTAATAAAAGAAAAAAAGATCCATCTAAAATACAAGTGGTAGGCAATCTCGCAGGACTAATGTCTAACACTATTTTCATTGAGAAGTATATGGATCCTGGGATTCCAATGGTTACAATTACTATCAAGAATTTTTCAATTCCAAAGACATTGATTGATTTAGGTGCTGCAATTAATGTGATGACACTTGAAACAATGCAGTACCTTCGTTTGACGAATCTTAGACCAACAACAACAGTCTTGGAATTAGCTGATAGGTCTAAGATCACACCTGAAGGAGTATTAGAGGATATCACTGTTTCTTTAGACTCTTGGGAGTACCCTGTTGATTTCATAGTACTCCAGCCAAAGTCTAACCTAGGAGGTCATCCATTGATCCTTGGCAGACCCTGGTTAGCCATAGCAGATGCCTTCATAGGGTGTAGGTCAGGTAGCATGCTTATTTCACATGGGACAGAAAGAAAACAAATCACACTCTACCCTTCTGCCCAAAGACCCTCAACCTTAGATCAGTTGTCTTGGATAAATGAAACTAAAGAACAAGAAGAAGAAGTAATTCAGCCTATTCTGAGCATCAACCAGTTCTATGACTTTTAGGAAGCAAATAATGAATATTTATTACATTATTTTATTGCTGAACCTGATATTTCTGCAGAATTAAGAGACATACAATATGCTACAGCAAATCAGGTTTGGGTTATAATTTTCAGGAAAATTGCACAATACACTCTCTAGCATTAGCACTTCATGATCTTCTCAATGTTCATTCAATCACAGATATTCAGAGTAAGACAATTGAAATCAGTCCAGGCAAAATTTTACATATAAGTGCACATCTTACTCCATCACAAGAAGAACAATTGATTAAATTGCTGAATACACATTCACATGCATTTGCTTGGGAGTACACTGATATGCCTGGTATTCCTCATGAGACATGTACTCACCATATCTACACAGATGATAAAATCAAACCTCTTAGACAACCACAGCGCAGAATGAATCCTATATTAAAAGAAATAGTTAAGGAAGAGCTGCAAAAGTTGTTAAAAGTAGGGTTTATCTATCCCATTTTCGACAGCCAATGGGTTTCCCCCTTGGTTGTCGTCCCTAAAAAGAATGGTAAATGGCGTATATGTGTGGATTACAGGGAATTAAATAAAGCAACATTAAAAGATTACTTCCCATTGCCCTTAATTGATCAGGTGTTGGATACCCTAGCTGGCAAAGAGTACTTTTCATTTTTAGATGGTTTCAGTGGTTATAATCAAATCAGTATTGCAACAGAAGATGAGGATAAAACCACCTTTACATGTCCCTGGGGCACCTATGCCTATAAGGTTTTACCTTTTGGCTTATGTAACTCCCCAGCTACCTTCCAGAGAGCGGTCCTGGCCATCTTTGCAGATTTGATTCATGAGTGTGTTGAGATTTACATGGATGATTTTTCTGTTTATGGAAGTAATTTTGAAGATTCTTTGGCAAACCTAGACAAAATTCTAAAGAGATGTGTTGACTCAAACCTTTCCCTCAGTAATGAAAAATGCTTTATGATGATGACTGAAGGAATCGTCTTAGGACATCACATTTCTGCATCTGGTATAAAAGTTGATCTTGCTAAAATTCAAATAATTGAAAATTTATCTGAACCAGCAACTCAAACAGATGTAAGAAGTTTTCTAGGTTATGCAGGCTATTATCGTAGGTTTATTGCAAATTTCAGTAAGATAGCTCTGCCATTGTTCAAATTGCTTTCTAAAGACGTGAATTTCAATTGGAATACTGATTGTCAATCTGCATTTCAGACCCTAAAAGAGAAACTCTCAACTGCACCCATTTTAAGGGGACCAAATTGGGCATTACCTTTTCATATTTCTACTGATGCCTATGCTACTGCCATAGGGGCTTCATTAGGCTAGAAAGAACATACTTTGACTTATGCAATCTATTTTATAAGTAAAAATCTGACACCTGCAGAGTTAAACTATACAGTTACAGAAAAGGAAATGTTGGCCGTGGTTCATGCTGTCAATAAGTTTCGTCATTACATAACTGGATACGAGATTTTTGTCCATACAGATCATTCAGCCTTACGGTACTTAATGAACAATTCTATCACTAATGGTCGAATTACTAGATGGTTATTATTAATGCAGGAATTCAACATCACTGTTCTAGATCGACTTGGACGAGAAAATCAAGTGGCAGACTTCCTGTCTTGTTTGCACAATACTGGTGAGATTGTCCTGTTTCTGATAGCTTTCCTGATGAACACCTCTTTGCAATTTCTGTTATTACCCCATGGTATGCTGACATTGCCAATTACTTATCATCAGGCCAATTACCACCATCTATGACTACTAAAGAAAAGAAAAAGATTATTAAACAAAGTGCTAGGCATACATGGATTAATGGTGATCTCTTTTATACAGGATATGATTTAATTATAAGACGATGTGTACGACAGGATGAAATCTTAGACATTTTAAAAGCATGTCATGACGAACCGTGTGGTGGTCATTTTGCAGATAAAAGGACAGCATACAAGATACTCAATCTTGGGTATTATTGGCCTACTATCTTCAAGGATGCTAAGAGGTATGTTAGAAGTTGTGATACTTGCCAACGAATGGGCCGGCCAGTCCGGTCTGATGAAATGCCACTGCATCCTCAAGTCCTCATTGAACCGTTTGAGAAATGGGCCCTTGACTTCATTGGTCCAATTAATCCACCATCACAAGGGAAGAAGTACATTCTGGTCTGCACGGACTATGTTACTAAATGGGTAGAGGCCAAGCCTTTACCAAGAGCTACGGAGCAAACTGTGGTAAATTTCCTTTTTGAAGAGATTTTTGTTAGATTTGGGGTGCCTAGGGAAATTGTGACTGATCAAGGTGCCCAATTTACTTCCAAATTAGTGCAAGAGATAGCAGAAAAATATAAGATCAAACACAGAAAGTCCACTCCTTACCATCCACAAGCTAATGGCCAAGTGGAATCTACAAATAAAACCCTAGAAGGCATCATCACTAAGACTGTTCAGATGCATCGGAAGGATTGGTCAGC
>LPNX010226450.1:181438-214583 GCA_001517045.1 Pseudotsuga menziesii
AGGAAAAAACTAGTTGAGCTGGACGCATGCCTCTAGTTATTTTACTTGTAAGTAAAATTAAAGGAAAACCTGCTGCCACAAAGACAGTGGAAGAATTTTCTCCTTGACTAGTGGGAATCCTATCACACCTTAGGGAAAGGACTGTTTCCTTTTGACTATTTAATAAGTTACAGAATTAATCTTGGGGAGAAAAATCTCTGTACCCTATGTGGGCATCAAGTTATGAGTTTTATTAAGAAATATCAGTATTGTATTGAGGAGGAGACCTCTGAGTTGTGTTGGAAAAAGGATCTCTGCGTCTCTTATGAAGTAGAGAATCTGTGCATCCTTTTAAAGGAGAAAAGATCTATGCTTTGGGGGGGAAAGGTCTTCTTTTGAAAATCGACCTTGAGTGTATAATATGAGAGGTATTGTACAACAATAGGAGGCACACTGTAACATGCCTCATAGAGAAGAGGTTCAAGAAGGAAGAAATAACCCTCAGTTGAAGCATACGCCAAGGGAATACTCTGCAACGATGTAACTCCGTAGGTCGCCCCAAGTAAAATTGTCTGGTGCATGATCTAAATTCCACGTGGAGGTAACTCTGCCAACCGTTCTCCAATTTTATTTATCTGATATGCAATTTTACATTGGATTATTCCTGCTTCTGTACCATCTCGGGATTTAAACCTTGCAAGTAGTGCAAGGTCTGCGATTTGAGTGATTAATCTCTGCAAAACTACTCCCTTATGCGTGAGTGGAAATACTATGCATTGATGTTAGGGTTAGATCTATAGAATGCTGGGATATAAAAAATTAGACTTGCAATTCTTAGTCCTGTAGAATGCATATATGCTTAGATCTGTATTTTTCATTGCTGCGACTTATATATGGTTGAGCTGTGCGATTTCCCCCCTAAATCTTGAGATCTGTATTTTTCAATGCTGCGACTTGTATATGGTTGAGCTGTGCAATTTGCCCCCGAATCTAGAGATCTATTTTTCATTGCTGTGACTTGTATATGTTTGAGCTATGCGATTTGCCTAGAGATATATATTTTCAATGCTGTGACTTGTATATGGTTGAGCTGTGCAAGTTTCCCCCGGATCTAGAGATCTCTATTTTCATTGCTGCGACTTGTATATGTTTAAGCTGTGCGATTTGCCCCGGATCTAGAGATCTGTATTTACATTGTCACAATGTGTTTATGGTTGATTTTTGTGATTTTTTCCGAGACCCAAAGATTTTGTAATTTCATCACCACATGTATAGGGTCAAGTTGCGTGATTCTTGTGGAAACATTTTATTTTTATGGAATGCTTGGATTCTGAAGCTCATGTTTCGTCCTTAGAACATCATTTGCCTTTTTTATTTTGGCCTAGAGATTTCAACCTAGCAGTGTTTTGGACTAGGCGTAGCTATATTAAAGTGATGGGAAACTATTTATATATATATAAGGAATACAACCTGTATTCTAAAGATCAGAACCTAGGGGAATCTAGAATGGTAACCCCTTTTAATTTTTATAAATATCAATGCATACAGCCTGTGTTTTATAATCCCGATCATAACTTCTTATGCTAGAAAACCTTTTATATTATATATGTGAATTGATGAGTACGGCCTGTGTTTTGTCCTTGGGATTCCAAAGGCATCATATGACCTAGATCGTAGTTTCCATTGACATGGAACCATGTATTTTCATTTGTAAATCTAATGAATACTACCGTTGTTTTATATTGGAGTCCATGGGAATCCAGGAGCGCCAAAACAACTTAGTTTCATACTGAAGGGTTTGGTCTAAGTTTGGACATGCCAGATCTAGAAAGATAGTGGCTACAATTTTAGTCTTACTGAAATTGTTTTGACTAGGTATGGATATACCAAATCAATGTTGCGTTTAGAACAAGATGGGTCTTAGCTGAGTTTTAGTACTATACTAGATAGGTTTGAGCATGGATATAGTGAATTCGGGTTTGGGCGTTGGTGTTTGAATTATGATGTATGTGTGTGTGTATATATATATATATATATACTATCTTATATATCCCCAGAGAAAAATAAAGATGTCTATATATAATGTTTCATATAATCTTGCCTTGTGCATCTCAAAAGAAGATAAAGATGCTACGATAAAATGTCTTATACAGAATCTTTATAGGTTGAACTCCTTAGAAATACTCTATGAGGTTTCAATTGAAAAGATGGCAACAAAGTTGTTGCGGATTGTAAACTGCTATTTTGAATAAATATTCATGACCTGATAGTTTGGTGCACGTAACCCATGAATTGGGTGAACCACGTATATTGGCGTCTCTCTTGTTTTGTGTCTATATGGTTTCATTTCCTTGTATTGTGTTGTGTACTCAATGTTCTGCGACCTTGCAAATTGATTTAATACTGTAGAGAGGATAATCAATGAAACTTATCATAATGATTATTTCGCACACTAATATTGATTAAAGCACTATAATGATGAAATGTTTGTGGACCACACCTCTTAGGGTGATGATAAATAGTTTATTTGAATCACATTAAGATATTGATTATCGACACGACTGATGTATTATTGATTGAAGACAGTAAAGATATGAATTCGAAACGAATGAAAGTGTACCCCCCATGCTTCAGCTAGTTAGAAGTAGAAAATGGATAGTCCTTTAAGTAGATGGGGTTACAATAAAAATGGTTGTAAACTTTGAGTCTACTGTAATTTGCTTGCTAATATGGAAAGAATGTACTCCTTTTTATTCCCTTCCCTAAAGGATGAGTCAGATTAATATCAGATGAAAATTTGTAAACAATTTGGCCATAGATTATGGATTTATATAAAAGGATGTGTCATAATTAATTAACAACGTTGCAGTAGCAAGATCTAATATGCTGAATAGTTGGATGGGTGTAACGAAGGTATGAGTTGTTTCTTAGGAAAATTTTGTAGTACACACTCTCCTAATGATGATGTAAATAATAGTATGGTTTCCTATGAGTACTCTAACTACAAAACCTATTTCGATGTTATGAATTACAGACAGTCTAATAATGTGATGATTGTTTATTCTGATCAATTTGACATATATTAGGAAGCTTATATATGTGGAGTAAAATATAGAGTTATTCTTAAGGTTCCTTCCTAATCTGTTAAAGTATCATATCAATATTAGTCTAGGAAGGATTGCAACGAATGACTTCCATACTATTGACTCATTATTTTTTAGGTGACCGACTTACCTAGGTTTTAGTGGGTATATGACCATTCAAAAAAAATTTCAGAGATGATTGTCCAAAGAGGAAATAGATTTTTGCAATAAAAGGAAATTTTTTCGTTTTGCGGATATGGGTTTGTTACAAATTTGAGCATTGAATTGTGTGGTTGATTGAAATATTGTGTTTATCTATTAATACTTGTTTCAGGAAAATAATATATATATCTCATTTCCATATATAGTTTTCATTGAAAGAAAAGGCTTGCATACTCATACTTGCATGGTTTTGAGTAAGGCCCAACTTTCCATGCATTCACTTAACCGTACAATATAAAATTAAGCACTAGTTTAAGTTTAAAATATTTAGCGACTTATGTTTTAGGTTAAATACACATTCCAATGTCTTTAAACATAGGAGTTGTCATTATTTTCCTGCACTGTATCCTGATGATCATGCAGTTCTTCCACGTATTGTTGGTATATCGAACGACCTTTCACATACCCTTGAGGTATATCGAAAGGTACTTCACGTACTCAATGGTATATAGGAAGGCCCCTTTTGAACGGTTTTGCATTAGACAACACTACTACGGAGTGGAGCTCCCATGTACCTTGTTTTAATGTCCCTTTTTTGGAATTTTGGAGAAAAGTGCAATTTAGGAAAAATTCGAGTTTAACTAGTCATGACTCTAGAGGGTTCCAACTTTCACCAAATGGTCACGAATTTGAAAGGAGATGGTATGGTGAGTCTTAAAACATCCCAAGGTGGTTTATTGATACTTTTTATCAGAATTTAGACCTCTAAAACCTTGTTTGGGTCTGATGATTATGTAGAAGCATTAGCTCTTAAGTCAGAATTTTAAATTCTGGTCGGACCCTAAGGTCTTGACACTAGCCCAAGGAGGGGTTTATTATAAAACCATTGTAAATATTTCGTAAAGAGATTATTTCTAGATAGAAAGCATATGAATAAAATATTCAATCTTCTAGGTTTTCATGTAAGTGTGAGTCATGAAACAAATCCATGGATCATTGGGATGACTCAAGGGAGTATTTAAGAGTAGGCTGTAGGTATTTAGGAATCAATTTGAATAGTCATCAAGAGGATAGCCTTGTAATTCTATTATTAGAAAAAGTTGCACAAATTAAGGGAACAACTACAGGTCTAGAGGATTTTCTGTTAATGAGCTAAAAGTTCAGTTTGGTAAAGGGAAGGAAGGAAAATGAGCCAGTATAAAAGAGAATAGGAGAGAATGGCCAAGGGATGATAAGCATGCCAGAGACATTGTAGAAGAGGATTTTTCTTTCATGTATGTACAGTTCAATTCTAAATGAGAAAGAGCAGATTGTGTGTATTGATGTTTTATACTCTGTGAATATTGTAATTAAGTTTGATGAATATGATTCACTGTGCGTGGAATTCTATTGGTAAGTTTGTATATAGAGCTGGGTAGAATTCTTGTATATGATTCCAGTTCTAGTGAAATTGGGCAGAACCAGTATGGTTCCAATTTCTACAGAGTCTTATAAAGACTTAGTGAATTCCTGAAAGGGAGTCTGTTAACTGAGTGTTTGACATTATGAAATAAAGTCAGATCTTATGTGCAAGCTCATTTGAAATTGGGTAGAATATGGAAGGATTCTAATTTATGTGTTTATTGGAGAGATAAGGAGTTAGAGAGAATCGAGGTCTTAGTGAAGAGGTTGTCTACACAAATTTTGATTAAGCCAAGCCTATATAAGGTAATTGAACAGAGTAGGATTTCTATTGCATGTACAATTTCATTTTATGAATAAAAGACATATTCTCCATTTCTGTGTGTGGGCTAAGTGAGAGATACCCTGTGTTCTTATTAAAATGGATGAAGGTACTTGGTCATAAATCTATGAATTCAATCCTTGAGTGATGTTCTTATTGGGTATCGAGTTCCAGAAGTTCATGGAGGTGGAGCTAGAAGAGGCGATATTGAGGAACTAAGGAGTTTTCAAACAGTCAGTGCATAGTGATCAATTGTTGGATTGATTGGAAAAAGGATCGATTGATAGACAATTGGATTGGATTGATGGTGAATCGTTGAACCATATTCATGGTTTGGACAACTCTATATGGAATTCCTTGATGTCTTAAATATAGGAGGTCACGATATTGTTGGAAAATTTGTGGAATTGGCTTCAAACCTTGTAATAAACAAACAAGAGAGGTTGGTTCATGGTTACGATTAAATTCATATTTGTGTTGCATTGATAAAGTGTTGAAGATCGTCAGAAGTGGTGTGAATGTAGGGCGTATCTCTTGTCAATTTGATGAGAGGAATGAAGTGTTGTTAATATTAAAGAATCACACAGATTTAATGAAGTATGGTATAGATCAAAGGTTGTGATCTATTATGCATCCAAAATTAGTGGAGAAAGAGCGTTATTGATCTAGGTTTTGATGATGGAGGAGTGTATGCTGATGAAGATACTTTTATGAGTACTATTGGATAGATCCAAGATCGAGATAGCCATCTAATGGGGGAGATCAAGTAAGAAGAATACATAACGTACACTTTGAAATATCAATCATCATCATCATGATTCAAGCTATCCAAGGGTTGATTCTTTATTTCAAGAGACAGGAAGACAATCCCTTTCCTTTAGCAAATAAGACCCGCCTGATGTTTGGGTAGCATTGAAATATCCTCGAGCCAGATAGGGGAAAGTGACCCCTTGCCACCAATTTTGGTATTACAGCAAGAATTTTCTTGAGAAGGTAAGAAGACAGACAAAGGTTTGTAGATGTAGTTGTGTGGACTAAGAGGATTTTGTGTATATAGGATATTTGTGAGTTAAGAAGACTTGCCTGCAGGAAAAGAAGAAGCTTAGAGCTCGAGGAGGATAAAAGTCCTTAATAAGATGGAAATATACTTTGGTGGAAGTAGTTGCAGGAAAAGGAAAAAGGAAAGTTCATCCAGAGATTGGAGCCAAGAAGAATTTTAAATGGCCATGAAATTTTGGCAGCAACATGCTTTTGAAAGCTTGATAGCAGAGAACTTAAAGTTCTTTAAAGAACATGTCTATTGAGATTTGATATGAAAATGGTATTTTATTTTTACATTATTAAAGTGCAGGTAGTAGTTGTTGAGGATTATCTCAACAAGAAGATCACAACTTTGATGCAGTGATGAAGGAAGCTAGTAAAGGTTTCTAAGTGAAAGAGGAGTGTGGCTAGAACCTAGTTATTTTAGTTGAAGTTGGAATTCAGGAGGACCATTGAGTGTTCTCAAGAGAAGGTGAGTTGAGAGTAGAATCCTGGAAGGAGCAGAGAGGAGTGCTCGAGAGGTTCTAGACAGAGGACCAGTGTTGCCAAAAGACCAAGCACAGAGGAGAGGCTTGGTGAGGTAGTTGTAGCAGGATGAAATAGAACTGCTATTGCAGAGTCTTAGTGCAACTCATAGGAAGTGTGAAGAAACTCATGGAGATAGAGAGGAATATGACTACTGACAGTCATAGCAGAGGTTCAAAGATAATTCATATCATAAGAGAGAAAGAAGATGCCAAATTAAATGCCATAAGCAAGCATATGAATGGTGAAGAGTATGAAAGAGAGAAGGCTGAGATAAGATTATGTCTTGGAGTATTGATGGAGTTGTTACAAAAGAGTGTAGAAGACTAGAGATGTCGTTATATACTGAGAAAGAAGATGAATTGGCATAAGCTTCAAGAGATGAGAGAGCATAGGAAGAATGCTCAATGGGAGGAAGACACACTCAAGGAAAATGAGTGTCTGAAAGAGGTTCTGAAATGTGAAGTAAAACATGATGCATTGCTTGATTAGAGTAATGAACAAGCTAAGAAGAGGTCCATTGGAGATCTTCTGGATCATGTGGAGGATTCATACGAACAAAAGGACTTGATGAATGAAGCATCAAGGGAGACCGAAATGACTTGTGTTTTTAAATATGACAAATTTATGTGTGATTGCAGGTTTTGCAGGAGATAGACAATCTTATGGAATTGTCTTAAATATGGATGAAAATTGTGAAGTGAAGTATGATGATGAATGCCTTTCTGATGAAGACAGGTTCAAGTTAATGCAGTAGAAGGAGCTCATAGATAGATTACTGAATGGAAGAGAAGTTCAGAATGAAGGATGTGTCCTTAGAGAAGATGAGACATTTGTATCTTATGACAGGGAACCTGTTGTTGATGAGAACAGGGTGAATATGACTTTCACAGATGGCCAAAAGGAATTTTTAGGATAGTTATATGAAGCTGTCATGAAAAGGGAAGATCAAAATTTTATTCTGATGAAGAATGAAGAAGCACTGTCTGAAAGAGGTAAGCCAATGGAATTGATTAAGGAAATTGTTGAAAAACAATTGCAGAAGAATGTTAATGCAACAATTATGGCAAATGTATCTTGTGAGGAGGGCTTACAAAAAGGAAGAAATGAAGAATGTGATGAGAAAATAAGTAAAACAGAATTGTATCGTGACAAAAAGAAGCTTGTCATAGAAATGAACAGAGAAGAATTGATTACTGAAGTTAGTCACAGAGGAAATGAAGGACAACTACTGAAGGTTGTCAAGGAAGAAGAAATATATGATGAAGATGATGAGCAACATTGTGATGAAATACTTGAGGAATGCCAAGTAGAAGGTGAGTTGCTAGAATATTTGTTGAAGGAATATGAATATGAGGATGTGATTGCAGATAGTGATCAAGAAGTGTCTCAAGATTTGGGTGAGACAGAAATGCATGCTAGTTTTCGAGTTCCTGATGTATTGGCTAGAATAAAAGGAAGGATGAATGAGTATGTTATTGCAGTCAGAAAACTAGAGTATGAATTACTTCTTGGAAGTAAATCTAAAGTTCGGAGACAGTAAATGAATTATGCAGAGGGAGATGTATTCACAAGCATTAAGGATGTATGGGTGGTAGAAAAAATAGAGTGTAAACAACATTAGAGGAAATTTCAACTCAAAATAGGCCTCCTAAAATGAACTAATAAAATAATAGTTAAAATAATAAAATAATATTTATTAATTTTGGAGGAAGAAAAGACAAAAACTACTTTTTTGTTTGTATTTTTGACATATCTCCCTGTGTTTTTACTCAAATTTCAATCGGGAGAGCTCGTTGGATGCGGAATTAAATTCTGCATCCAACGAGTACCCACTCGGCATACTTTTGATGGACCTCGCTATCCCAAAAACAAGAAATACCTGAAAAAAATGAAATGATGACATCATCATTTTATTTTTCAGGTATTTCTTGTTTTTGGGGTAGAGGGGTCCATCAAAAGTATGCCGAGTGGGTACTCGTTGGGTGCAGAATTTAATTCCGCATCCAACGAGCTCTCCTGATCGAAATTTGAGTAAAAACACAGGGAGATATGTCAAAAATACAAACAAAAAAAGTAGTTTTTTTATGATACCTATCCCCAAATTTATATTAAAAAAGTGTTTAAGATCTATACGGTATTTCAAATTTAAATCAATTTCATTGGCTAACACATGATGACATGGAATTTGAATAAAAGTTAAAAGGCCCATTTTAAGTTGAAATTTCCTCTAATGACATCTTGAAGATGAAAGTACAAACTTGAAGCAGACAAAAGATATTAGATCGTTGGATAATGCTGAGATAAAAGAATTTAAATGGGAAGTTTTTGAAGAAGATAACAACAAATCTGTTATAAAGCAGTGGAAGAAACGATTTTATGTTTTGAATGTATTTCAGGAACTATACAATAGTACAAAAGGTTACAAGAGTGTTTATATCCCGGTGAGTGAAAGAAAAGTTCAGTGGCAAAGCAATGAGAAAAAGAGTTGTTTTCAGCAGAATACAGAGTTGCAAGAAAAAATTCGATGAATTGTGGAATTTGATGCAAGTTCCTAAGAAACGTTACAGCAGAGTAAAGAAAACAATACACTATGAAGTTGAATTGGAAGTGAACAATTATAAAGGAAAAGATAGTGGGGCACTACAATATAAAGTTTGGGATCCAAGAAGACATAAATTGAAGACACATGGCTAGGTGTTCATGATTTCTTTCTACTTTGGGACTCTGATGCAGGATCATTAGCTCTCAAATCATCATTTTAAATCTTGGTCAGACCCTAAGGTCTTGACACATCCCAAGGAGGGGTTTATTATAAAACGATTGTAAATATTTTGTAAAGAGCTTATTTCTAGATAGCAAGCATAGGCATAAAAGATTAAATCTGCTTGGTGTCCATGTAAGTGTGAGTCATGAAACCAATCCCTGGATCATTGGGATGACTCGAGGGAGTATTTAAGAGTAGGTTGCATGTATTTAGGAATCAATTTGAATAGTCATCAAGAGAATAGCCTTGTAATTCTATAATTAGAAACAGTTACACAAATTAAGGGACTAACTGCATGTCTATAATATTTTCTGTTAATGAGATAAAAGTTCAGTTTGGTGAAGGGAAGGAAGGAAAACACGCTAGTAGAAAAGAGAATAGGAGAGAATGGGTATGGGACGATAATCAGGCCAGAGACAGAGTAGAAGAAGATTTTTCTTTCATGTATGTACAACTCAATTCTGATTTAGAAAGAGTAGATTCATCAAGTTATTGTGTGCATTACTCTTTTATACTCTATGAATATTGTAATTAATTTTTATGAATATGATTGACTGTGTGTGGAATTTTATAGGTAAGTTTGTATAGAGAAATGGGTAGAATTCTTGTATACGATTCCAGTTTTAGTGAAATTGGGAAGAACCAGTATGGTTCCAATTTCTCTAGAGTCTTCTAAAGATTTAGTGAATTCCTGAAAGGGAATCAGTTAATTGTGTGTTTGATGGTACGAAAGAAAGCCGGAGCTTCTGTGCAAACTCATTTGAAATTGGGTAGACCCAGAAGGATTCCAATTTCTATGTTTATTGCAGAGAAAAGGAGTTAAAGAGAGTTCGAGGTCTTAATGAATAGGTTGGATACACAAATTTTGATTAAGCCAAACCTATAGAAGTTAATTGAGTAGATCAAAATTTCTATTGCATGTACGGTTTCATTTTATGAATAAAAGACAGATTCTCCATTTCTGTGTGTGAGTGAGGTGAGAGATACCTTGTTCTCTTATTAAAATGGATGAAGGTATTTGGTCATAAATATCTGAAGTCAATTCCTGAGCAATGTTCTTATTGGGTCTCGAGTTCCAGAAGTTCATGGAGTTGGGGTTGGAAGAGGTGATATTGAGGAACTAAGGCGTTTTCAAACAGTTAATGCACAATGATCAATTGTTGGATTGAATGGATAAGGGATCAATTGATGGACGATTGGATTGGATCGATGGTGAATTGTTGAACCATATTCATGGTTTGGAAAACTTGATATGGAATTTCTTGATGTATTCGATCCAGGAGGTCACGATATTGTTTCCAAAATTAGTCAATCGACTTCAAACCTTGTAATAAACAAACAAGAGAGGTTGGTGCTTGGTTATGCCTAAATTCATATTTGTGTTACATTGATGAAGTGTTGAAGATCGTTAGAAGTGGCATGAGTGCAAGGTGTATCTCTTGTTAATTTGAGGAGAGGAATGAAGTGTTGTTAATATTGGAGAATCACACAGAGTTAATGAAGTATGGTATAGATCAAAGGTTGTGATCAATTATGCATCCAAAATTAGTGGAGAAAGAGCACCATTGATCTGGGTTTTGATGATGGAGGAGTGTAAGTTGATGAAGATGTGTTTATGAGTACTATTGGATAGATCCAAGATTGAGATAGCCATCTAATGGGGGAGATCAAGTAAGATGAATCCATAACCTAGAAGTTCAAATATCAATCGTCATCATCATGATTCAAGCTATCCAAGGGTTGAATCTCTATTTCAAGAGACATGAAGAAAAGTGTTGATCCCAGCTTTGTCATCATTTTTTGGCTAATAATTTACATGTTTTGTCATCTTTTTGGCATGTTTTCTGTCATGCAGTTCACTATTCAGTCTCAGGTATGACCATATTTTGGGTTTATGCAAGTTATGATATATTTTCATTATTTCACTATTTTATTGGTTAAATTCGACGATATCTGATGATATGCTAACATATGAAATCATTGTTGCAGATCATAGTCCTCAGTGAACTAACAAACATGAAACATATTCATCCTAGATAGGCGTAGTGTATATCCATTTCACTGTCCAGCTCACCGTTCGAACCGCCAAGCCTACTGTGCACTATTGATGATAGATTCCCGAGCGTTAAAGCATGAAACGATATGCAAATTTCCCACTTTCCACGCACCTGGGTGAGAGCATGATCCTCATTCTAGAAGGATTGTCAGTGCGATGCCTCTGTTTGACACCTTGACACCAGCCACGCCAAAACAGAGCCTGTATGCCACATCACGCGCCATAGAAGAACTGTTTCACGAGGATAGAGGAGAGCGTATGTGTTGGCCATTCGATTAGTTATTTGTCATAATGGTTGACTTATCTTAAGAGTAGTCGACCACTGAAAGGGTCAACTTGCTCACCTTTTGTAAAATGATGTATATATAAACGCTTCTATGCAAAAGAAGGTTAATAAAACTAGCTAGTGGATACATGTGATTTTTTCGACTATAGAAACTCTGTAATCCTTTTCTTCAGTTTAATAAAAGTTCTACTTATGTTTTGCATGATCGTGTCTTAGTCGCATTTAGCAATTCATCACTCTGATTGCTGGGAGGGCCTCTCATCAACCAGAGATTTCCATTCCTGTGTATTTTTGTTATTCCTTCTTTTTGCAATTACCATAGTTTTATTTGTAATTTGTTTATGCAATTTAGTTATTGTAATTGTTCACATCTTCTGTTTCCTGTAGCATAGATTAAACTTTCTTCTGTTTCCTGTAGCATAGATTAAACTTTGATATTATGTTGTTAATGTAGTTTCCCTTTATGAGTTAAGCAACCGATTGCGCACAAATTTGCTTTCAAATTTCCCTTTCAAGTCTTTCTAGTTTATTGCTTGGTTGATAGAATATATTGTTTTGATATTTATAATTATAGTAGGTTCAATTCCATTTTGTTATGAATTCATTCAGTTATATTCCAGCTTGTTTAATAATACAATAGAGCATGATGTCTTTTAAATTATGAATTGAGTTTAAGTTATTTTATAGATTGAATTTAATCATTACATAGGTTTAATTCTTGTCCTTTATATTTCATTATCATATGCATGGATCAACTGACCTCAAAATAATTTAGATTAATTATTACTTGAAATTTTAATGCTTTTTGTGTGTAGACTGTCATTCATACAACCTATTCTATCTGTCATCCAAACCTTTTCTTCACTGTTGTTATCCAGTCTTTCATTCATCCCTTAACGTCTTTAATCTGTTTTAAGCCTGTTTGTTTAGTTTTTTCAATTATGTTTTGATAAGTGGTAGTTAGATAATGGTTGTGTCTCTTCTTAAAGTCTCAAGTTAGACTGTTTAAAATACTTATTAAATTTTATTCTTATTTCTTCCTTCTTTTCATCCTATGTTTAGAATTATGTCATGCATTTTGGTTTATTGTATTGCTTTGTGAGTATGCATTTGACTTGAATTGATTCCACTCTTTTATGTAGTTTAGAGTTAGATATGTCAATGTTAGGAAACTATGTTAGTACCTTGTAAATTGATTATAAGAAGTAGGATCCGTCCCTTCCAATTAGGTGGTTATCAAGAGGCACCTATAGAATAGGATTGAAAACCATCTTTATTAAGTTTTCTTCTTGTTCTTCTTTGTTAAGTTTTCTACTTGTTTATAAGTTAGGTCTACCTTATTGTAATCTTGTTCTATATTTTGTAAGTTAGGATTTAGTTACATATGAAATAAATCATCATGTTTACTATCACTTTCAATTGGACGTTTCTTGGTCTGCATATTTTTGTAGAGGTTAAATTAGATCTGATTCCATTTAGTTTCTTCACTTCCTTTGAAAGTCACTTTGACACTTCTTCTGCTCCTGTTCCAATCACAATGAATTCTTATCCTCAAAATAACCAAGGAGAGTGGAACTAAATGGTTTAGTTTAAATTATTTTGTACATTCGTTAGTTGCATGTATAGTTCTTCTTAAAAATATATCCAGTTGTTGTACAGTTCATCTCTAAAGTTGTTTAGCATTAAAATAGATCTTCTCATAAATAATAGTTTATTGTCATAGAATAGCATTGTCTATATTTTTATCTTATAGTAATCGTTTATAGAGTAGAGTAGTATAACTTGATACCACTCTGGTCTAGTATTCTGTTCTGGTTCAATTACCTTGATAGTTGAATTCTTTAGAGTTTAACTTGGTTTTTCATTTTGAAATATCTTTCGATATTTTGTCTATTAAAATATCTCCACAACACCATAGGAATCCCTCTACCTTCGCATATATTTTGTGTCAAATTTAAGCCTACCAACCTTGGTCGATAATTAAATATTACGTAAATTAATCAAGACGATATCTTACCCAACATTTTGGCGCCGTTGCCAGGGAGTTGTTCTGTAAGGTAGAGTAGATACAAAGTTTAGTAATAGGCTGGTGGCAGGGGAGCGGTAAGATGAGAGGTAAGAACCTATGCATCTGTTATAACAGGCATCCCCAAATCCATTAGTAGTAGTAGTATAGGTTTTTCTTTAGTTTTTATGAACAAACCTGGATACTCTCAGGGTAGCTTTGTTAAATTTTGTCAAAATTCCTATTAATATTTTTTTTACAAGGGACATAATACCCCAACCATTAAATCATCGAAAAAAAACACCTATAGGAAGTAGTTCTACTGGAAACATAAAGGGAGACCTTAGAGGGGAAGACATATAAGGAGAAGAGATCCTGTCGAGAGGTCCCAAGGGCCTCATTCCTGATGAAGTTCAAAGGGACTAACCACTGGGAACCCTCTAAACCTTCCACTAGTCACAAAACCAAATAATACAACTTTTTCACTAGTAGGGGAGCCGAACTTCACTAATTTTTTCGATCTTACCCAGGTGAAATCTTTCTTTGGAAACTCAATAAACATAGTAATCTTACAAATTGAAACATTCACAATAACATCTACCATTCCTATAAGGTTTCTTTCTCACCTTGAAAGAAACCTTTTAGATATACTCACTTTAGAAACCAAAATTAAATGAAGAAACAGGAAGAAGAATGGGCAACAAAGAGCATCTTTTGTCCAAGATGTAAGACTAAACATCCCCAACAAGAATGTCCATTAAACAAAATTTATGCATGTCACATTTGTACGGGGCATCATGTTTTTCCCCAAGGGATCAAGGCGGACCCTACCAAAATAGAAGTAACCATTGTCCTTCCCTCTCCAAAAAACATTCCCCCTCTTGATACTTAAAAGTATTTTGGGTCATCATCATTTGTATATATGTAAATATGTGTGTATTTCTTTGAATAAATAAAAGTCATTTCTAACAATTTGTTTACATTAAGGGACTCCTTTTCTTTCTATAATGTTATATATGTTTTCAAAAATAAAATGAATCATCTAACAAGTGGTTTTGCAGTTGGGTTACAAGTATTCTATTTCTTTAAGCAGCTCATGAGATATTATCTGAAAAAGGAAGTGCTCTAAAAAGATTCAAAATATATCTTAACTTTGAAGTTTTAGAATTCTTGTATATCATTTCCAACAACTTATTCTATGGTTTTGTTATATATGGTGTCTTGATTCAGACATGTACATTTTTGATTATTTGAACAATTGCTTGAAAGAATTACTTTAATCATCATGTTCTTTAGAATTTCCATACCTATGGACTACTAGGTTATCCTATACTCATCATCAAAACTTGTCTCTTCATAATTTTTGTGGTAACCCGAAAGCAAGTAAATTTTTTTTTTCTTGTGGGGAACATTACTTATCTTTTATGAAGAAGATAGACCAAGAGGTCAAATAACAACTTTAAGTTATTCTCTTTTGACATGATCTATAATTAAGGCCATTATATGACAAAAAAAATTGAATTATGTGTTTAGTAATTTTAACACGCTCTAGTACCAACAGACTTCCATATACTCTAAATCATTATATGAAGCAAACCCGTCGGGGTACTGAACAGGCCTGCTGAAAGTGGGTCAATGCTAAGTAACATCCTAAAACAAGGAATCTCGGTAAATGCAAGTAAACCCATAGGGTACTGAACAGGCTCGCTGGCAGTGGGGCTATGCTTGCATGGTACTAAGATGAACCCACCAGGGTATTGAAAAAGCTTGCTGGAAACAAGGAAACATTGAGAAAATGAGATCTGGTAAATGCACCACTATTCACATGGTCCGCTGAAAATGATAATATTCGAATATATAAATATATGTTTAGGCCTATTTTTTTTTATGTCATTAGAGAATGACCATAATATGGCCATGGATCCGACCATCTAAATTCAATCAATACCTAGGATATGATTATCCTAGAAATGGGACCCATAGCTGTAAAATCTTACAAACTCGAAGGTGAACTCAAAAATTCTTGAGATGACAAGAGATCCTTACAATGAGGCATGGATGACTAGTTTTTCCTATGGCATTTTCAATTGTGTTCTCATCACATGATACATGATAAATGTACATATTTGAATCATTTCCATTTATTAGTTAGTCTTTCTTTTCCTTGAAAACAAAATCACAACAACATGATTGAACTTTTATTAATTTATTTTGGAATTACTTAGTTTTCTTGTATGGCTTGGGGACATGCCATATCTTTGGTTTGGGGGAGGATTAGACTGTCTGTCTTTATTTTTCTAAATTATTTATAAAAGACTTATTTTTCTTTATGACAAAGTGTTTGCAGGATAATGTAAACAACGGATTTGGTCTTAAAATATGGGATGAATAAGGGAAAGTGCAATTTAAATATCAAGAGAATTGTTCTATATGACTTTCTTATGGACTGAAAGCATAGGAAAATCCATGATTAGCAACAATTTGATCCAAAAAAGTTTAAATCCATATGAAGGATCATATGAAGGGTTGCATAATGATATGAATAAAACCTGTGATATTTTAGTAACTATGGTTAAGTGTTAGCTTAATTTTCATTTGGGAAAAATTAAAATTTGGTTGAGTCATATCATCACTATTAAACATACCATCACTATTTAAGTCACATCCACAAGGGAATTATAACTAATCTTGATTCATGATGTGGTACGATTTAGATATAATACAATCTCGTCTTACTCCCATATGGGTGTGATTTGACCTTAGGGTACTTTCAAATCATCATTATGCTTCCATCACCCTCATCCTATTTTCTTCTCACACACATAAGCTACCAAATAGTCGACCCTCTTGTTAAATCAAGGTTATAGTTATGAATATGGTTTATACATCCGTATTAAGCTAATTGTTCAACCTGTCCAAAGGAAACTAACTAAAACTTGATAAACTCATTAAAATACGTGTTTTTGATGACACATGTTTCAAAGATTTCCATAATGTCATGATCGTCTAAACACGCCGAGCTATTTGCGTGATCATTTGATCGATTGAATGAGGCACATTTTAAATCAACATTGTGCGAACCTCTTTCCATTCTTTTCACTGACCGTTACCACTGTAGAGTGTGTTAGTTACCTTTCCTCCATACTCTGTAAACTCTATATCTTAGTCTTTGCTTAACCATGCCGAATCATTTCGAACCTAAGAGATACCAAGACTTATTCCAGTCTCTAGAGTTCAAAGAATGCCGAGAAGTCTTTTTCAGGCTAGTTGGAATCCATTTCTTCATCTGCTACAAGGGTATGATGAGGAAATTTCATTACTTTTTGTGATGGGCTTCGATGGAAAGAAGTCAAGGGTTTTCCATCTTGTCTTCTCAGTCATTGAGGAATCAATCGCGCATGCAACCAAGCTTCCATGAGAAGCTGATCGATGGCACAAGCATTGGTTTGTTCCACGGGCATCTCATAACTTTTCCCTTAAACCTAAGTTTTGGCATGTGGTGGGAATAAAGGGTTTTCATTGTAATTGGATAAAACCTGAGTACCTTAATCCTTTGACAGTCATCATCCATTTGATTACTTGTGAAGGTAAGTTCAGTGTCTGTAAGTCCTTCATCTCCATTTGTTAGCTCATTTCGTTGAACAAAAATATCTCAATTTCCCTTATTATTTTCTTAGGATCCTGGAAAAGATGTCAAATCAAGTTAAAAAGAATACCGTTAACCCTGAGGGCAGCCTATACCATCATAGTTTGATCAAGCTCTTAATTTTAGATCAACTTAAAGAGTGGAATCAACCGTGGGATACCTTTGCATTTAAATTTCTTAATCCCCATTTAAATATCCGAAAATTCCCTCGACATCTTCATCGTCAAGAATCTAGTCCATCCCCATCGTAAGAGAAGAAAAGCCCCAATGTTTTCCATATCGATGACGACACATCGGAGGCGAGTCCATCCATTCACTCTATCCCTGTATCTGTTGAATTTATACCCCTACCACGACCTCGCACTAGAGATCAGAAGGAAAAATTTGCTCAGTCTATGGTTCAATTCGCTATCCAAACAACTCATTCAGATAGTGTGGCCAAATCAGGAAAACCTGACATTACTTCTCTGTACTCCTTGGCTAGCGTTTCAACTAAAATGCTTGAATATGATGATCATGAGACCATCCCTGCACCTGTTCATGAAACTGTTTCTACGCCTGTTCAGGATTTGGGTCCTGAAATACAAATTCCGACTGTTGATCTTGAAGTACCATCCAAGGAGATGAGTCCTCCATAAGACTCTAAGCAGCCTATAGAGCTATCTACTCCACAACAGCTGATGATCGATCAGTTAACCCAGGAGTTGGCTCAATTAGTAAGTCGAAATGAAGAGTACACTAGGATAATATTAAGTCTTCGGCAAGAGAATAAAGATCTACACTTGCAGGTCAAGACCATTGCAGAGCTGAACATAGCCATCAATTTGTCACATAATACTCAACAGGAGAGCCATGCTATTTTGAAATCACAGGATTGAAAATTGAAGTTTAAAACCCCTTCTTCATCTTCCAAGTCAAAGGTAGCTGTTGACGTAGCTCAACCTTCTTCCTTATTTACTCCTCTTTGTGCTTAGTGGGACCTGGCATTTCTCCGGTTTGGGGGAATGTTGATCCCAGTTTTTTCATCATTTTTTGACTAATAATTTACATGTTTTTTCACCTTTTTGACATGTTTTCTGTCATGCAGTTCACTATTCAGTCTCAGGTACGACCATATTTTAGGTTTATGCAAGTTATGATTTATTTTCATTATTTCATTATTTTATTTGTTAAATTTGATGATATCTGATGATATGCTAACATATGAAATCATTTTTGCAGATCATAGTCCTCAATGAACTAACAAAAAGGAAATGTATTCATCTTAGATAAGCATAGCATATATCCAGTTCATTGTCCAGCTCACCGTTCGAACCGCCGAGCCTACCGCACACTGTTGATGATAGATTCCCAAGCGTTAAA
Organism: Pseudotsuga menziesii; assembly: GCA_001517045.1. Taxonomy (NCBI): domain Eukaryota; kingdom Viridiplantae; phylum Streptophyta; class Pinopsida; order Pinales; family Pinaceae; genus Pseudotsuga; species Pseudotsuga menziesii. The sequence goes on from LPNX010226450.1 coordinate 200,074, forward strand.
GCATGAAACGGTCTACAAACTACCTAATTTCCATGTTACTAGGTGAGATCATGATCCTCATTCTAGAAGGATTGTCAGCACACTGCCTCTGTTTGACACCTTGACACCAGCCATGCCAAAACAGAGCTTGTATGCCACATCACACGCCATAGAAGAACTGTTTCACGAGGAAGGAGGAGAGCGTATGTGTTGGCCATTCGATCAGTTATTTGTCATAATGGTTGAGTTATCTTATAAGAGCAGTCGACCACTGAAAGGGTCGACTTGCTCACCTTTTGTAAAACGTTGTATATATAAACGATGTTATGCGAAAGGAGGTTAATGAAGCTAGCTAGTGGATACATGTGATATTTTCGACTTTAGAAACTCTATAATCCTTTTCTTTAGTTTAATAAAATTTCTTCTTATGCTTTGCATGATCGTGTCTTAGTCGTGTTTAGCAAGTCATCACTTTGATTGCTAGGAGGGCCCCTCATCAACCAGGGATTTCCATTCCTGTGTATTTTTCGTTATTCCTTCTTTTTGCAATTAGGATAGTTTTATTTGTAATTTGTTTATGCAATTTAGTTATTGTAATTTTTCATGTCTTCTGTTTCCTGTAGCATAGATTACACTTTGATATTATGTTGTTAATGTATTTTCCCTTTATGAGTTAAGCAACCGGTTGCGCATAAATTTGCTTTCAAATTTCCCTTTGAAGTCTTTCTAGTTTATTGCTTGGTTGATAGAATAGATTGCTTTGATATTTCTAATTACAGTAGGTTCAATTCCATTTTGTTATGAATTCATTCAGTTATATTCCATCTTGTTTATTAATACAATAGATCATGATGTCTTCTAAATTATGAATTTAGTTTAAGTTATTTTATAGATTGAATTTAATCATGACATATGTTTAATTCTTGTCCTTTACATTTCGTTATCATGTGCATGGATCAACTGACCTAAAAATAATTTATATTGATTATTACTTGACATTTTAGTGCTTTTTGTGTGCAGACTATCATTCAGACAGCCTGTTCTGCCTGTCATCCAAACCTTTGCTTCATTCAGTTCTCTAGTCTTTCATTCAACCCTTAACGTCTTTAATTTGTTTTAAGCCTGTTTCTTTAGTTTTTTCGATTATGTTTTGATAAGTGGTAGTTAGATAATGAATGCGTCTCTTCTTAAAGTCTCAAGCTAGATTGTTTAAAATACCTATTATATTTTATTCTTATTTCTTCCTTGTTTTCATCCTATGTTTAGAATTATGTCATGCATTTTGGTTTCTTGTATTGCTTTGTAAGTATGCCTTTAACTTGAATTGATTCCACTCTTTTATATAGTTTAGATTTAGATATGTCAATGTTAGGAAACTATGTTAGTACCTTATAAATTGATTATAAGCAGTAGGATCCGTCCCTTCCAATTAGGTGGTTATCAAGAGGCACCTATACAATAGGATTGAAAACCATCTTTATTAAGTTTTCTGCTTGCTCTTCTTTGTTAATTTTTCTACTTGTTTATAAGTTAGTTCTACATTCTTGTAATCTTGTTTTATCTTTTGAAAGTTAGGAGTTAGTTACCTATGAAATAAATCATCATGTTTACTATCACTTGCAATTGGACGTTTCTTAGTCGGCATATTTTTGTAGAGGTTAAATTAGATATGATTCCATTTAGCTTCTTCACTTCCTTTGAAATTCACTTTGACACTTCTCCTGCTCCTGCTCCAATGATAGTGAATGCTTATCCTCGAAATAACCAAGGAGAGTGGAACTAAATGGTTTAGTTTAAATTATTATGTACATTCGTTAGTTGCATGTATAGTTCTTCTTAAAAATATATCCAGTTGTTGTACAGTTCATCTCTAAAGTTATTTAGCAGTAAAATAGATATTCTCATAGAATAACATTGTCTATATTTGTATCTTATAGTAATTGTTTATAGAGTAGAATAGTATAACTTGATACCGCTGTGGTCTAGTATTCTGTTTTGGTTCAATTACCTTAATAGTTGAATTCTTTAGAGTTTAACTCAATTTTTAATTTTGAAATATCTTTCGATATTTTGTTTGTCAAAATATCTCCATGATACCATAGGAATCCCTATACCTTCGCATATATTTTGTGTCAACTCTAAGCCTACCAACCCTGATCGATAATTAAATATTAGGTAAATTAATCAAGACGATATTTTACCCAACAACAAGCATGTTTCCTTTAGAAAATGAGACATGAATTATGTTTGGGTAGTGTTGAAATATCTTCATGAAATTTAGGGGAAAGTGACCCCTTGCCACCATATGACAAAAAGGCCAAAAATTACTTGGAAATTGGGATGAAATTGCCCCTAGGGTGTAGGCCAACTAGGATTCCTAGCTCATGTACGAACCTCCCAAGTTTGTAAGCAGAGTATGGGGACTGATATAAGAACTTATGGACTGTCATTACTCATGGTTATTAGTTTTGAAAACTATTTATAGAGTTCCACATTTGTTTGATAACTTTCAGTGAAATTACTTATGGGGAAATTGCATAACAAGATTGATTTTGACATATGAAAGGCAGAGGTAAAGGTTCAGATTAGGATGTTACATATAGGGACCATATACATAATACAAATTTATTCCCAAACAGTATTAAACACCATATAAATCCCTTCATACAAGTCTGGTATACAACTCATTCAATATGGGAGTCAAATACACGAAAACTAGTGAATTAGTAGCATGGAATTGCAAGAGTTTCACATATGGATTTATTGGAATTCGACCCACAAAGAATAGGGAAATGAAATTATAGAGTAACACATAATATATTTCTATCACAACATCATAAAAATCAGATAACATCCCTCATACAAATCTGATACAAAACTCCTTCAAGATTGAAGCCAAAGTCATGGAAACTAGTGACTCAATGGCATGGGAATGCAAGCCTTTCACACATGAGTTTATTGGATTTCGATACAAAAAGAATAAGGACATGAAATTACAGAGTAATACATAATATATATATTTCCCAACGTCATCCAAATCATAGAAGATCCCTCATACAAATATGGTATAAAACTACTTCAAGATTGAAGCCAAAATCCATGAAAACTAGTGATACAATGGCATGGGAATGCAAGCTTTTCACATAGGATTTTCTTGGATTTCGAGCTGAATATCATATGGGCATGAAAGAATAGAGTATTAAATAATATATGGCTTCCCAAACACTATCAAACTAGGATAAAATTCCTCATACAAATCTCATATCAAGCTACTTCAATATTGAAGCCAAATCCATGAAAACTAGTTATTGAAGAGCATGGGAATGCAACTCATCTTAGTGGTTTAGTAACTCTCATGACACTTGTCTTCCTCTTCATGTTCTAAGTATTTCCCCAATTTGAATGGTTTCCTCTAAATCCCAAATTCAACCTCTTGGTGGCTATTTTTATCCTTGACATGTTAGATTTGTCATATGTCAGCAATCAAGTCTAAATTTGTCATACTTGTCATAGAATCTTCCATCATTTGTTGTCATAGGCTACATATAATCTCCTTCCAAGTGGCACACCTTGTCTTCTAGTATCTTCCTCTTCCATGGGAGTTACCCTCCTTTACCAATTCGAATTCCTTGGCTCATTATATGATATTTGACACCACATAACCATCCAATAATGTTACATTACCCATGTGTTCGAATTTGGATGAATAACATGCCAAGTGTGCGGGGAATCTAGTCACCCAAAGGATCCACAAGCTTCCAAGTGTCTTAATGAACTCATGCCACCTTATTTTCTTAGCAGTTATCATTTATGTGACCCATTTAAATGTGAATATGGTAAACTAAAGTTCTTTTGGGTCCCATTGCCCCTTATTATAAAATTTATGTCTCCATCTCAACCTAGGGAGCTAGTAGGTTGGTGAAACATTATTTGCAAATAGTCTTATTTGGAAATTATTTAATTGGGGACATGACACATGTGTATATCGATAGACACTTTTAGGGATCCTATGACCAACTGAGAAAATCATTTTGACCGTCCTTCATCTCAATACACCGAGAAAAACACTCAAGGATATTACTATGCATGTACCATCCAGGTATTTAGGAAAGGGTACAGTCCCAATCCTCCTTGTCGTGCTCTACTATTGGACCCTGCGGTATATAGCGAGTTGTGATGGTTTGACAATATCGTGAGGATCTTGAATTTTTATCCACTCCTTTCACATGTTTTCTTGTTGCTTTAGATTGAGTAGTGTTTGTTTACTGTACAGTTAAAAGTATTAGAAAGAGAGATAGCTTCGTTATATAGCTATGGCTATGCCTTTTGGTACTACCAACCAAGAGGTCCCTTCTCAAGGGGAACATTTTTTTTTCTTCATTTGGAAATGTTGGTCATCCTCTCATGGCCACTTTGAGTCTTCTTAGATTGACTATAGTATTACATGTATGATTATTTTCTATCCCGGTGATTACAACCCCACCTTATGTCTCAGATGTTGATTATCCTTCGCGAGAATTCCAACCTCCTACGAATCCTCCATCCTCTTTGCCAGATGTGTCTTCTTCCCTTTTTGCCTCTGGTTGTTGAAAGTTGTAGTACTAGTAATCAGGTGAATAAGAAGAAGAAGGAAATGAATATTAAGAAGAAGAAAGTAAAACTATTGTCTGAGTCTCAACCAACCACTCTTCCTGGTGAGAGTGTTGAAATACCTACCAAAACTATTCGTAAGCCAAAATTCGCTTGCAGGATTTATAAGGGTGATCACCTTCTAAAGGATTGCCTTGGTATTTCCCAAGTTTTGGAAGTGTGGTATAGTGACTCCCAACACCCTGTTTCATCATCCTCTGGTCATCATATGGATGATACCCCATCAACTAGTGACTCTATGATTAAGATTCAAAAATGAAAAGTTAGAAATCCTTGTTTGCTATGTAAGGATATGCACCTTACTTACCTTTGTACTAACATGGAGGAAGCTTCAAATTTGTTGGAAGATATTATGGTTCCTCATCAATGGCTTCCAATAGGTTATTGTAAGTTGTCTCCTGACCCCCCACTGGTTGGACAAGTGGTCGATTTGGTTTCATCTGTGGTCGATCCCACTCTTCCTTTCAAGAGTGAATTCCAAGTGATCGATTTGGTTTCATCCGTAGTTGATCCCACTCTTCCTTTGCAGAGTGAAGTTAAAGTGGTTGAGTTGATGTCTTCTCCACCCGATCCCACTCTTTCACATGAGAGTTCTAAGACTGAATTAGTCATTTTGACACGGTCTTCATCTTGTCCCTCTCTTCCAGTTGAGAATGAAATGAAAACATTTGAATTTTTCGTAGTTAGTTCTGATTGTTCTATGAAATGGGAAATTAGGTTTGTTTCAACAGAGCCCTCTCCAAGTACCGAGGTTGCTTCCTTTGATTTGATTAATATAATAGAATCTTGTATTCCTTAAAATGTTCCTTTCCATATATCTATGCAATCTACTGCTAGGAGCATGCTTCATGATTATTGTAGATGAAGGGGTTTCTGTTAGTATTCTATCCTCAAGTGCTTGGAAAGATATAGGTTCTCCTTAGCTTGTGCCAGCTTTCGACCAGATGATGGATTTTAATAAAAGACCTACTGCATGTTTAGGGATACTTCTTCATCTGTATATCACCTTAGGAGGGAAAAGTGTATGCATTGATGTTATGGTAGTCCAAATTCCTTTAGATTTTAATATACTCCTTGGACAAGATTATGTTTATGCCATGAAAGTTGTAGAGTAAAAACTATTTCGAGTGACGTATTTTCCCATGATGGGAAGATTGTGACCATCGATCAATTTTATTTTGTTAAACATGATCATCGTATGAATCCTAGTCATCAAAATTCCATGAATGTACTGCACGTTCTTGTGGTTCCTTCCCCTTCATCGACCATGTCTCTCAACTCTGGACATCATGCTGAAGTTCAATCAATTGTAGATCGATAGTTCTTACCATTATGGGGAATCTTGGGGGGCATGTCTCTAGTCTTTAGACATCATGCTGGAGTTAATACTCTATATTTTTATGTAATGGGGGAAACCTACCAACATCTGGGCATCATGTTGGTTAAGAACTATTAGAGAGCATAGTTTATTTTATGTGTCAAGCTCGTTAAAAAATGAAACAGGTTCGAGAGCATAGTTTTGTTTCTATGTCAAGCTCATTAAAAGATGGAAGAGGTTCGATAGCATAGTTCTATTTATGTGTCAAGCTCATTAAAAAATGAAACAGGTTCGAGAGCATAGTTCTGTTTCTGTGTCCAGCTCATTAAAAAATGAAATTGGTTATCCCTTTGAAGCGAGTCTTCCATCCTTTTTAGGAATTGAACCTTTATTTCATCTACCTTTAGATCCTCTTTCTTCATTTTTCCTTGGTGTACCTTTTCTTAGTAGTAGCCCATAGATTTGATTTTGGTGAATAAAAAGAGTAGGAATATGAAATGGAGCTTGGGGGGTATGTATTCAACCTCTTTATGTTGAAGTTGAGAAACTAGATAGATTTTATTGGTGGAAAGTACCAACCTTTGGACATCACGTTGGGAAAATATTGCTAAAAAATATTCATGTTGAGGATACTTTCTTTTAGTTTCAAGCTTGTTAAACCATGAAACAATGTCTTGAGCATAGTCCTTTCTCTGCTGTAAACTCGTTAAAAAATAAAGCAGATACCCTGAGAATTCTTCCAACTGATCTTCGAGCTCGTTAAAAATAGTAAGATGGTTTCGAGCTTACTTTTCATTTTTTTTGTGCTTTGGTTAAAACATGAAAGATGGTTTGAGCTTACTTTATTGCTTATTCCTGCTCTGGATTTAAACATGAAAAAGGTTCTGAGCACTATTTTGAAACTTTGGTCATGCTCATTAAACCACGCACTGATTTTTCGAGTCATATTTTACCTCTTTTTCATATTCGTTAAGCCCTTTTATGAAAAATAAACCTAATAGAGTCCTCTTTAAGCTCTTTTTTTACTCTTAAAATATAAAAAGATCGCCAAGTGAACTTGTCATATTCACACTAGTAAAAGGACATGAATAGTCGTCTTTCTGATGGTAGTATACCACTTTTTCAGTTTGGATTGACTAGTTACGAAAAATGTATACTCTAGTAATTGGATAGAAGAGTTCTCCAAGGTATCATTTTATACTTTTTCAGGCCTCACAGACTAACTCTATGAAAAAAAGACCTTTTGGATTCTTCTTTCGTTTCATTCAGACTTTCTAAATGTGAATGACACCGAGTTTACTTTCAATGGACTCGTTAATCTAAACACTGAGAGACCCTCTTTTGGGAATGAGCCCCTCCTTTCTCAGGTTCGAAAAAACATATGAGAATTGACTTATCTCATGATAAGTTACAACGAGTGTTTGTTACCCTCTTTGAACTTGTAAAAATGAAAAGAGGCACTCATCAAGCATGATGGGGAAAGTAAGGGAAGGGAAATTATTTCATTTGAAATAATGGAAGTTCTTAGTCACCTTTTAATATGGCACCTATTTGCATTTCATTCATTCAGTTGGGTATTCAACTTGCTTTCGAGTCAATCCACTTTCATGATTCATGCCACTCCTTTGTGCCTTTCAAAAAATGCCTCATCCACTGTCGCATTATGATCTGGTATCTGTTTCGTCAAGTCAATGCTGCCAAGTCTTTGGTCGTGCCGCCTTATGTTCAAAGGAATTTTTTTTTGAGAGTTCACATCTACATTCAAAACTACCTTTGTGTCAGTTACCTTTGAGTCAATTCTATGGTTACTTCATACTCAAATTCCAGAACTTTGTTATGGGTTTCATGTCATTTATGTGGGGTTCATCATGGCCCTTCTTCGACCAGACTATTCCTTTCGACTTCAATTCATATTCCAGGAATTAGTCTTAGAAACAAAGTAATAACTTGAGATTTGTATACATCAATGACAAATTTCCTCACTTTAGACAATAGGTATACATCATTTACCTTTGATTGAAAGATTCAACCAAGTGTTCGACATCAAATCATCTATGCACATTCGTAGGAATGTATTGGATTACCTTGGGAATCATCGACATCAATGGTGATATCCCTTGCACTTTTTAACGATTTTCATCATTGACCGATAATCAAGTGGTTTCTGCCATGTTCAACGTAAAGACATGTATTCACATGTATAGAATCATACTTTGTTGAAGACGAGACGTAGACCCTGGGTATTTGTTAAGTGCTCATTATTTTCCCCAAGTTGCGATGGAGTATTTGTATGAGTCTTAGAATGGATCCATGTTTGTATGGTCGAGGTTGTGCTCAAATTTGTGTATGTATGACATAGATCTACATTGTATGTCTGGTAGCTATGTCCAAGTTTGAGTCTTCTTCGCATGGATCTACGTTGTATTCTAGTAGCCATGACTGTTTATATCTCACATGGATCTCCATTGTATTGGTCAGCAGCCATGTTGTGATTCGTATGGACATAAATAAAAGTTTAAATGTACTGAAAAATAAGCTTGGTTGTTGAAGATCTTCGATCAATGGATTCTTTCCTCGAAGTGATAACTTGTTCCTACAAATCCTTCACCTATCCTATCCCTCTAGCCTCATTCTTTGGGGAGAATTTTTTAACACACGTTTCTCGTCATCATCATGTAATGAGATCCAAGCATCATTATCTTCCTTAAAATTCTCAGGTATTGAAGATAAAAATGGACAAGGATAAGTGATTTTACACTTTTGGCGAGCATTGCACTTTCCCTGTGGTCAAGGTGCAGTAGCTATATGAGTAACACTTTTTTGCCTTGAGAGCAGTAAGCGGTTACACCGCCAGTTTCCTTCATGCAATGGGAGGTGCTCCCTTGGTAACACTCTGTCCTTGTGGACAAAGAGCGGTGCTCAAGTTTTAAATGAAAAAATAGAAGCTTCGAGAGGCTTCTCGAAGCTTGAATTTGTGGAGCCTCATCCCTAAGGTTCAAGACCACCGGGAGCTCGAGATCCATCATTGTAGGATCCTCCCTCCACCTCATCCATGATATCCTCAACCTATTATATCATCCATGGATTTAAATATTGACTCACCCCCCATGAGTAAAGGTTGGAATATTATGTTATTGCATCTAAAATCTTGCCAAATTCAGCCAAGACTAGTGATCAATTGGTAGGAAAGCTTGAGTCTTTGAGGAAATGTTCACTTGAGAAGGGTTTCTCAGCACAAAGGATTAGGTTGTGTGCTCTCTCTCCATTTTATTAATGCAAATGAAGGTTTCTTTCCCATAAATATCATTGTGTTGGAATCATTGTGTTTATTGTTGAAATCCTTGTTCATTAACATAGGGTCATAAACTAGCATATTACTCCGATCTTGTGTGTGTTTGTTGTGTATCTTGCAGGACATCTATGGAGACCAAACACTTCAAAGATCAACCTTTTACAACTTGTGAGAGGTAACATAGTTTTTCATTCATGAAGTTTATGTTATCTTAGGGGAAGTTATTTTATGTTGTTGTGACTGCTTTGTTCTAGTACTGAGTGTTTTAGGCTAGGGAAACAAATTATGTCCGCAGAAGGTGAGTATTTTCATAAGCAACTTAAGATATATACTTTTGGTCGAGAGGATGTTAGGTTCCTCTCTCTTCTCAGTATGATACTGTAACACTCCACTTCTAATGGGAAGCGTGTTAGTTTCCCCTTATTGTATTATGTTGACTCTTTAGTGCAGATACCTAAATGCATTAGGTGATCTACCATTTTTTTGTGGTAGTTTTGTTATACTTTAGTGGATGTCGTTGTTTTTCAGGAAAACACACCCTTATAACCTAGGGCCTCTGGGGTACCAAATTACTAAATTAACTTGCATACAATTAGGAATTTCAGAATTTGAAATAGAAATAGGAAGAAATTAGGAATACCTTATTTATGACGGTCTATCCTAGCTTTTCTTCTTCTCTTCAAGTTACTTCCATAGATTCTAGGGTATATCCAATCACCTACAAAGAACAAGATCTTTCTTGCAATATATTATATATTATATAAATGGTTAATGAAATAACATATTCATAATGGACAATAAGATAATTCAGAAATCACAATATATAAGAGTGCAAAGACACAATATTGGAAGAAGAAATTTCTTTATTGATAAACAAGTGAGGTAAGATTACAACCCAACATCTGAGACAAGTGCTCCTATGCTAGCCAAGGAGACTGAGTTTTGTTGCTCCAAGATATCTAAAGGAAAACCACCAACATAAATTTTCTCTATAACTCATTATTGATTAGCCTCAACCCCTATCCTCTATTTATACATGAGGAAAGAGAGAGGTTACGAAGGTTGAGATGGTTGAGGAAGTTGGGATAGTTATGATTAAAGGCCCAACAATCCTTGACTAATTGTGTTTATATTTTTTAACTTTAGATTAAGGCATACACGACTATTAATACTAAAAATTCGTGTATGATATGCGACTTAATTTAAGGAAATCCACAGGTAAAAGCCCTAATGATGTATACGTGAGTTGCAATGTACATACTCGAGTATGATACACAGGTTGCCATGATAATAGTCACGTATTCAACCTAATTCCCATGCAAAAAAAAATCTAACTGGTAAGGTAATGATGTATTAAAGGCCATGCCCATCTATAGTGTTTTCGTTGCTTCAATCCATTTTGTCATTTTGTGTTCCGACACATTGGGTGTCAGTACTCGTACGGAGAAGTGCCATTTTACATGATAACATATTCCATGTGAGGTCAGAGGGAAGAGATGGCAAAAATACACTACAATCTTTAATCGTGGAGAACTCAGTTACCAAGGAAACATGGAGGTACCTGAAAAAAATACATATCAAAGTCATATACAAAATCATATATGTGGATGACATGTTCAATAAAGAAAAAACCCTAGCTCCTTTACAATATTTGATTACATCATATGATATGAGTAACAATACCATGTATATTACAAAGGTGGATCGAAGGCACAATATACAATGACAAGTCTTCAAAATCTGGAACCAATGTAGTTGAACAAAACACAATATTGCACAACTTAGGTTATAGAGATGAACCTAAGGTATTCGTCGAAATCCCAAGGAACCAGTACAATCCCTACCATGTGAATAGATGTGTTTAAGTCAAACATGGAAAGAACTCAACAGGATGTCAGTAAATAAGTGATGCTGACAACTGAAGTAAAGGAGTTCACCAATAATGGTAGTGAATCCTAAGGTACCATCGTCAAAACTCTAGGTCTTCATCTTTAGGAAATGCTGATGAGAAACTGTAATGTGACGAGGAAGGCAATGCATCCTTTAACAGATCACAAGAGTGACTGGGAAACTGGATATGGGATGCTAGACACAAGTAATTCTCAGAGAGGATAATGATGGAATCAAGATAAAAATTAGATGAAGGTATAGATCCTTGAACAGTGAGAACAACAAAGAGATGACCCAAGGCATATTTTGACTTACAGATATGACAACTAGACCTATATGTCATGTAGGAGACATGATCAGATTCCCCATGTATAAAGGACAAGTGGAGGAGTACAAAATAGAAGTAATAGTTGAGATGGAAGTGTAAACTGAAACATGAGTATCAGGAAGTTCAGAGAGTGCTTTATTCAAGGATGACATGCTACCACTGTTTATAACCCAAAGAGAGTAATTCTTCCTTATCTTTCCTGTTAAATTTTAACGATTTCAGGAAATTCAACTTGAGTCTCTCTTCATTTTTTACAATATTGAAGAGGGGAGAGAATAATGCTTGATAGTGTTACTGATTCGTGGTTTTTACGAGCTCGAACTAGTACATGCTCGTTGGTATTTACATGTTTTGAGATTCTGAAAACTTCGAAGAAGACTCTACGGGGGTGATTTTTCATAAAATTTAGTCTCCTGAGTCCAAAAAAGTATAAAACAATCGACTGTTGGGGAAAAACATTAAAAAATTATAACATATATCCAACGATTTAATTGTCAACCCAGAGAGAGTGTAAACTTGTGAGGTATAGACAAAATATATGCAGGGGCAGAGTATTGCTAACTTAATCTAGGTGGTTGGAATTAACATGTGACTAAAACTGAATTAAGCTTGCAAAAACAAGAAATGACATGAAAAGAAATCTAATTGCAGAAAACATGAAATTGCATAAAATAAACTGATATAAATCAATCGACACTAACTGGTGAGCTCACATAAAATAAATACTATCAATTCATAAGCAAGACATAACTAAAAATCTATATTAACAATTCAAAAGAAAGAAATTCAAACTAACATAAGAGAGTGAAAGCATGTGCATGAAGCATCATCTCCATTACATAACAATCAAGAATCTATTCTATGACTAACTCTGAACTATTCTCTACTCCCAAATCACTAGAGAGGCCTCTAACGAAAATGAGGAGAGAGCTCTCCTATTTATACATGAATTCAAGATAACTGGTCCTAATTACAGATCCACTATTCTCTCAACGTATCCCTCAAAATCCTCAACAAATCTACAACTCATCCCTTCAAATCCTCAACAAATATTGAATGAGATATTCTCTCCACATTTCCATGATCTTCTAGCCCACACCTTGAAGATGAAATTTGAATTTGAGGCTAGGTGGTCACTTTTGAGCTTGTTAAAGTCTTCAAATATACCTGTAAGCATCACCAAACTCACCCAACTTTAAAGTATAATGAAAATATGTTATTTTTCTCAATAATTAACCACAAATTCACTCAAAATACTAAAAAATAAATGATTTGGAAAATAGTAATATAAACCCATATTTATTATGAAAGTGGTGAATATTAATGGTTTTATGGAAAGATAAAATAGGAATAAGGTGATAACTAGTATGTGAAATGATGAATAAAATGTGGTCTTTTTGCGGCTCAACATCCCACCCAACTTTACTGGTTGCATGTCCTCATGAAACTATGCATTGATTCTATTTAAAACTTTTGGATTTGTAGCTAGGATTTTCATGATGATGGTATGTAACAATAAATCATTCCAGGATTTGAAATCCATGAGTAGCAGCAATTTTCCTCATGGTCGATTCTTGTGTGACAGCCATAAGTATAACAAATGTTGGTTCTTGTGTTTACAACATTCACTTGTTTTACTTGTATTTTTGGTGCAATACATAAGATTTATGCATTAGAAATGATGAGCCATCAATGTATATTAGAAAGCCTTTTCTTCATATTATGAATCATGGCAATATATATAGCATAGTTTGGGAAAGACATGTTAGTTAATGGTAAATGAGATGATGAATATGTAAAATGGTAATGAATAGTCCCCCCCCCCCCAACTTAAGATGTATTAGGTTTATGAAAAGGAGAAAGAGAATGGAGTGAGAGAAATTTTCAAATCCATTCATTTTCTAGAATTTAAGGAATTACATGGATAAAGATTAGAAAACAACATACCTCCACTTACCCAAAAAGTTGATGAACTTATGCAATAGGAATGTGGCTGCTGTTGCTGAATAATAGAATGTGAAGTGAAGGATTTGAACTGCTGCTTGGTTGGATGAAGTAAAAGATGAGAGCTAAAAGTAGAACTGTGGTAGTCTCATATGGCTGGAAGTATGCTGCTGTAAAACTGTTGATGGTGTCATGAAAGATATATAGTCTTCACCTGCTACAAAACCCGATGGTACAAATCTTACCATGCGAATAAATGTGTCGATGTCGAACATGGAAGAAGTCATTGGATTACCGACCATTGATGAATGTCGTTAACCAATGCAAGGAAATCTCACCATTGATGTCAATGAGTGCCAAGGTACCTAAGTACATCGTGCAAAGTGCGAATAAATGAGCTGATGTCAAGCCACTTGCAAGATCTAACGATCAAGGGAAATTGATGTATTCCCATGATTGTTAGTGAGAGAACTTTCCATTAAGGCATGCAAGCCTCAAGGTACTAAAAATGAACTCTAGTCTCTATCCCAGATAAGGTGTTGAGGTCGACGGGGCAAGACTTATCGAAAGGTGGGCCTTAAGGAATCCCACATCAGTCAACACAAGTCGTACATAATGAGTGGTAGGACTATAGATGAAAGATATCACGGTCAAACATTTTTTATGGTAGGGATAACAAAGCAATGTAGTCATGGAAATGAATCTGAATGGTTTTATTCATAAGGAAAAAGATAAACTGAAAATGAGGAAAAATGTGTGTGACTCAAAAAGGTAGACATGCGGGAAGTTATGATGTATAAGGAAGAAAAAGTAGACTCTAACATGGATGATGAATAAGTAATCATGACATAACATAATTGGTTTCTGAAAGGCTTCTTTGTGGCATCAAAATGTCATGACATACATAGTGGAAACTCGGCTTCTTCAAGCTTTTAATGGAGCATTTTTTCTGAAAAGTTTCTGCGATTATAGAAATCAATTCTGCACGCCATTCGTTCATCTATAAGTCTGCAAAAAGGTTAGCATTTTCCTGCAACCAACTTGTGAGAGCATTGAAAATACAGAAAAATATGTGCTTAACAAACCAAGTCAAAGAAAATAAATAAAAT